>CM055062.1:9532318-9604968 GCA_029204045.2 Tillandsia leiboldiana
GAGTCGTGGAGTCTTTCTCCGCCAGTTATGCTAGTTGACATTGAGTGCGCGATCTTTTGATCGTGGATTATGAGCTGGCTGAGCCTGGGATTTTATGCCAGTTGTGAATACTTATTTAGCGGGTCGGCTACCAGCTGTTGTGTTATATGTATAATTGGATCTAAATAGGGGAAAAAACACCTAGAGGGGGGTGATAGGTGTAAACCATAAACACTCAAAAATCTTTGATATATAAAACCCAATGCGAAAAATAAATAACACCAGAGATTTTTACGTGGAAAACTCAAACCGGAGTAAAAAACCACGGGACCGATAACACGGTGAAATCCACTAGAATTAAACACGTACAAGGTGATATACCGTACTCAAGACGACTCAACCTTTTCCATACGCTCCTAGTTGATCTTCTCCGCTCGCTCCACGACGCTTCTCGAATCCACGATGTGCGTCCAACGCCGAATCCACGGCGTCCAACGTCGAGTCCACGACGTCCGACCGAATCCACGGTCTTCACCCAGTAGCACGCTTCGAATCCACGAACGTACCTCGCTCCGAATCCACGAGAGCGGTTGCACCTTGAATCCACAAAGCCACGCAGTCCACGCGCCGATTTTGGGGTAAATCGTTGTTTTTGGGTGGTGATGATCCGCCGAATACTTAGATTAGAAATAGATCGGAAATACCATCTAAGTATTCATTGATTTGATTCTACTCAAAATGTGAGTATGAAACCTAGAATCAAATCAATCAATATAGATGAAGAAACATAAGATCGAATCTATGATTTCCTTTCTTCTCTATATGTGGATCTTAAGCCGTATAAGATGATATTTGATTATGACGGCTTCTTTGGATTAACCCTAGAAAAAGAATCATAGGGTCTATTTATAGGTTAGAAACCTTGGAAGAAGATAAGGATCAAAAACTATCTTTTTCTGGAATTTTACATGACGACGATCCGGATCGGAGTTCGGCGATCCGGATTGCAGTAGCGAGAAAAACAGTTTCCAGAAAAATGAAGGTTCGGGATCCGGATCGAAGTGCTTGATCCGGATCGTTCATACAGTTCACCAAACATCAACGTTCGGGATCCGGATTGCGAAGCCTGATCCGGATCGTTCAAATAAAATGGTAAACTCAGTGTTCGGGATCCGGATCAAGGGAAGCTACGATCCGGATTGAACTGGTGTATGAACGAACCACCTTCGGGATCCGGATTGAACAGTCTGATCCGGATCCTGAACATGTCCCATGTCCAGTTTTTGATATTTATGCAATAACAAATCCATCCAAGTGTTTCTACGCTATAAGAAGTATTCGGATCACCAAAGATATTAAGTTAAACATACCTGATCCTTTTGAATTCTTCTTTCTTGAGATTGAGTTATATGATCCAACTTCCTTTACCTTCAATCTTCAAGACTTAACCGAATTCACGAAATACGCCAACTCAAATTCCGTAACAATCTCCCCCTTTGGCGGTTTCGTGACAAAACATAGATCCACTCAAGAAAATTCAAAAAGATATTTTTGTTGCTATCACCATACAACAAAAATTTACAATGGAGATCCAAATAAAATACATGAGTTAAACTCCTAAAACAGACTCTAGACTTAGACATCTGTACTCTCTGCAAAAGAAATCATTCTTGACAAAAGAAATCGTTAGATACCTCAAGAATTTTATATCATTCAAAAACCACATACAGAGATGAAGTTTATACTCATTTATACTTACCATGACATTTATACCTTCAGATATGTAAATTGATCATAGTTAAAACACCAACATATCTTTTATGCAATCAACATCCAAATGTCATGTTAGTGAACATCAACTTGTTAGTTATATTACATGCCCAAATAGTTAGTCGAAAAGTTAGTCGAGGCATGCACTCAAACACAAATGAAAACCGAAAGTTGAAGTTCTACTTACCTTGCAAGTTGAGATCAAGTTGAGGTTATACTTACCTCTATAGTTTCAAGTTTTCTCAGTAACCATTGTGAATGAAAACCGAAAGTTGAAGTTCTACTTACCTTGCAAGTTGAGGTCAAGTTGAGGTTATACTTACCTCTATAGTTTCAAGTTTTCTCAGTAACCATTGTGTCATAGTATCATTGTTTATACTTCTCTCTCCCCTTTTTGTCACAAAAGTTAGCCAAAAAATACCAAAATGGAGAGAATAGTTAACAGTTCAAGTACCCAAAGTTTGAGAACAAAAACTTAAAACTAAAACTTAAAGACCTGCACAAAAAAAAAAAATGAAGTTCCTGCACAAGAAATTATTAGACAAACGATTCAAGCATCTGAATCTGAGTCATTCGAGGCGGAGTCCTCAGAGCTCGTGCAGCCCAGCTTTTTCAAAATTCCTTTAAGCATTCCCGAAATCGTAGAACACTCTTGTTTCATCTGATGTATGTCCTTGGACATCTTTCTGAGTCCTAGAGCCATTTTGTCTTGTTCTTGTTTGATGGAAGACTCCAGGTTTCCCTTTTGGTCAATTCTTCTGGAAGTTGAAGAACGTTGTGTGACGATTGACGGAGCAGTCTGCCCTTCATTCCGAGGAGATCTTCTTGGCAAAGAATGTGAATTGTCAAGAGGTTCATTGCTTGGCACATTCTTTTTCCTTGCTTGCTGCTTAAGTATTGAGGAAGACTTCAGTAGCTTCTTGTTCTTTAGGTAAACCTTATTTTCTTCATCAATACCTTGTTGTACTTCATCAAGAAATGTGTCCCAATCTTCTTCGTCTTCAGATTCAGTGTCAATTTGAGAGATATTCTTTGGATTCTCTTGACATGGTTCATTTATTTCAATACCTCGAGCTCGTCCAGGTCGTCGAGCGAGTCTTTTTCTTTTTAAGAATATGGAGGAAGAGGTCATTGGTGCTTTTCCTTTTTCAGCAGCAGTAGGCGGAGCCTTCGATGTTCCGCAGGTGCTTTTCCCTTTGAAGTAGTGGGAACAGTCGTTGCTTCAACTTGAAGCTCATCCCAATCAATTGATTCCGTTTCAGATTCTGTATCGGAATCACCTTTAGCTTTCTTCGCTTTCTTAGCCCTCTTGGGCTTGACAGTGTCTCTCGTATGTACCATAGCAGCCAGAAGAAAATGATCCACGTGATCACCATTGCTATTGGTTTCTTGTGAAAAGAAATCCTGTGAGCAACACCTCAAGAACACGAAAAAATTGTTAATTTTCAAAAATTAGAAAAATTGTACCCAAACAATCATTATCGTGTAGAGAGACTAGGAATCAAATTAGTTTTGCAAAAGAAATTTAAAAATAGATCAATTGCATGATTTTGGAAAATTCCCATTATATGCCCTAAAACCGAAATTTTTGAAATCGAAGACCAAAAATCCGTTTATCTTGAGAATACCTAGCATATAATCAAAACTAATCTACCCAGAGTTCTTATTTCAAAAGAAATTTGATCAAAAACCATCCACAAATGAAATTGATACAAGAAATTCATCACGTTTTGAGGAGGAATAAGAAAAACGGTGAAAAACCGAGATTTTGATCAATAAAACTTACTTGGAATTGAAGAACTTGAGTTTGAAAGCTTCCAAGAAGGATGATATCTAGAGAGAGAAGCTCTGGAAACTTTGGAACAAAAGATTGGAGTAAAAGAAATCAAAACCCTTTTGTTCTATATAAAACCCTAGCCGCGATCCGGATCAGTTCGTGATTACGATCCGGATCGGCTACCCGCAGTGAAAAACTGCGTTCGGGATCCGGATCGGCAGGTCCAATCCGGATCGTCTGCCCGCAGAAGAATATCTGCGTTCGGGATCCGGATCGGCAGGTCCAATCCGGATCGGCTCCAACTTTTTCTTTAGAAAATTTCAGAGAAATTCTAGAAAAACCAGAAAAAGATTGTAAGCACTTTTGTGTATCAACTTTAAATGAAAATCATCGTTTCATACAACAAGAAATAGATTATGCCAAATCTATCAATAACATCCAACAAATGAAACGAAAATTTATAAAAATTAAATCCCTTAAAGTTGAACAACTTCAATTACATCTAACTTGATCTTATGAGTAATGCCTTTATCAAATCATCAATTCGGTAAAGAAAATGAAATACAAAGATCAATAGATGTCTGACATCCCAGATAAGTTAGATAATATATCTAGTCAATTTATTGAAGAGAGTGGCTCTTTGAGCATCTTTCATTAAAATTCCCACCTTATACCAACCTTGAAATTTTGACAGAGTCAAGTATTTCAACATGCATTTTAATTAATCAAACTTGAAAAACCTTGCTTGGTATACATGTGGTAGCTGCACACAGTACTCGGACGACCGAGGTGGTAGCTCTTTCCTCCATGTGGTGGTAGTTTTCACACTCCTCATTGGGATGTAACTCTTTCCACATCTTTTGAGCATAATACTTTTTCTTTGACTCCCCCTCAATTGGCTATCAATTATTTAAGATATAAAGTATTCAGCCAAATATTGATCTCGATTTCATACTCGACTAAACAGTCAAATAAGATAAAAACTATACCAAGAGATCATCGAGAGAGAAATTGACTTTGATCAAAACAAAGATGAGTTAATTGACATAAATGATCATTGCATCAAATGAAATATTATGATATCTAAAGCATAATAGATTTCTAAATATATAAAAGGATGCAGTTAAAGTCAATAAAACTAATGCTCAATTAATGTTCTATGTCTAAGCATAGATAATGAACAAAAACACAAAAACAAAACCTAACCTAAACAAGAGTTTCAAAAAGGGTTTATTTCAAGGAAAGCATTCCAATTGCTTTACGCAAATGAATAAAACGTTTTTGATCCAAAGGTTTTGTTAAAATGTCAGCTAATTGATCTTCAGTTGAAATGTAGGAAATTTGAAGAATATTTGATTCAACTAGCTCTCTAAGAAAATGATATCTAAGTTCAATGTGTTTTGTTCTAGAGTGCAACACAGGGTTTTTTGAAATGTTTATAGCACTTGTGTTGTCACATAAAACAGTTACCGAAGTTGCTGAAATCCGGAAGTCGCTCAACACGCTTTTCATCCAAATAAGTTGAGTTGAACAACTACCCGCTGAGATGTATTCCGCTTCGGCAGTCGAGAGTGCAATGCAGTTTTGCTTTTTACTATGCCATGCAACAAGACAATGGCCAAGATAAAAACATGCACCACTCGTACTTTTCCGATCATCCACAGATCCTGCCCAATCGGCATCTGAGTATCCAATAATATCTAACCTTGTTCCCATAGGATAACCAATTCCGAAGTTTACAGTTCCTTTGACGTACCGGATGATCCGTTTCACCGCTTTCAGGTGACCATCCTTTGGTGCTGATTGATACTCGCGCAAATCCCCAACACTAAAGGATATATCCGGGCGACTAGCTGTGAGGTAAAGTAGACTTCCAATCATGCTGCGATAGAGTTTTCGTCTACATTATCACTAAGAGATTCACTTCCTAATCCCTTATTGACTAGTTCCCATAGGAGTAGGAAAATCTTAGAATCTTCTAATCCGAATTTCTTTACCAACTCCTTTGCGTACTTGGATTGACACAGATGTGATGCCTTCACCATTTTGTTTCACTTGCAATCCAAGAAAGTATGTCAGTTCGCCCATCATGGACATCTCAAATTCGCTTTCCATGGTTTCTGCGAATTTAGAAGCATCATTATCCTTTGTTGCTCCAAACACAATGCCATCGACATAGATTTGTGCAACAATGAAGTTATTTTGATAATGCTTCACAAAGAGAGTCCGATCTGCTCCCCCTCGAGTATAGCCCTTGTCTTGTCACCCATCCTAGAACTACTCTAGCTCTAGCACGCTTAACTCTCATTTCCTCTTGATTTGCTACCATCCAAAATGCTATAGCCAGATTTAGTCCTATATCGGACTAATCCTAATTCCGGGGGTGTAGCCCTTCTCCAAAAGGTGCTTTGTCAACCTTTCGTACCATGCTCGCGGTGCTTGTTTTAAACCGTAAAGAGCCTTTTTCAAACGAAAAACATGGTTAGGTAGTTTACAGTCTACAAAACCTTTCGGTTGAGCCACATAAACTTCCTCATTTAAAAACCCATTTAAAAACGCGCTCTTAACGTCCATTTGAAAGAGTTTTATTTTAAAGTGACAAGCAATAGCGAATAAGATACGAATGGACTCGAGTCTAGCTACAGGGGCGAACGTTTCATCAAAGTCTATACCTTCTATTTGAGAGTAGCCTTGAGCAACTAAACGTGCTTTGTTCCTGATGATGGTACCATCCTCATTTTTCTTGTTCTTGAAAATCCATTTAGTACCAATCACATTGTGTTGCTTTGGAGGCGTCGTTAATTCCCAGACTTTGTTGCGTTCAAACTGATGGAGCTCTTCCTGCATTGCTTCAATCCAGTAGTCATCCTGAAGAGCTTCATCGACGTTCTTTGGTTCGATCGTGGAAACGTAACATGCGAATCCACAAACCAACTGTCTCCGAGTTTTGACTCCTTCTTGTGGGTCTCCAATGATGTTTGATTCAGGATGATCCTTGGAGATGCGTAACGTTTGTTGTAATGGAGTACTCGGAGGTACATGAGATGATTCCTGCACATCAGATAAACTTGAAGAACCATTAGATGCATCATTAATATTGGAAGTATTATCATGAGAAGATGCATTTACAGGAGTATCATCATCAAGAGAGATATCAGGGGTAGATTTATCAGATGCAAAGTGAAAAGCTTCATCTACTTTAACATTTATAGATTCTACGATCGTCTTAGATTCCAAGTTAAATACCCGATATGCTCTACTATTCGTAGAATACCCCAAGAAAATCCCTTCGTCACTTCGAGAGTCAAACTTTCCAAGATTTTCGCGGTCACGTAAAATGTAACATCGACTCCCGAAGATACGAAAATATTTGATGTTGGGTTTTCTACAACACCATAGTTCATATGGTGTATTTAACGTTCCCGGGCGCAAATAAACTCGATTAATAACATAGATTGCAGTGTTCACAGCTTCAGCCCAAAAATGTAGCGGTAAATTTCGGCTATGAAGCATAACACGTGCCATCTCTTGAACAACCCTGTTTTTGCGCTCGACAACACCATTCTGTTGAGGTGTATAGGGTGCTGAGAATTCATGCTTAATGCCGTTGGAAGTGCAAAAATCAATGAATTTAGAATTTATGAATTCTCCACCTCTATCACTTCTAACACGAATGATCTTTTCATTCTTTTCAATCATAATACGAAGGCAAATCTCGTGAAAAGAATCAAAAGTATCAGCTTTCTCTTTTAAAAATGCTACCCATGAATACCGAGAGAAATCATCAACCAATAAGAAAATATACCATTTACCTCCCAAGGATGGTTGACGTGTTGGCCCCATAAGATCCATATGCAATAATTCCAAGGGCCGTTTGGTACCGACGTGATTCAAGTTCTTGTGTGCAGTCCTAGATTGTTTTCCCTTTTGACAACCACCACACACAATGTTTTGATTAAGTGAAAGTTTAGGAACCCCCTTGACCACGTCTTTGTTCGAAATTCTAGCAAGTTCCTTAAAATTTATGTGTCCTAGCCTTTCATGCCAAAGTGTTTCATTATTCAAAGAGGCTAAGTTACAATTTTCAGAAATTTTATTGGGAACAACATAACAATTGTTTTCAGATCTAACCCCTTTTAAAAAGAAAACATGATCCTTATCAGTTACAATGCATTCAACAGATGAAAAATTAACAGAAAAACCATTGTCGCAAAGTTGACTGATACTAATGAGGTTAGTCTTAAGCCCATCAACAAATAACACATTTTCAGAATCGGGCCATCTGGAATAGCTACTGTTCCTTTTCCAACAATTTTGGAAGACTGACCGTCTCCGAAAACTACAAGTCCTCCGGAGATTTTCTCAAAATTTTGAAAACAGTTTTTGTCACCGTCATGTGACGGGAACAGCCGCTATCCAGATACCAAGACGAATTATCATATGCATGCAAGGAAATATTTGTAACAAGACAAGGGAAGATTTCACCTTTGCGTACCCAAACCTTTCGAGTTTTGGTGTACGTCGGAAGTGATTGTGAGGTTGATACCTTTGGTGAAAGCGTCTTGTTTGATCCATCGCTTTTCCTTGACGTCGTCGTCTTGTTTGATGAACTACCGAGGCTTTTTCCTTTTGAGTAATTTGCATTTGATTTCCGAGGAATCACCCTTTTGGTAGTCGTTGCAAGAAGTGCTTGAGTTGACCGTTTGGCTCCCATCTTGCAATTTCTCCTTATGTGCCCTGCAGAATTACAACGAAAACATACCTTAGTGCTTGACAATCCCGAGGAGGGTGAAGTAGGCTTGTTGTCGTTGCTTGTCGTGAATTCCGGTGTCGGAGGAGGAGATACCGACTGAGGCACAAAGACTGTCCCAACCGAACTAAAATTGTCTTCAGTTCGATTGTATCCGAGGCCGAACTTGTTTGATTGACCAAGACCAAGAAGCTTATCCAACTTACTCCTTCCTGATGAAAATCGCTGCAAGTCATCCTTGAGTTGGAGAATGGTCTCTGTCATTTCCAATTTTTCCTGTCGAGCCTCGCCGTTGAGCTTCAAGAAGTAATTCGCTTTGTTAACCATATCTATATAATTCTTCTCGAATTGCTCATTGGACTCTTGAAGGGAAACATTTGCTTTTATCAGATTATCCCTTTCCACTTCAAGATCGGTCGAGAGAGAAGTTACCCTTTTTAGTTTCTTCTTCGAGATCCTGCAATCTCCCTCTCAACCCCTTGTTTTGCTTAGCAGTTTCTTTGAATCCCTCAAAAGTTTATGGTAGGCTAGAGCAAAATCTTCACCTTCCGAATCATCCGATTCATTGTCCGTTGCATTCTTTTCAACAGTGGAGTTGGACAATGAGTCGGATGTACTTGCCATTAAGCACATGAAGGGTGAAGATGTGGACGCGTGGAACGCTGTTGCGGTTGTCTTCTTCATCACTTGACGATGACTCATTTGACGATGAGGTGTCATCCCAAGTGACGGCTTGCATCGCCTTCTTCTTGGACAGATTCTTATTTGGACATTCCGTTGAGATATGGCCGTACCCCCGGCACTTGAAGCATTGGACTTGTCCTTCTGTGCTTTTCTTATACTTAGAAAAACCCTCTTGCTTTCTTGACTTGTAACTTGAAGAACCCTTGCCTTTCTTCCACTTTCCGAAGGATGGAGTTTTGCTTGAATTACCCATTCGGAACTTTCGGCGAAACTTCCTTGTCAAGAGAGCGAGCTGCTTCTCAAAGTCCTCCATAGATAAATTCTCGTCATCGCCTGAGGAGGATGAATCCGTGTCTTCTTCTTTTGTTGTTTTCAAAGCATAACCTGAAGACTTAAAAGAGGATGCCTTTCCCGAAGAATAGTTAGTAGGAAATGTCATTTCATAAGTTTGTAAAGAACCAACTAATTCTTCTACACGGATTTCGTCCGGGTGTTTAATAGTTTCAATGGCTGTAACCTTGGAACGAAATCTTTCAGGAAGAGTTCTTAAGATCTTTCTTACAATTTTAAATTCTGGAATCTTCTCTCCCAAGTTAGCACATGAGTTTACGATGTCTTGCAATCGTGTGTAATAGTCTGTGAACGATTCATTTTCTGCCATGAAAATAGAGTCAAACTTGCTCGTAAGCATTTGCAGTTTCTGAATCTTCACAAGGTTAGTTCCCTCATGCGTAACTTGAAGAACATCCCAGATTTCTTTCGCAGTCTCACATGCCGAGACGCGAGAGAACTCTGTTTGTGATAAGGCATTAAATAAAGCATTTATTCCCTTGCCATTGTAAGAAGATATATCAATCTCTTCCTTGGTCCACTTCGACCTAGGTTTGATGGTGCGAACATCACCAATAAATTCAGTTGGATTAGACCATCCTAATTCAATTGATTGCCACACCCGTTCGTTGATGGAAATTAAAAAGGCTTTCATCCGTACTTTCCAGTACGCATAATTTGTTCCATCGAAGAACGGAGGTCTGTTGATGTTTCCACCTTCAACCATTGTTTACAACCCTATTCCCTCTCTGATACTACTTGTTGGGTTATATGAATAATAGGATCTAAATAGGGGAAAAAACACCTAGAGGGGGGTGAATAGGTGTAAACCATAAACACTCAAAAATCTTTGCGATATAAAAACCCAATGCGGAAAAATAAATAACACGCAGAGATTTTTACGTGGAAAACTCCAAACCGGAGTAAAAAACCACGGGACCGATAACACGGTGAAATCCACTAGAATTAAACACGTACAAGGTGATATACCGTACTCACAGACGACTCAACCTTTTCCATACGCTCCTAGTTGATCTTCTCCGCTCGCTCCACGACGCTTCTCGAATCCACGATGTGCGTCCAACGCCGAATCCATGGCGTCCAACGTCGAGTCCACGACGTCCGACCGAATCCACGGTCTTCACCCAGTAGCACGCTTCGAATCCACGAACGTACCTCACTCCGAATCCACGAGAGCGGTTGCACCTTGAATCCACAAGGCCACGCGAGTCCACGCGCCGATTTTGGGGTAAATCGTTGTTTTTTGGATGGTGATGATCCGCCGAATACTTAGATTAGAAATAGATCGGAAATACCATCTAAGTATTCATTGATTTGATTCTACTCAAAATGTGAGTATGAAAACCTAGAATCAAATCAATCAATATAGATGAAAAAACATAAGATCGAATCTGTAGTGAACCGGAATTTTGGTATATAAATAAATGTAAATAAAGTCAGTATGAAATACTAGTGTTATAAAAGTTAGGGAAGTAAAGAACATTTGGACGCGAGTTGGGCCCAAATCGGGTTAAAATGGAGAGATCTAAAAATTTATTGGAGAAAGGGGGCCTAGATTTTTAGTGGAAAATTCACAGTGTCGGAAAATTCCGAGAAAATTACGGGAGCCCCGTAAATATGTTTTAAGATCACAGAAAAAATTTCGCGTTGATCGGATGCCTGATAGTGAGAACGGGCTCCGCCAACAGTGTCGGAAAATTCTGAGAAAATTTGGGGAGCTTCGTAATTATGTTTTAAGACCACAGTAAAAATTTCGAGTTGATAGGATATCCGGATTGTGAGAACGGGGTCCGCCAGCGATTCTGGATACAGCGAGGCTTTTGGGGACCCAGAATTGACCCAAACTGAAAATTTAAATTTTTTTGTGGTAAATTAAGCTGAAACGAAGCCGCCTGTCAAATTTGGACGGAAACGGACGAAAAATGGACAGAAACCGAAACAAAAACGGATTTTCTAAGCGGCGGCGACGCGCGGATCGAGGCGCGCTTGCGTGCTGCGCAAGGCGTGCAGCAGGCGCTCCTGCGCGTGTCAGCGGGGGGCCGCCACATGGTGGGCCCCCATTGGGCCACCTCCCCTCCCTCCCTTTCTTTCCTTTTTCTCTTTCTTTTTTCTTTTCTTCTTCTTCCTTCTTCCGCGCAGACCCTCCCTCATTTCCTTTCTCTTCTTCTTCTCCACCCGAGCCTGAGAGAAAGAGAGAGAGAGAGAGAGAGAGAGAGAGAGAGAGAGAGAGAAAGTGAGGAATTTTGTGGGGCTCGCGGGCGCACCGTGAATCTCGTGGAGCGCGCGAGGCGTTCCCAAAAGCCGATGGGCGGTGCGACTGTACGAGGTAACGTTATTTTTCGGTATTTTTGGGCACAATTTGTATGGTTCCTTTTTGGACATTAAATTTGACCCCGTGCCATTTTGCGTGTTAGGGACCGAGTTTTACTGTACCGTTGCTGCACGGACTGTCGTGGGTATTTTTGGCGCGTCTCATTTTGCGTGCAAGTTGTAGAAAAATGCATCGTTTTGCGTGCCGACTGAAGTGTCGCTCACCGTTTTGCGTGTGGATTTTATTGACGCGCACCGTTTTGCGTGCAGATTTGGTGGACGTGCACCGTTTTGCGTGCGGACTCGAGGGAGGTGCACCGTTTTACGTGCAAGCTCGAGGGAACAAGTGGAATCGCGCGAAGAGCAATTGCAAGTGTCTACAAGCAATTGGAGACACCACAAGGTGGGGGATTCTGCCGAAATTGGGTGACCTCTCCCCTTGCTCCTTTGCTTTTTGATCTAGAAGCATGATAGTAGCCTGTTAGAGGCGTTAGGTAATTATGATTAAGATTGCATGTTTAGAGAAATACAGATGAAAAGTGCAACTGTTAGTTGCCAAAGGCAGATGATATATCTGCATGTGTAGAGAAATTTAGAGGAAAAGTGATATTTATGATTTATCCAAATAGGGGATAAACTAGTATGTGTAGATGGACACAGATGGAAAATGCAACTGTTGGTTGCCAAAAAGGAGATAATTAATCTGCATGTCTAAAAGGAATTAGGGGAAAAATGCAATTCTTGACTTATCTAAATTGCTGATAATTGCATGCATAGATGATAAATATTATTTTTATGATGGATATGAAAATAATTGCATGCGTAGAAATGAATAATTATGTGATGACTGTGATCATGTTAGGGTACAACCCTAGGAATCATGTGACATAAGGGAACAGAACTTGTTGGTAGTAAGACTAGGAGAAAATCTAGTTTAGGGGTTTGACGAGTGACATTGAACTAGGAGCTATCCTAGGATTGGACGAGTGGCATTGTCTTAGGGGATAACCTAAGGACACTGGATAGAGTGATCAACATAGAGTCAAGGAACTCTAGGATGAGTATGACATGGAACTTAGGTAAAGGGGACCTAAGGTGAACTAGTGATCAACATAGAGTCAAGGAACTCTAGGATGAGTATGACATGGAACTTAGGTAAAGGGGACTTAAGGTGAACTAGTGATCAACATAGAGTCAAGGAACTCTAGGATGAGTATGACATAGAACTTAGGTAAAGGGAACCTAAGGTGATCCAGAGGAGTTTAAACTCACAGACAGGAAATTAGAGTCAGTGTAACTCTAAGATAAAAGTGGAACAGGAGATTAGAGTCAGTGTAACTCTAAGCTAAAAGTGGAACAGAAAAATAGAGTTAAGTTAACTCTAGGATTCAGTGAGGAATCAGGAAAGTGGGATAAGATCCCAAGGTTAAAGAAATTAAACAAATATAACCCTAGAAAGTCATAGGGTGTCTGGGCGAATGGACAATAACTTTAACTTCAATTTGAGTTAAATAAGTGAAGGTGAAATGTTAAGAGTCCAGGAGACTCTCAAGTTATCCTTATGGCGAGACCTAGGATAAGAGGTAAATTATTGAAAAAAGGCAAAGTTTAAAAGCAAGCTAAAAGTGGCTAAAAGGTATAAAGAAAATGTAAATGGCGCCTTTGAATTTGAGACTCGTCAAGTGGAGCAGGACTCTCTGGGCAGTGACCCGTTGGACGAGGTACTTTCGAAAGGCTTAAAGTGAAAGCAAAGAGCTAAATGCTCAAAGGAAAGAGAAAGAGATTTGCCAGTGGCAAAAGGGAGCTACAAGCTCGAATAAGAAAGAAAAGCAAGTGTCCAAAGGCAAAGAGGCTAAGAACTAAAGCAAAAAGAGAAAGAAAAGAAAAGAAAAGAAAGAAAATATAAAGATAAAACGAGCGTACCTTCGGGGGTAAAAAGTAGCCTTGTCGGAGCCAAGGGCAGTGTCCCTCTCCCGGGCAGTGACCCGTAGGACAAGTTCCCCGTTGGGCGGGGTAGCACTTGCGGGTGCTATCGGCAACCTTAGAAGTCTTATCTTATGGTAGCAGGACTACCGGGCTGGGGCCCGTTGGATAAGAATTTCTGAGGGTTAACTTGAACTAAAGCACCATAATTTAAAGAATAAAGAGAAATTAGAGTGGCCAAGGTGGCCGGGTTAGTTTGACCCTATATACAGCGGCATAGTGGCCGAGTTGGTGCTTAGCAGCCTAGTGTGGCTAGCCAAAGTAGTGCTGGGAGGATGAGTATACACAGATAGTATAGTGATTCATATATATTGCATAGCCGCATTTTGCTACTGAGGATTTTAGTTTCCTAGCACTATTATTATTGCTTCCATTGGACCAAGTGGTGTAGGACACTTTTTCTCGGTGGTTGAACCCACTGGGAACTCTGTCAGGAGTTCTCACACCCCTTGGGTGCCCCCCCCCCCCACAGGTTCAGGGATGGATGCAGCGATCGTGGCGGATCAGATGCAGACGGCGAGGCATACGACAGGGGCAAGAGCCCAGCAGCATAGAGACCTAGAGGGTCTAGCAGAGGTATCCCTTTTATATATTTCTTGAGTGAACTCTGTATGGTGAGGAATTTATGTAAAGGAATTGTAATAATTTTATTTGCAAGTTCAGAGATGTAAAGTGTTACGGCATTTTGGTATTGGCATATTTCGTGAGTCAAGTCAGTGAGTTGAGTCGGAGTCTTAAAGGGATCAAATTGTCAATCAGCAATCAAAGACTTAGAGAAGATTCAACAAGAGCTCAAGTTGACACTCAGTGTCTTGAGTCTTGAAGATTGAAGTTGAAGAATTGTGGATCAGTTACATCAATCTCAAGAAGAAAGTATTCAAAAGGATCAGGTATGTTTAACTAAATAATTGTGGTGATCCGAATACTTTCTTATAGTGTAGAAACACTTGGATGATTTTTTAATTGCATAAAAATCAAAAACTGGACATGGGACATGTTCAGGATCCGGATCAGACCTTGCAATCCGGATCCCGAAGGGTACTTGTTCATTGGCAATTTCAATCCGGATCCTAGGCCATTCCGATTCGGATCCCGAACATGGGACTTTGCTGAATTGCATGAATGATCCGGATCGGACCTTGCAATCCGGATCCCGAACCCTTGGTTTTCTGGAATCGTCAATCTCGTTACGACGATCCGGATCGCAGTAAATCCAATCCGGATCGCTTTCCTGAAAATTTCCAGATAAGGTATGTTTTTGATTCTTATCTCTTTCCAAAGGTTTCTAAACTATAAATAGACATTTAGGGTTTCTCAAAAACGTGGGAGCTACGGCCGATCAATTTATAAAACACTTGAGAGCAACCCTAGAGGCGAGGTTTTCATCGATCTTCTTTATAGCCTCTTTTAGGTCAATTCGACGGTTCTTTCAAGAACATATCTTTTGTCGAATTGATCAAAACTTTGCTTAGAGATTTCTTCTACGGTTCCTCAATGAGAATCTAAGCAAAGGATCACCATCGAAGTCAATATTCTTATCGACTGAGTTTGCGTCGTGGATTCGACGTGGCATCGTGGATTCGGTGTGCTAAAGGCGTTTCGTGGATTCAAAACGTGTGCTCGTGGATTCGAGTGGCGTTCATGGATTCGAACGTGTGCAGTGGGCGTGCAAAATCGGTGGAGCGCGAGGTCCAAGAAATTGAAGGAGGGGTTAAATCCGTGGAGACGGTAATCACCTTGTTATTCTTCTTTTCTTAGGGATTGTTATTGCGTGGATATCCAACCGGTCAGCGCAAGGTCCGAAGAAGCTGAAGGAGGGGTTTGAGTCCGTGGAGTCGGTAATCACCTTGTTATTCTTCTATTCTTAGTGGATTGTTATTGCGTGTTGGTCCCGTGGTTTTTCTCCTGGATTGGAGTTTCCACGTATATCTCGGTGTGCTGTTTTTATTTTCCGCATTGGTTTTTATTTTGCACTGAGATTTGGTTTTATAAGTATTACACCTATTCACCCCCCCTCTAGTTGTTTGATAGTACCTATTTAGATCCTTGTGGATCCTTAATATATAAAAACC
Source organism: Tillandsia leiboldiana (assembly GCA_029204045.2). Lineage (NCBI taxonomy): Eukaryota > Viridiplantae > Streptophyta > Magnoliopsida > Poales > Bromeliaceae > Tillandsia > Tillandsia leiboldiana. The sequence continues at coordinate 9,547,995 of CM055062.1, forward strand.
AACAAGTGGTATCAGAGCGGGTTTTAGGTTTATCTATCATGTTGGGTGAAAGTGGTAATATTTTTAGACCTCCTCTTTTTGATGGGACTAATTATGCTTATTGGAAAGTGCGGATGAGGGCTTTTCTCATCGCAATTGATGAGCGGGTATGGCAATCCGTGGAATACGGTTGGGTGCATCCTGTTGAGGAAGTAGGAAATTCTACTACCCCAAAACCTCGCTCTAGATGGTCCAAAGAGGAATTTGAAAGATCTTCTTACAATGGGAAAGGTATGAACGCTTTATTTAATTCTCTTTCCTCGACTGAGTTCACAAGAATTTCCGCGTGTGAAACCGTGAAGGAAATTTGGGATATTCTCAAAATTACACATGAGGGTACTAATCTTGTAAAAATTCAAAAACTCCAGATGCTTACAAGTCAATTTGACTCTATTCATATGGAAGAGCATGAATTGTTTACAGATTATTACACTAGACTTCAAGATGTAATAAATACATGTGCTAATTTAGGAGAAAAGATCTCGGAGTCAAAAATTGTAAGAAAGATACTTCGGACTCTTCCGGAACGGTTTAGGGCAAAGGTTACCGCCATTGAAACCGTTAGTCATCCGGATGAGATGAGTGTAGAGGAATTAGTAGGTGCTTTGCAAACTTATGAAATGACTTTTCCTACTAATCAAGTTTCTTCCAAGTCTTCTTCTAAGCTTACAGGTATTGCATTCAAATCAACAAAGGAAGAAGATAGCGAATCAAGTTCCGACGATGAAATCTCTTTTGCCGATTTTGAAGAACAATTGGCGCGGATCACAAAGAAATTTCGTCGGAAATTTTGGAAGAATCGAACCGATGGATCTTCATCCACGATACCTTCTAAAGGATCATCGGGTTCTAAATCCTCTAACCTCAAAAGCTTTGCAAAACCTTCTAAAGAAAAAGATGATTTCGAAGGGGAAATCCAATGCTATAGATGCAAAGGCTACGACCATTTTTCAACGGATTGTCCTTCTCCGAAATCATATAAAAAGAAGGCTTTGCAAGCGAAAACTTGGGACGATTCTACCTCTAATGAATCGACCTCAAGTAAAGAGGAAAAAGTCGTTGCCTTACATGCTTCTCAAATTCCCTCTTCTAATGTTTGTTTATCATCTTTAATCACTGACTCTATTCCTTTGTTTTTGCATGAAACATCAACATCCAACGGAGAGTCATCAAGTGAGGGGGAGTCGGACGAAGAAGAACTCGTTGAGGCATACCAACAACTTCTTGCGGAATCAAAGAAGATGGCCAAGCATATCAAGAAGTTGAGGAAACAACGACTTGAAGTTCAAGACGAGAACCAAGCTTTAAAGATAAAACTTCATGATCTCGAGGAGGATCGAGAGCTTTTATTGGATAATAATAAAATCCTCCAAGAAAAGTTAAATCAATCGGAAACGATCGTTAATTCCCATATTAACAAGATTGATTTTCCTGAAAAGCAGTTTGAGGAGATTCATGTCACCAACCAAGCATTGACCAAGCAAGTTCATGAACTCAAATCCGACATACAAAGGCTTTCAACCGTTTCCAAGAAACTAGATTGTATGTGCGGATTAGGTCAAACAACCAAAGTTGGTTTGGGTTTTAAAAAGGATCAAACTGTGCATGCTTCAAGTTCCACATTCAAATTGAAAGGAAGAACGTGTCACCTTTGTGGACTTGAAGGACATTTGGTGAAGGATTGCCCGAAAAAGAGAAAGAAAAATTCTTCGGCAACTTCATCTACGGAGCAAACTCAACGGAATCAAAAGACACATCAAGTCAAAGGAGTTTACTCAACCCACCAAAGGTCCGAGCCACAACATCAATCATTCAAGTGGATCACTGCGAGGCAAAGACCTAAGGTGGACCAACAGTCAAAGCAGACAACCCCCGGCCACAACGAATCAAGACAACCCAAAATCCAGCAATTTTGGATTCGGAAAGGTGATATCTTTCCTTGTCTTAAGTTCTAAATAGCTTATGACTGTATGCAATGCTTTGATTGGTTTTCCCTTCATATCTTTCTTAATCTTTGCATTACATGTTTTTCAATGCTCTTCGTTTTTATACTTTGTTTTTGAACAAAAGGGTTTTTACCGAACAAGTGCATTGAATAAAAAGGGCTTCACTTTTATTCACTCCAAATTAATTTTATTTGGATTATCAACTTTACTCCTTAATCATAATCTTGAAGATACTTCATTATAGGAGTTTTTGATATTATAAGCATCAAATTTTAGAAATCATGTGTGATCTTTAGATGCTTAATCTATCTCGGTTGTTTGAATTCATTGTGATAAACATGAGACAACCGATAGACTAAAATTTGGGATTTAATTCTTTCACGTAAGAGATTGCATTCTTACAAGGGTATTGAAATGATTTGCAAAAGATGTGGAAAGAGTTACATCCGAAAGGAGTGTGAAAACTACCACCACATGTTGGAAAGAGCTGCCACCCCGGTCGTCCGGTCTGTGTGTGAAGCTACCACATGTTTTGATGCTTGAAAAATATTTCTTGAAATTTTTAGTTGAAGCATTTGGAGATTTATATGCAAAGCTCTTATATTTTGAACAATCTCCTGGTTGGTATAAGGTGGGATAGTTGAAAGATGCTCAAAGAGCCACCCTTAGGTATTTTAGTGCTTATCTCAAATTTGAAAGGGTAAGAAATCAAATTGATGTCATTCGGAAATCTCTGTAAGTCATCTTTGTAAATCCGTTACATCTTGATAGAGTTTGGATCTCAAGATTATTTTTGATGACTTGTGTTTGATGAATATAACATGAAAAACGGTTTATAATGTTTTACCTTTATTTTTCATGATTTTGGAGTAAATCTTTTTAATTTTGTGAAATTAATTGGATTGAATGACATCTGTGTGAATTCACTGTTTAAAGCACTTAAATTGATTTCTTGATGGAATACAAATCGGTATTTGAAAAGATTCTAAAATCTAGATTTGTTTCAAGAAATTATTTGATTTTTGCTTTCTGGTACAGGTACGGAATCTGCATTTTTATTATATACCAGAACTGAGCTTTTATCTCTCTTTCTCTATGAACTAATATTGTTAGTGATTTCCTTTTGTCTAGTATGTTCACTGTTTGACAATTTGTGACAAAAAGGGGGAGAACAGAAATTAATGATCGTATCACAAAGGGGGAGAACATAAATGCTCAAGACAGGGGGAGAACATGGAGAACATGGAGAACATGTTAGAGATGCTCTTGATAGGGGGAGATAAAGAAAAGGTTGAAAGAGCCGGAAAAACAAAAGAACCAAAAGGACGAATCAAATGTAGGATTTTAATTTCTAACGACTAACGTTTGATTTTGTTTGGAGTTTTGTTTTGCAGGAATTACATCACTTTAAGACTCCAAGTCCTAAGTCGTAGAGTATGTTCTAGGACTGTTTGGTTCAAATGTAATTTTGTATTTATTGGATCTTTCACGCAAAGAAAATTAATGTTTTGGTGATAACATTGAATTTCGACTTTTTGGTTTAAGATGAGTGACTTGAGCGCTTTTATGTATTTTTGGGTTTTGTCACGAAATTGCCAAAGGGGGAGATTGTTACGGCATTTTGGTATTGGCATATTTCGTGAGTCAAGTCAGTGAGTTGAGTCGGAGTCTTAAAGGGATCAAATTGTCAATCAGCAATCAAAGACTTAGAGAAGATTCAACAAGAGCTCAAGTTGACACTCAGTGTCTTGAGTCTTGAAGATTGAAGTTGAAGAATTATGGATCAGTTACATCAATCTCAAGAAGAAAGTATTCAAAAGGATCAGGTATGTTTAACTAAATAATTGTGGTGATCCGAATACTTTCTTATAGTGTAGAAACACTTGGATGATTTTTTAATTGCATAAAAATCAAAAACTGGACATGGGACATGTTCAGGATCCGGATCAGACCTTGCAATCCGGATCCCGAAGGGTACTTGTTCATTGGCAATTTCAATCCGGATCCTAGGCCATTCCGATCCGGATCCCGAACATGGGACTTTGCTGAATTGCATGAACGATCCGGATCGGACCTTGCAATCCGGATCCCGAACCCTTGGTTTTCTGGAATCGTCAATCTCGTTACGACGATCCGGATCGCAGTAAATCCGATCCGGATCGCCGTCCTGAAAATTTCCAGATAAGGTATGTTTTTGATTCTTATCTCTTTCCAAAGGTTTCTAAACTATAAATAGACATTTAGGGTTTCTCAAAAATGTGGGAGCTACGGCCGATCAATTTATAAAACACTTGAGAGCAACCCTAGAGGCGAGGTTTTCATCGATCTTCTTTATAGCCTCTTTTAGGTCAATTCGACGGTTCTTTCAAGAACATATCTTTTGTCGAATTGATCTAAACTTTGCTTAGAGATTTCTTCTACGGTTCCTCAATGAGAATCTAAGCAAAGGATCACCATCGAAGTCAATATTCTTATCGACTGAGTTTGCGTCGTGGATTCGACGTGGCATCGTGGATTCGGTGTGCTAAAGGCGTTTCGTGGATTCGAAACGTGTGCTCGTGGATTCGAGTGGCGTTCGTGGATTCGAACGTGTGCAGTGGGCGTGCAAAATCGGTGGAGCGCGAGGTCCAAGAAATTGAAGGAGGGGTTAAATCCGTGGAGACGGTAATCACCTTGTTATTCTTCTTTTCTTAGGGATTGTTATTGCGTGGATATCCAACCGGTCAGCGCAAGGTCCGAAGAAGCTGAAGGAGGGGTTTGAGTCCGTGGAGTCGGTAATCACCTTGTTATTATTCTATTCTTAGTGGATTGTTATTGCGTGTTGGTCCCGTGGTTTTTCTCCTGGATTGGAGTTTCCACGTATATCTCGGTGTGCTGTTTTTATTTTCCGCATTGGTTTTTATTTTGCACTGAGATTTGGTTTTATAAGTATTACACCTATTCACCCCCCCTCTAGTTGTTTGATAGTACCTATTTAGATCCTTGTGGATCCTTAATATATAAAAACCAACATAAAGTGTAATAAATTTAAGTTATGGTTCACTCTTAGATGCTTTCATTTCCGCTTTAACTGTTTGTTATTGAATGAAGGTTTAAATTTATAGTGATTTTTAGTACTCTGATATTGAGCTTCCGCATACACTTGTTGTGTTACTATGGATGTTACCGTTCCTTTCGGGTAGTGAAAGGTCATACCCGATTGGCGGGTCTGTTGGCGTGCCCGAACCGTACAAATTGGTGGACTCGGGGCGTGACAGAATCTATGATTTCCTTTCTTCTCTATATGTGGATCTTAAGCCGTATAAGATGATATTTGATTATGACAGCTTCTTTGGATTAACCCTAGAAAAAGAATCATAGGGTCTATTTACAGGTTAGAAACCCTTGGAAGAAGATAAGGATCAAAAACTATCTTTTTCTGGAATTTTACATGACGACGATCCGGATCAAAGTTCGGCGATCCGGATTGCGGTAGCGAGAAAAACAGTTTCCAGAAAAACGAAGGTTCAGGATCCGGATCGAAGTGCTTGATCCGGATCGTTCATACAGTTCACCAAACATCAACGTTCGGGATACGGATTGCGAAGCCTGATCCGGATCGTTCAAATAAAATGGTAAACTCAGTGTTCGGGATCCGGATCAAGGGAAGCTACGAGAACTGGTGTATGAACGAACCACCTTCGGGATCCGGATTGAACAGTCTGATCCAGATCCTGAACATGTCCCATGTCCAGTTTTTGATATTTATGCAATAACAAATCCATCCAAGTGTTTCTACGCTATAAGAAGTATTCGGATCACCAAAGATATTAAGTTAAACATACCTGATCCTTTTGAATTCTTCTTTCTTGAGATTGAGTTATATGATCCAACTTCCTTTACCTTCAATCTTCAAGACTTAACCGAATTCACAAAATACGCCAACTCAAATTCCGTAACACTACCTACTGCCGTTACATCCGAAGACCGGACTTACGTAGGGCGTCCGTGACTGCCAAAACTGGCCCAGCCAGAGGGACTGCGTCGACAAGTCGCGATACAAAAGTAACATATCCACTCCAGACGTGGCACTCGAGGGGCGCGACCCCACCGAGGAAAAAGGTATCCGCGCACTCTGTCGAGCTCAATGTGGCTCCTGCAGGCTGTAATCAAAATCCACGCTCACTCTCAGAACAGAAAGACTCAAGGTCCTCAAACATCTCGCACAACGGTCGGAGCACTCTCGACGACTCAGCTGATAAGCTCTCTCGAATCTCGAGACACTAGCGAACTCAACCAAGTCGTAGCACAAAACACACTGGCTGGAGATACTCCACAGCCGGGATCGACCCACAACTCAGGGCTAACAAAACTGGTCGGACAACACTCAACGACCCGGGACCACCGTCAATCCCAACGGTTCCCAACAACACTGATCAGAAGATACTCGACGGCCCGGGACCACCGTCTACCCAAACGGCTCCCCACGACACTAGCACAATCTAAACTCAGCTATCGGACTCCACTCAGCCCCCAGGCACGAGTGCAACAAAGTCCCATAGAAACCTGAACCCTCGGCCCACTACCCGGGCGAGGGAACACTATGTCCAGGAAAGATGCAAAGTGTGGGATGTCTAATACATAAAGGAACCTAGCCCAAGTGAAGGCTCTCTACTGACTCATCTGTGTCAACAAGCGGCACATGCAGGCTATGCTCCACGATCAAACAGATCGGAAACTCAATGCTCAAAAAGCACAACTCAGTCGGGAAACCTTCCACGACTCGATCTGATATGCCCTCACCAACCCCCGAGACACTAGTAAAAACATCCATAAGTCAAATAAAATCTCCTCGGCCTCCAGGCACGAGGTTACATGCACCCTGAATCTAAACCATACCTCTCGCGAACTCATATTTTAAAAACCACATTTAAAAAGCTGATTTTTCCTTAAAACGGGTTTTTCTCGATTTTTAAAATGATTCAGGTGCAATTACAATGCAAACCAAACAAGAAACCTAGTGTCATACAATGTCAGGAGTATACTAAAAATAATCTGGGGTTCCAATAAATTTTCCAAAAAATTCCAAGCAACTATCAGATTTTAAAACAGTAAAAATAACATGGTAAACATGATCAAATTGCGTTCAGGAGCATTAAAGGGCATTCCATAAATTTTGGAGAAATTCCAACCCACCTGGAACGCTTTCCGCAGGCAACGCTGAAGTCGGTGAAGCGCCGAAACCTCAAACTGACGAAATTCTAAAAAATCGCACCGCGCGCGCACACTGCCGCGAACCTCGGAAAAATCCCCGGAAGCTCGGAAAAATGCCTCGAGTACTACACAAAAATCCTGCGGCTCCGCACAGTGCCAGCACACCCCAAACTCAAAATCCACACACCATTCTCACACACAGCCCACACAAACACCCCACAGCACAACCAAGAACACATAATCCAAGTCCATCAGCTTATAAGTAACCCACAGTACACTTTCATAGCACTCACAAGTCCAACAACTTACTTGCAAACCCACACACACACAACCATCAAACTCCGGTAAAAACCGTGAGCCGCGCACTCGATCCGAGGCCCGCACTCTGAGGGTGTTCCACGCGCCGTCCACCGTTGGCTCTAACAGCTCGCGCGGCACCGAGCTCGCCGCACGCACTGAGCTGCTGTGTCACGCCCCCGGGGGTTTTTGAGTCTATCAAAGCGGAAATTGCGTGTATTATTTTTTTTTCTTCTTAACAAGGTAACTTAAACCTCATCCCCGGTGCGTGCCAGACCGCCACATACACAAATTCTCTCTGCCCGCGGACAGAGTCTCCTTTGTATATGCACGGCGTCTCATTTACAACAACATACCTCAACCATCAACCATACAATAGACATACATCGTCAAACAGAGTACAGTAGTTTAACTAATGTTTAAAAAGACTGGTGTCCACTCGACACCTTGTTGTTTTATTTTCAAGCGGAATATTAAAGCGGCATCAGTGTTTAGAAAGGATAAAACCAACGGTTGCAAGACCCGTGCCCACACGGCACTTCGTTTTGAGAAAACATTTTCGAAATCATTTGGTTCGTCATGAAAACGTGCCGCATACGAAAACATTACTAAAAGCATCAAAGCATAAAAGTACACCTCATCCACAGCGCTAAGTAATACATGTCCACGGCTAATACGATCCACAAGCAAATTAACTAAAAGAAGCATAAGGGAAATGAGATAATAAACCCAAGTATCTGACTACGGTCCTCGCGACGCAGTCTCACCGCCCTCCCGGCTAACGCACCTCGTATCACCTGTCACGGAGTGAGTAATGTCAGTGACAAACAAAGTAGATGTCTAATAACAATAAGGAATAAGGAGCAAACCGAATACACCGAAACCTTTCGCTAAAACCCTGCACATAATTAAGCTGGGCCCCAACCCCAGATTTATGAATTAAGTTGGTCACCAACCCCAGAGTACCTGTCGGGGAGACTAAAGTCTCCCCTCGTGCGCAAACACCTCTTTGATGCATTTAACCTCTTCGCGGTGCTGGCGTGCCATCTTCAGCGGGCGCGAAGAGGTCCTCACGGCTCCCACCCCTTTGTAAGGTACACGGGTCAAAAGAGACCACTTCTCCGGAAAAGTACACCCATGCGGAGGCCAATCCGCCTGTGTACGTGCAGCATCCGAAACGGATTTGCCGAGATCGGCGTGTAGTGAGCACCGCGACCGTAGCCGCTTCAATTGTTAGATGAAATACAATTATGCGAAAGGTTAAACTGTCCATATACTTTGTTACATAAATTAAGAGCACTTTAATGACGATAGATGCACTTACTGCACTTGTTGCACTTATCACAACCGTACCCACCTATTTGAAGAGAAATCGGAACACCTGAATCCTTCGCGCACCCCCGCTGCGCACTTGGACCTAAAGAAAGTCCGCAAGGATAACTATAGTCAAAAACGTGTACTAACATCCGAAAACAAAAGACCCAATTTACTCTTTTCGACGGAAAAGTCCAACACCGTCCGGGTTGACGAAAACGGAAATCCCGCGCCGCCGTCGTCGTCCGCCGGAGCCCCGCGCGGTTCGGAACCGCGCGGCGTGTCTCCGCGGCGACGCCCACGCGGCGCGGTGCCTCGCGCGGGTGTTGCTCGTGCGGCGGTCGCGCGGCGCCCGCGCGGGTGCGGCCCCGCACGGCGCCCGAGCGGTTGCGGGTCCGCGCGGGTGCCGCCTGCGCGGTGCCCGCGCGGTTGCTAGTCCGCGCGGTGCCCGCTCGGTTGCGGGTCCGCGCGGGTGCCGCCCGCGCGGCAAGCGCGCGGCGCCCACGCGGTTGCGGGTCCGCACGGGTGCCGCCTGCGCGGCAGCCGCGCGGCGCCCGTGCGGTGCCTGCACGGTTGCGGGTCCACGCGGGTGCCGCCCACGCGGCAGCCGCGCGGCGCCCGCGCCGTGCCCGTGCGGTTGAGGGTCCGCGCGGCAGCCGCGCGGCGCCCATGCGGTGCCCGCGCGGTTGCGGGTCAGCATGGGTGCCGTCCGTGCGGTAGCCGCGCGGCGCCCATGCGGTGCCCGCGCAGTTGCGGGTCCGCATGGGTGCCGTCCGTGACTCTCCTCCGCGCGATGCCCTAGCGGCACCGCGCGCCTCCGCCGTCCGTTCCGTGCCCTAGCATGACGACGATGACGGTGACGGCGACGGATACGACGGAGAAACCCAAGAACTCAAACAAAAGGGACGACGAAAAAATCCCAAATAAATTATAACAATTTTTTTACTAACCGAAGATCGACGGGAAGGTTGTCCGGTCGCGTTCTTGCCTTCGGTTCGATGTCCGGGAAGATCGGGCTCCTTCTCTTTCTCCTTTCCCTTTCTTCCGGCTAGGGTTCCGTCTTTTCTTTTCTTTTTCTCTTCTCACCGATTAGGGTTTTTATTTCTTTCTTTTCTTTCCGATAATCGGGATCCCTTATATAGCTCGTATTAAATCTTTAATTAATTTCCTTTTTAATTAGTACGTAAGAGAATTGTATTTTCCCTCATGGATAATTAATTACTAATTAATTATCCCCTACGAGATAACCCACCTTATCTCTAACGGGTGCAAGATATTTTGCACGGATTCCGATGCATGACTAATCACCGTATCACCAGGAATTTCGTTTCGGGAGATCCCGGTATCGGATTTCAGATCCGATCGCACCGTCGGCCTTCTTTTTCCGCGCTCTATCGCAGAAAAATACTAGCACCACATACCGGCCAACTTTTAAGAATTGAATAATTTTATTTCACTTAGAGGCTTGAATGACTACATGTAAGTCAAAAATACCCCGAAAGGCCGGATTACTACACCACTCACACTTTATAAAAAGTTTCGTCCTGAAACTTAAGTACAAACCCCACTAATCAATTCGGGAAAACATTCTCTCATCTTCGATTCCAGTTCCCAAGTCGCCTCGCGCTCTTCATGGTTGCTCCACTGGACCTTTACATAGGGGATTGTTCGTTTGCGCAACTTCTTGTCCTCTCTTGCCAAAATCCGCACCGGTGTCTCCTCGACGCTTAAATCCTCTCGCAACTCGATGGTGGAGGCATCCAAGGCATGAGAGGGGTCAGCTAGGTACTTCCGGAGCATTGAGACATGGAACACGTTATGGACTCGTTCGAGATTCGGCGGCAGGGCTAATCGGTACGCCACCGGTCCTACGCGTTCTAGGATCTCGAACGGTCCTACGTACCTCGGGCTTAACTTTCCCTTTATGCCGAAGCGTCGGTTCCCCTTGGAGGGCGAAACTCGGAGTAACGCGTGCTCACCCACCATGAACTCTAAGTCTCGGCGTCTGTTGTCCGCGTAGCTTTTCTGTCTGCTCTGGGCGGTCAGTAGCCTTTGTCTAATCAATCGCACCTTTGCTTCGGTCTCCTCCACCAAATCTGGGCCCAGAAACTTACGCTCACCCAAGTCGTCCCAGCATATTGGAGACCGACAGCGGCGCCCGTACAGGGCCTCGTATGGTGCCATCTGAATGCTGGCCTGGTAACTGTTATTGTAGGCAAATTCCACTAGGGGCAAACACCGTGCCCACCCTTCGCCCAGGTCTAAAACGCATGCCCGAAGCATGTCCTCCACAATTTGTATCACCCGCTCTGATTGTCCGTCGGTCTGCGGGTGAAAAGCCGTACTGAAGTGCAACTTGGTTCCCATTGCTCGCTGCAGGCTCTGCCAAAAGTTTGACACAAATCGCGTGTCCCTGTCCGACGTGATGGATGTCGGCACCCCATGCAACCTTACTATCTCGTTGATGTAGGTTTGTGCCAGTCGTTCCCGCGCCCACGTCGTGTGTATGGGCAGAAAGTGGGCCGATTTCGTCAGACGGTCCACGATTACCCATATTGCATCGTGTCCCTGTGACGATCTCGGGAACCCGGTCACAAAATCCATGGTAATCATGTCCCATTTCCACTCGGGCACCGGTAAGGGTTGCAATTTTCCTGCCGGACGCTGGTGCTCGGCCTTCACTCGTTGGCACACCAGGCAGTGTGCCACAAACCGAGTCACGTCTCCCTTCATTTTGGGCCACCAGAAGGTCTGCTTGACATCCTTGTACATCTTCGTTCCCCCGGGATGCGCTGCATATGGAGCAGTATGCGCCTCCCGCAGGATTTCCTCTTTGAGTTCCGGTAGATCCGGCACGCAGATTCGTCCCCGAAATCGTATCGTGTCGTCGGAGTTTACTGTGAAATCACCTTCTTGGTCGGCAGTTACTCTATTTCGCACCAGCTGGAGTTGGTCATCAGTCGACTGCCCCTCGAGAATTCTGTCAAGCAAGGTAGGTCTGACCACCAGTGTCAGAAGTTGTTCGACTGTACCCGCCGGTACTACTTCTAGTCTTAATCGCGAAAACTCCGCAATCAGACTATCTTGCTGGGTGATGGCACTTACCCCTGCCTTTTCGGCCTGCCCCTTACGGCTCAGGGCGTCGGCCACCACGTTTGCCATTCCCGGGTGGTAGTGGATCGCTAAATCGTAATCCTTCAGTAGCTCGAGCCACCGTCTTTGTCGCAAATTTAACTCCTTTTGGGTGAAAAGGTACTTAAGACTTTTATGATCTGAGTACACATTGCAGTGTGCCCCATACAGGTAGTGTCTCCAAAGCTTGAGGACGAACACAACCGCTGCGAGTTCCAAATCGTGCACGGGGTAGTTTCGCTCGTATTCTTTGAGCTGCCTTGACGCATAGGCTATAACCTTTCCCCGTTGCATGAGTACTCCACCTAGTCCGTTTTGCGACGCATCGCAATACACTTCATAATCCTCCCCTGGTTCTGGCAGGGCGAGAATCGGGGCTCGCGTCAATCTATCCTTGAGCTCCTCGAAGCTCCTCTGACATTTGTCCGTCCAGATGAACTTTTCCCCCTTTTTAGTCAAGCGGTTTAAGGGGGTGGCTATCTTGGAGAAACCCTCCACGAAGCGCCGGTAGTACCCGGCTAATCCTAGAAAGCTTCGAATCTCCGTCACCGTCGTGGGTTGGCACCAGTCCGTCACCGAATCTATCTTCTTCGGATCGACTGCGACCCCAGCCGCCGAGGTTACGTGCCCCAAGAAGCCGACCTCACGGAGCCAAAACTCACACTTTTTGAGTTTGGCGTAGAGTTTCTGTTCTCGTAGGGTCTGGAGGACTGTGCGCAGATGTTCTTCATGTTCCTCGTCGGTACGGGAGTAGATGAGGATATCATCGATGAAGACCACCACGAATAAGTCCAGGAAGGGTTTGAATACCCTGTTCACCATGTCCATGAACACTGCCGGGGCATTTGTGAGCCCGAACGGCATTACTGTAAATTCGTAATGGCCATAGCGAGTTCGAAAAGCCGTTTTGGGGATGTCCTCCCCCTTGACCTGGACCTGATGATAGCCCGACTGCAGGTCAATCTTTGAAAACACCGTCGCCCCCTGTAGTTGGTCGAAGAGGTCGTCGATCCATGGCAGGGGGTACTTGTTCTTAACGGTGACCTTATTTATCTCCCGGTTGTCGATGTACAACCGGAGACTTCCGTCCTTCTTCCTCACAAACAGGACGGGCGCGCCCCAGGGTGACGCGCTAGGCCTGATGAAGCCCTTATCCAAAAGGTCCTCCAACTGTGCCTTGAGTTCCTTCAACTCCGCGAAGGCCATCCTGTACGGTGCCTTGGTGGTGGGTTTGGTGCCGGGGAGTAGTTCAATAGGGAAGTCGACTTCTCGTTCCGGCGGCGCTCCGGGGAGCTCTGCCGGAAACACGTCCGGAAATTCCCTTACCACGGGAATTTCGGAAGGCGAGGGAACGGGTCGGGTGGCTAAATCTACCGAGGCTAGATAGGCCACGCACCCGCCCTCCATCAACTTCCTAGCTCGCGACGCGGAGATGACAGCCAAGAAGGAAGTGCTTTTACATGCCAAGTACACGTTTTCTGGGAATCCCGGCTTCCGTAGTTGCACCTGGCGCTTCTCGCAATCGATGACCGCCTGATACTCGGTAAGCCAGTCCATGCCCAAAACCACGTCGTATTCTTTTAGCGGTATGACCACCAGTTCCCAGGGGCACGACAACCTTCCCAGTCTTATTGAACACGAGGGTACTAGGCCAGTCGCCGCGATTGGCCCCCCAGGGGTCTGGACGGTCAGTAAGACATCAAGGGGACTACTTTCTAGCAGGCGTGTTTGTGCAAAAGTGCGGGAAATAAAGGAGCGAGTCGCCCCGGTGTCAAATAGGGTTCGAGCTCGAAAATTAGAAACGGAGGTAATACCTGCGACCACCTCCTCTTGCAGTGTCGCTCCATGCTGGCCTATGGAGTAGAGCCTCCCTCATGGTTGTGGTCGCGATTCTCCTTCTGCTCTTGGCGCCGGAGGGTGTGGGGGCATTCCCGTTGATGCTCTACCCCGTCCTGGTGGCTGCGCCGTTGGGGTGGAAGCTGCGGATGATGCCGCTCCAGTGTTCAGAGGACAGTTGAATCGGAAATGCCCTGGTTTGCCGCAGCGGTAACAGTGATCCTGTCTCTTAGGGCATTCCGTCACCGGATGCGATGCTCCGCAAATAACACATGGCTTGTTCGCTGGTCGCGGCTTTCCGATAGGCGCACTCTTGCTTCCTTGTTGCGTCTTGGGGTACTTTGGGGGTCGGCTTCCACCAGACGGACCCCCTCCCGGGTAAGTCTGTGTCCGCTTCCTCTCCCGGTTATTTTCTGATCCCTCACGTCGAGCTCGGGTGATAGCGAACCCCCGCTCCACTATGGTGGCCCTGTCCACCACTTCCCTGAACGTGCGCAGGTCCGCTGCCTGAACCATCTCGAAGATGTCGCTCCGTAACCCGTCCACAAAAAGACGGGCCTTGTGGGGTTCATCTCGTATAACAAACGGGACGCAGTTAACCAATCTTACGAACTCCCTTTGATATTCCATGACCGAGCGGTTCCCTTGTCTAATGTTCTTCAGGTCGTCCTCCAATTGCCGCTTGACGCTATCGGAGAAGAAAGCGTCAAAAAGTTCCTCTCTAAAGGCCGTCCATGTCGGTAGCGGGTCGTTTGTAGACGGATCCGGGCGTACCGTCTTCCACCAGATGCGTGCATTCCCTTCGAGGAAGTGGACGGCTAGTGGAACCCGCTCGTGTTCCTCCATCAGTAGGTCCTCGAAGAGTTTTTCCATGGTATCCACCCATTTCTCGACGACCCATGGATCGGTCGTCTCTCCCTCAAAAGTGGGAGGGTCATGCTTCTTGAACCTAGTCAAGTTCGTCCTGACCCTTTATCGCGTCGTTCGTTGCTCCGTGATCCCTCCTACAGCGGCGGACCCCCCGAGAGTAGGGGCCGTTCCTGCCTCCCCTGCTGTCGCTCCCATCACGGGCCCCGTGGTCGTCGGAGTAGGTACATCCCTTGGGGATGGGGGCTATTCCGTCGTCGTACCACCCGTCCCTTGCGGTCCCGTAGTGGGTGCGGTGGCTTCGGGCGGAGGGGTCGGATCGCGCTCGGCTGGCGCGGTTGCCTGTTGCTGCGTCAGGTGACGAACCTGCTCCGTCAGCGTCGCTAATTGCCCGGCCATTTCCCGCAGTTGTCGTTGGAGGAGCTGGTTCTTTGCGGTGGCCGGGGTCACTCTGTCCGCGTCCGCATTCTCGGTGGACGATCTAGTCCGGGCCATCGTCCGTTATAGACAAAGAAACCATGTTAACCCTAAGGTTATAACCCTAACACCCTGTCTTACGATTACACCTACATTACGTTCCCTTTTCCTCGTACTCTCACGTACTACGCACCTATACCTTGGTTATCTCATGTCTAATTTGCTTGTGGCAACCTACACTGTGGATGTGGATCACGTCTACTATGGTTATGGTTGTTTCCTCTAATACCATTTAATCTGTCACGCCCCCGGGGGTTTTTGAGTCTATCAAAGCGGAAAATCGCGTGTATCTTTTTTTTTCTTCTTAACAAGGCAATTTAAACCTCATCCCCGGTGCGTGCCAGACCGCCACATACACAAATTCTCCCTGCCCACGGACAGAGTCTCCTTTGTATATGCACGGCGTCTCATTTACAACAACATACCTCAACCATCAACCATACAATAGACATACATCGTCAAACAGAGTACAGTAGTTTAACTAATGTTTAAAAAGACTGGTGTCCACTCGACACCTTGTTGTTTTATTTTCAAGCGGAATATTAAAGCGGCATCAGTGTTTAGAAAGGATAAAACCAACGGTTGCAAGACCCGTGCCCACACGGCACTTCGTTTTGAGAAAACATTTTCGAAATCATTTGGTTCGTCATGAAAACATGCCGCATACGAAAACATTACAAAAAGCATCAAAGCATAAAAGTACACCTCATCCACAGCGCTAAGTAATACATGTCCACGGCTAATACGATCCACAAGCAAATTAACTAAAAGAAGCATAAGGGAAATGAGATAATAAACCCAAGTATCTGACTACGGTCCTCGCGACGCAGTCTCACCGCCCTCCCGGCTAACGCACCTCGTATCACCTGTCACGGAGTGGGTAATGTCAGTGACAAACAAAGTAGATGTCTATTATCAATAAGGAATAAGAAGCAAACCGAATACACCGGAACCATTTCGCTAAAACCCTGCACATATTACGTTGGGCCCCAACCCCAGATTTATCAATTAAATTGGGTACCGACCCCAGATTATCAATTAAATTGGGCACCAACCCCAGATTATTTGTCGGAGAGACTAAAGTCTCCCCTCGTGCGCAAACACCTCTTTGATGCATTTAACCCCTTCACGGTGCTGGTGTGCTATTCCCAGCGGGCGCGAAGGGGTCCTCACGGCTCCCACCCCTTTGTGAGGAACACGGGTCATAAGAGACCACTCTTCCGGAAAAGTACACCCATGCGGAGGCCAATCCGCCTGTGTACGTGCAGCATCCGAAAACGGATTTGCCGAGATCGGCGTGTCATGAGCTCCGCGACCGTAGCCGCTTCAATTGTTAGATAAAAACACAATTATGCGAAAGGTTAAACTGTCCATCTACTTTGTTAGATAAATTAAGAGCACTTTAATGACGATAGATGCACTTACTGCACTTGTTGCACTTATCGCAACCGTACCCACCTATTTGAAGAGAAATCGGAACACCTGAATCTTTCGCGCACCCCCGCTGAGCACTTGGACCTAAAGAAAAGTCCGCAAGGATAACTATAGTCAAAAACGTGTACTAACATCCGAAAACAAAATACCCAATTTACTCTTTTTGATGGGAAAGTCCAACACCGTCCGGGTTGACGAAACGGAAATCCCGCGCCGCCGTCGTCGTCCGCCGGAACCCCGCGCGGTTAGGAACCGCGCGGCGCGTTTCCGCGGCGACGCCCCCGCGGCGCGGTGCCCGCGCGGGTGTTGCCCGTGCGACGGCCGCGCGGTGCCCGCGCGGGTATTGCCCGTGCGTCGGCCGCGCGGTGCCCGCGCGGGTGTTGCCCGTGCGGCGGCCGCGCGGTGCCCGCGCGGGTGCGGCCCCGCACGGCGCCCGCGCGGTTGCGGGCCCGCGCGGGTGCCGCCCGCGCGGCAGCCGCGCGGCGCCCGCGCGGTGCCCGCACGGTCGCGGGCCCGCGCGGGTGCCACCCGCGCGGCAGCTGCGCGGCGCCCGCACGGTTGCGGGCCCGCGCGGCAGCCGCGCGACGCCCGCGCGGGTGCGGCCCCGCACGGCTCCCGCGCGGTTGCGGGTCCTCGCGGGTGCCGCCCGCGCGGCAACCGCGCGGCGCCCGCGCGGTGCCCGCACGGTTGCGGGCCTGCGCGGGTGTCGCCCTCGCGGTTGCGGGCCCGCGCGGCAGCCGCGCGGCGCCCGCACGGTTGCGGGCCCGCGCGGCAGCCCGCGCAGTGCCCGCACGGTTGCGGGTCCGCGCGGGTACCGCCCGTGAGGCAGCCGCGCGGCGACCAGGCGGTGCCCGCGCGGTTGCGGGTCCGCATGGGTGCCGTCCGTGGCTCTCCTCCGCGCGATGCCCTAGCGGCACCGCGCACCTCCGCCGTCCGTTCTGTGCCCTAGCATGATGACGACGACGGCGACGGTGACGGATACGACGGAGAAACCAAGAACTCAACAAAAGAGACGACGGAAAAATCCCAAATAAATTATAACAATTATTTTACTAACCGAAGATCGACGGGAAGGTTGTCCGGTCGCGTTCTTGCCTTCGGTTCGGTGTCCGGGAAGATCGGGCCCCTTTTCTTTCTCCTTTCCCTTTCTTCCGGCTAGGGTTCCGTCTTTTCTTTTCTTTTTCTCTTCTCACCGATTAGGGTTTTTATTTCTTTCTTTTCTTTTCTTTCCGATAATCGGGATCCCTTATATAGCTCGTATTAAATCTTTAATTAATTTTCTTTTTAATTAGTACGTAAGAGAATTCTATTTTCCCTCATGGATAATTAATTAACTAATTAATTATCCCCTACGAGATAACCCACCTTATCTCTAACGGGTGCAAGATATTTTGCACGAATTCCGATGCATGACTTAATCACCGTATCACTTTGAATTCCGTTCCGGGAGATCCCGATATCGGATTTCAGATCCGATCGCACCGTTGGCTTTCTTTTTCCGCGTTCTATCGCAGAAAAATACCAGCACCTCACAATGGCCAACTTTTAAGAATTGAATAATTTTATTTCACTTAGAGGCTTAAATGACTATATGTAAGTCAAAAATACCCTGAAAGGCCGGATCACTACAGTGACGCTCCCAATAGTCCCACATCGGATGTGGATGGAATTGTGATTGGATTTATATGAGACATGGACACTAGTAATAATAACTGGGCTTAAGCATTTTGGGCTGTGGTGTGGGCTCAACGAGTTATTATTGCTACTGGGTCGGGTACCCGAACCATCTAAGGAAAAGGGGTCCGGCAATCTCGTAAACTCGGTACCACTCGAACTTCTTCATATCTAGAAGTAGGTTAATTTAATTTTACCGCTTTTTTTTACTGCTTTCTTTTACTGCGTTCCTAGAAATAGGCTTACTTGTAATTTCTATCCCTATCATCTTCCTTGTATCCTCTTCCCAAACAATATAAAGATTTAATCGGCTCATCAGCCGTGTCATTATTTGTGTTTCTTCATACTTAAAGTTATAATCGGCTCCTTAGCCGTGTCATTACCTGTGTATCCGGTTCGGCTACTCTCAGTCGAACCCAGCAATCACTCTCTACCTCCATAAACCCGATTCGGCTATTCCAAGCCGAATGGTCGCGAGAGTTACCAGAGGAGAACCCGCCCGAGCGGATCCCTGCTCGACCCGATCGCTTGATCTGTTGACACGCGGCGCATTCGACAAATCGGAGGGTCACTCCCAGGGGCCGATCGCAGTGCAACCACGTTTTGACCCCAATATCATGTTTCCATTATAGTTAGTTAATTCAGATTCGACAAAAATTCGATACTAATATAATACGGATAAAATTTGTATCATAATTTTTAAATTTGTTGAAAATTTTAGTTAAAAAACGAATACGTTAATTATTCGAATACTTGATTTATACGAAAATAATATGTTTACTAATTAAAAATTCGGCATAAAAATTTTTGTTATTAAAATAAGTTTTTTTTAATAAAATATACTATTAACATAAATAATTATAATTTTAAAAAATAATTTAATTAATTTACTTTAGAAATAAATAAAATATTTATTCAGAAAAAATAATAATAATAAAAATACAAATCTAAGAAATCCTGATAAAAACAAAAAAAATTAATCGAAAAAATCTAAAAATTAAATTAATTAATTAAAAATAAATATTAATTTTACTCACTAGTCATGAAAATTATAAATTAATACACAAACTTACAAAATCACAACTCACAAACTGATGGCGGCTAGGACGATGGCAGCGACGCGCGGCCCGCAGCCCGGAGGTTCCGATGGCGAGCAGCTGGGGAGGGTTCGATCCAATGACGATTTGTATAGCGCACGTGGCCCGGCCGGGTGGGAGGAGGCGGGCGTGAGAAGGCGTGAGAACAGAGAAGAGGCGAGGGTGGGGGTGGGGTAGGACTATGATGATTTTATTTATTTATTTATTTATTATTATTATTATTATTTTTTTGAGAGGAAAGCGTATGTGTTGATTATTTTTTTTAAAAAAAATAAATTAGAATTCGCGAATAATTAATAAATATTATTTTTTATTTAAAAATTAATAAATTATTTTAATTTTTTAATTTTTTTTAAAAATAAGCACGTTTAATTTAAATTTTTAATAATTCGTGAATTAGTCCTGAATTAGCGAATTATTCGTGAATTAGATTTTCATATGATTCTATAAAATATTATTTATAAAAAAAATATTTTACGACAAATTAAATATTAAAAAAATTACTTTTAATGTTGAGAATAGTTTTCTAATTATTTTTAGGATAAATCAAACACTATAAGAATAAAGTTAGAAAAATACTAAATGTACACTCTAAATAGGATGTACATTCTATACCCACCTTATTCTGAGATAAAATAAATTTCACTCGCCATATCGATGTGCCGAATAAACGAATATTCATTCCATAATAGAATGGATGTAAAATGTACACCCATTTAGGATTTACTCCCAGCATTGCTTAACTTAGGTAAAAAGTCAGGGACCTTCTACTATGCAATTTATTTAAAATAACTTGGGCAATCAATGCATGAATTACGGCCTAAGAATGAGGTGGTACGACCCTGTCCACATTTTAGAATCAAGCATCCATGTGTTCTTTGTATTTATTAATTACAAATTGACCTCTAAACTAGCTACTAGTCCTTTCCTTTGATGGTTGACACTTACTTGATCATTTTTCACCAAACTAAATAGGACAATGGCAATGATGACAAAACCCTCAATCTATTACCCCTAATGATTTCTCACCTTAGCCTCATCTGTTACCATCAAGATAAAGGTGGGAAATACGATGGGGACATAAAGTTTATAATGATGGGGACGAAAAAAAACCCCTAGTAACAAATTTGTAATTTGTAATAATAATAAAAATAGAACTTATATATATATATTTTTTAAAAAATAATAGTAGTACATTTTTTTTAAAAAAAAATATATTTTATATTTTATTTATTTTAAAATGAGATAAATTTTATTGGTCATTTTGAAGTGACAAATGAAGGAGCCTCTATATTTAAATGGATGGGGTATGTATCTTACATCCCAAATAGAATTTACAGATAATATTGCTCGATTTTTAAAAGTACAAACCTAATTAATTATGCTTATAAATTTTTTATTATTTAATTTGTATTGAGATTTATGATATTATAAAGTTAACTAAAAAAACAAAAAGTACAATAACACAGATTCCATTATAAATCTAATGATAAAAAATTTACAAATATAGCTGAACTTGAATTTTTAAAAATATATAAGCTCTACTTTAATAATAATATGTTATTTATGATGAATAATACTATTTGTACATTCTAAAAAATATATATATTTTATACTTTATTGATTTAATAGGTGGAGACTTTTTATTAGTAATATAAGATGACTAGTGATTACATTCTTAGATGAGTGAGATGCAAAATATATATTCTTTTTTAAATATATATACACCAGTAGCATTTTTCTTACATGATATTCTCTTTTTTTTTTCCTTCCGAAAATAACAGTGAATTTAGCTATGAAATGTTTTTGCCTTCGGCAGGTGTATTTGTACATTTTATATACTAAAGTACTATACGTAATAGTTTTATATAAACTTTTTAAAATTAAAAGTAATTTGTTAGATATAACTATAATATTAAACAAAAAATTATATGTAAATACAACAAAATTAGGTTATATAAATATATTTTTAAAATATTTTTATACAAGTGTTCAATTTATATCTAAAATTAAATTATAGGAATACATTTTTAGGATACTTTGTCGTAATATATCGTTATACACCCTATTGACTGCATATATTGCGACACTTATAATAAATATCGATAATTTTATATTTAAAGACATTTAAAAATACCGCTATAACATAATTTTGTTATAGTATTATTAATTTTAAAAACTAATTTCTTAGAAATCAAGCGATCTCAAAAGTTATTGTTATTATTTTTAGTGTACCCGTGTTAAATAATTTTCATAAAAGTTTCTAGCAGACCAAACAAGTCCATAAATATAGATTTCACATGCAAGCACAAAGAAAAGCAAAGCGTCTAAACTACATATTCCACTTATAGCTCTGATGGTGTTTGGTGACTAAATCACTAGTATCTAGTACAGTAGTAAGGTATTCGAGCAGTGACTTTTATGTGAGGATCTTTGTATATGCTTAAATATTTAAAATATTGTGACCTTCAGTTGGAATTTATTATAAAAATAAATTATTACTTATGGATTTCTATAATATATGAAAAAGAGAGAACAAAATAACAAAATATAATAAGTAAAAAAAATTAAACCTCACTAAGATAGGATAATGTTTTTGCAGTTCTCATGCATCCATAATTAATATTTAGGTCTCAATGAGGTAATCGATCACAAAACTAGCTATACCATGATTAGTCCCAAGTGATCTATACCATGGAGTTTCGTTTAATATATGTTCTTTTCTTCTTAGCTTTTGAATTAAGTTTAATATATGTTCTTTTCTTCTTAATTAGCTTTTGAATTAAATTTAAACCATGATGTTTTACTATGTATTTAAATTAACCATGATAAACTGTTCCATTTAACTGGCACCTTTTGAACCAGGTACTAATTAAACCTAAAAGTTTAATATGGGTCATCATTTAATTGATTTAAGATTTTTTTTAAACAAATGTGGCATATGATTAATTATATTTATTTAGAGCACAGAAAATCTAGATTTGCATATGTTATAGTATCCGTACGTGGAGTGGTAAAATTAGGTAACTTGATTAATTAAACACTGAACCTATTTCTGTCCTGCTGTTTGAACATCGAAATAGGTTATCAATGATTTGGTAATGAGCTTTAATTCTACTATTCAGTAAATATTGGCGTTCGTGATTTGAATTGAATAATATATTTCATATATAAGATAATTTTTTTTTTAAAAAAAACAATATGACATAATAGTAAAGTATGATATTTTATTTAAATATTTGATCATATTTTTCATCAAGCATATATTATAAGCTTCTTGAGTATAGCCTTATTTGAGTGTTGAAATAAGTTATCTCATAATAATTTATTCGGTGTCAAAATTTTCTTATATGATTTAGTAGATAAAAATTTAAAATTTTCTTTTAAAAAAAATCTTTATATATATAATTTAATAGAACCCCGCATTTCACCTCGAGGTAATGTATATATTTTATTTTGAAAAAGTAATATGAAGAACGAATACACTATTTCATTCTAAATATTTGATCACTTTATCTCTCAAATATAAAACTACAAGCTTCAGGAGTAAATCAAATAAGTACTCCGAATAATATGCCGAAGCGAGAATCACTTCTGATCACTCGCCGATTATCCTATCTACTAGCCATAAGCTTACCCCCCCGCGGTTCAGATTCGAGATGGTCTGGCTCACGCGTGCGGATTTCTGTTCTAATTTACCTCTGTGGTGGAATGAAGTCCCCCCTAAGAGCTCTGGGGTGCTCACTTTCGTGGCAAAGTTGCGACACTGTAGGAAGCGTATCAAGGAATGGTGTTCCTCGAGCTTTTACAGCATCCACCGCACCAAAAATGATCTAGCAGGAGAGATCCTTAAGCTCGATACTATGGAGGAACGTGCAAACCTTCCCCCTCATCTGTTTGAGAAACGGGAACAGCTTAAATCCCACCTTAGAAGGGTGGTGGTGGACGAAGAGATCCTTTGGAGAGCCCGTTCTAACCTTCGCTGGCTGAAGGAAGGCGACGGTAATACGAAATTCTTCCACGCGGTTGCTAACGGAAGGAGGCGTGTGAACAACATTGGCGAGGTGGAGGATAACGGGCGGACTCTACGGAGAGAGGAGGATAAAAGAGGTTACTTTTTTAATTACTTCAAGGCTCGTTTCGCCCCGAGGGACCTTATCCGGGACTCGTTAGGGGACTGGACAGAACTTCTGGGAGGCAGAACTTTTAGCCGCCCAGATGACCTGACAGTGCCCTTCACCTTAGAGGAGATCAAAAAAGCAGCGTTCCAATTGGGCGGTGATAAAGCCCCGGGGCCGGACGGATATAACCTGGCCTTCATCCAAAAGTTCTGGGATGTCGTAAAGGAGGATTTGTTCATCATCTTTCAGGAGCTTTATAATGGATCGTTGAACACCTCCCCTCTGGATTTTTCCTACATCTGCCTGGTCCCCAAGCGACAAGGTGCTAATTCAGCAAATGACTTCAGGCCTATTAGTCTCCTTAATGCAGTTCAAAAGATTATTTCGAAAGTCCTGGCGAACAGACTTGAAGTAGTTTTGAAGGAGGTCATCTCACCCACCCAATCTGCTTTCCTAAAAGGCAGGTCGATCCTAGACTCCTTTGCAACGGCTTCCGAAGTGGTCAACTGGTCCTCCAAATCAGGACTTGAAGTAGTAGGGATTAAAGCCGACTTCGAGAAGGCGTTCGACATGGTACTATGGGACTTCATCTTCGTGGGTCTTTCCGGGCTAGGGGCAAACGACACATGGTGCAGTTGGATCAAACAATGTATTTGTAACGCAAAGGTGTCAATCCTTGTGAACGGTGTTCCGACGAACTGGATAAAGACCCATCGGGGGCTTAGACAAGGGGACCCGCTGTCCCCCTACCTATTCATTTTGGTAGCAGAATGTCTAGCCCGAATGACGGAACGGGCAGTTAACAGCGGCCTACTGAGTGGTGTGGGCCCCACTCCGGCATCAAAGGTTTCCATTATCCAATATGCAGATGATACCCTCTTCTTTTGCGGTGCGAAGAAGAAACAAATCAACAATCTGCTCTTCATCTGGAAGCTGTTCGAATGGGCCTCTGGACTGAAGGTTAACCGGGAGAAAACAGAACTCCTCTACCTCGGCAGGCAGAGTAGCAGAGGGAGGAGGCTAGCAAACATCCTGGGATGTAAGTTGGGTACTCTGCCAATTTCTTATCTTGGGCTCCCATTATCCGACAAACCGGTGAGTAAAGAGGACTGGCGGCGGGTCATTGGCAAACTTGAGGTGCGGATCGATGGCTGGCAAGCCAAACTACTCTCCCAGGGAGGTAGGCTGGTATTGGTGAACTCGGTCCTGTCGAATCTTCCTCTTTACTTTCTCTCCATCTTCAGGGCACCGAAATGGGTGGTTAGAAGGTTGGAGGCCCTACGACGGGCTTTCTTCTGGAAGGGGGCAACTTCCACCGAAGGAGGACAATGCCTGGTTAACTGGAAGACGGTTTGCAGGAGCACATCGGAGGGAGGTCTTTGTTGGGTTATATGTAATACGGATCTAAATAGGGGAAAAAACACCTAGAGGGGGGTGAATAGGTGTAAACGTATAAACACTCAAAAATCGTTGCGATAAAACCCAATGCGGAAATAAAAATAATACGCAAGATTTTTACGTGGAAAACTCCATCACCGGAGTAAAAAACCACGGGACCGATAACACGGCAGAAATCCACTAGAATTAAAACACGTACAAGGTGATTTACCGTACACACTTACGACTCAACCTTTTCCATACGCTCCTAGAGGATCTTCTCCGCTCGCTCCGCGACGCTTCTCGAATCCACGATCTGCGCCCAACGCCGAATCCACGGCGTCCAACGTCGAATCCACGACGTCCGACCGAATCCACGGTCTTCACCCAATAGCACCCTTCGAATCCACGAACGTGCCTCGCTCCGAATCCACGAGAGCGGTTGAACCTTGAATCCACAAGGACACGCGAATCCACGCGCCGATTTTTGGGGTAAATCGTTGTTTTGGGTGGTGATGATCCGCCGAATACTTAGATCAAAGATAGATCGGAAATACCATCTAAGTATTCATTAGTTTGATTCAACTCGAGATGTGAGTATGAAAACCTAGAATCAAACTAATCAATATAGATGAAGAAACATAGAGTATTCTCTAATGATTTCCTTTCTTCTCTATATGTGGATCTAGGGCCGTATAAAATGATATATGAATATGACGGCTCTATGTGGATTAACCCTAGAAGAAGAGTCATAGGGTCTATTTATAGGTTAGAAACCCTAGGAAGGAGATAAGAATCAAAAACCTAACATTTCTGGAAATTTTACGGACGGCGATCCGGATCGGACTAGCTGTGATCCGGATCGTCGTAACGAGTCAGCCAGTTCCAGAAAAACAAAGGTTCGGGATCCGGATCGAAGTGCATGATCCGGATCGTTCATACAGTTTACCAAACATCAACGTTCGGGATCCGGATTGCGAAGCATGATCCGGATCGTTCAAGGAAAATGGTAAACTCACTGTTCGGGATCCGGATCAAGAGACTACGATCCGGATTGAACTGGTGTATGAACGAACCACCTTCGGGATCCGGATCTAACAACCTGATCCGGATCCTGAACATGTCCCAAGTCCAGTTTTTGATTTTTATGCAATGAAAGATTCTTCCAAGTGTTTCTACACTACAAGAAGTATTCGGATCACACAAAATCTTTAGTTAAACATACCTGATCCTTTTGAATTCTTCTTTCTTGAGATTGAGTTAAATGATCCAACTTTCTTCACCTTCAATCTTCAAGACTTGAGACTTTCACGAAACTACGCCAACTCAAATTCCGTAACAATCTCCCCCTTTGGCGGTTTCGTGACAAAACATAGATCCACTAAAGAAAATTCAAAAAGATATTTTTGTTGCTATCACCATACAACAAAAATTTACAATGGAGATCCAAAAAATTAAAAACATGAGATAAACTCCTGAAACAGACTCTAGACTTAGACATCTGTACTCTCTGCACAAAGAAATCATTCTTGACAAAAAGAGATCGTTAGATACCTCAAGAATATTTAGCATACAAAACCTAGTACAGAGATAGAGTTTATCTAATCATCATGACATTTGAGAATTCAGATATGTAAGAGAATCAAAGTTAAAAACCAACATATCTTCTATGCATTCAAAAACCAAATGTCAAAATGTTAGTCCAACATCAACTTGTTAGTTATATTACATGCCCAAATAGTTAGTCGAATAGTTAGTCGAGACATGCAAACAATCACAAGATAAAAACCAAAAGTTGAAGTTGAGATCATACTTATCTTGATATTTCATCATTCATTGTTCATGTTCAAAGTTGAAGTTGAGATCATACTTACCTTGATATTGTACTTATCTTGATATTTCATCATTCATTGTTCATGTTCAAAGTTGAAGTTGAGATCATACTTACCTTGATATTTCATCATTCATTGTTCATGTTCAAATCATTGTTCTAAACTCTCTGATTGTTCTAAACTCTCTTCCCCTTTTTGTCACAAATAAAGCCAAAAATTACAGAAGTGGAGAGAATGGTTAACAGTTTAAGTTCGAGAACTATAAACTCAAATTAAAACGTAAAAACCTGCACAACAGAAGGATTTAAACATATGCATAATAAACAGAAATTAGAAGGATACGGATTATTCAGACTCGTCTGAACTGATACAGCCGAGGATTTGGAAAATCTTCTTTATTCGCTTGTTCATTGCTGATTGATTTTTATTTACCTTCTTTATTTCTTCCTTTACCTCAATTAGTTCATTTGATATACGCTCTTGCTCGTTGGAGAGCCTTTGCTGTTCTTTATAGATTGAGGTAACAGATGCATCATCATCAGAAGTTGATTGTGGTGCTTCTTGTGCCGGAGGTGCTGGTTGAACTGGAGGAGCTGCTGCCGGTGCAGAGGTTGTTGCTTGTTGTCGTTGTTCTCGTTGCCGGTGAAGAGGTATGAAAGGTTCATCTGGCTTCGTCGAAAGAGACTTCACAATTGTTGTGTCATTGATCGTTCCTAGACTGTGCAGATAGGAACTCGCATTTGTGTCAGCTTTAAATTTGCGAAGAATGCGCATAATGATCATTGGAAAAGGTAGTCTCTCTGACGGATGAGCTTGCTCCACATATCGTGCCATCCTTGACCAGATGACGTAGGGAATGTTTAAGTTAGCTCCCATTGCTGCTGCGGGATTTCCGAGTAGATAAAGGAATATCATTCTTTCCCATCGAAGAACCTTTGTGTTCATGTTTGGAATAATATTGTAACAAACAATAAGGTTTAAGATGCGGTACTCTGGTCGTAGTTTTTTTGAGAAAACGGAGTTTCCTGTCGACCGAGTATCTGGAACACAGATTCCATCAACTACCACTCTCCAGGAGTAGGTGTTGAAGAGTTGATTCTTCAGGTAATGAGTGCCATCGGCTCGGGTGTCCATTCCTAGTACTTCACCAACTAGCTGAGGCGTTACTTTGATTCTGACATTCTTGACTAATGTTTGAAAATCCCGACGCCCGCTTTCCTGATCAACTAGATAGCAGGCATTCTGATAAAACATCCTCACTGAGTGAAGACAATACCCAGTGGTCTTCGGGAACTCGCAAATGGAAGCAAGACCTCTCTGGTCAAACAAAGTTCCAAACGTCTGAGAACGCTGCTTTAAGGCTTTTACATCAACATGCCTTTCTCCAATGCATTCTCTGTTTTCAAAATCCTTTCATTCTAGCCGAGCTGACAAAGTCTTGTGCAGGTGCTTGGTCAGCAGCTGGTTGCTCAATGGTGATTCCTCGAGCACTTCCTCTCTTGCGAGCAACACTTTTTCTTCTTGTCTTCCCAGAAGTTTCTTCCATTGGAGCTTTGCCCTTTTCTCAGCAGCAGTAGGCGGAGCCTTCGATGTTTCTGCAGGTGCTCTTCCCTTTGAAGCAGTCGGAACAGTCGTTGCTTCAACTTGCAGTTCATCCCAATCAATTGATTCCGTCTCTGATTCAGTGTCGGAATCAACCTTAGTCTTCTTCGCTTTCTTAGCCTTCTTAGGCTTGGCAGTATCTCTCGTATGTACCATAGCAGCAAGTAGGAAAAACAATCCAAGTGATCACCATTGCTAATGGTTTCTTGAGAAAAGGAATCCTGAGTAGACCAACTCAAGAACACAAAAATTCTTAGTTTTCAAAAATTGAAAAAAAATTGTATCCAAAGAATCATTATCATGTAGAGAGACTAAGAAACAAATTAGTTTTGCAAAAGGACTTTTAAAAATAGATCAATTGCATGAGTTTCGAAAATCCTTATTATATGCCCTAAAACCGAAATTTTAGAAATCGAAGCCTAAAAATCCGTTAATCAGGAGAATACCTAGCATATAATCAAAACTAATCTACCCAGAGTTCTTATTTCAAAAGAAATTTGATCAAAAACCATCCACAAACAAAGTTATTCCAAGAAATTCATCACGTTTGAGGAGGAAAAGAGAAAAACGGTGAAAAACCGAGATTTTGATCAATAAAACTTACTTGGAGTTGAAGAACTTGAGTTTGAAAGCTTAATAGGAGGATGAAATCTAGAGAGAGAGGCTCTGGAAACTTTGGAACAAAAGATTGGAGTAAAGAAATCAAAAACCCCTTTCGTTCCTTATAAAACCTAGCCGCGATCCGGATCAGTTCATAACTGCGATCCGGATCGGCTACCCGCAGTGAGAGACTGCGTTCGGGATCCGGATCGGCAGATACAATCCGGATCGTCAGCCCGCAGAAGAATTCCTGCGTTCGGGATCCGGATCATCTAGCCCGATCCGGATCGGCCCCAACTTTTTCTTTAGAAAATTTCAGAGAAATTCAAGAAAAACCAGAAAAAGATTGTAAGCACAAATGTGTATCAACTTTAAACAAAAATCATCGTTTCATACAACAAGAATTAGATTATGCCAAATCTATCAATAATATCCAAAAATGAAACGAAGATTTACAAGAATTAAATCCCTTAAAGTTGAACACCTTCAATCACATCTAACTTGATCTTATGAGTAATGCCTTTATCAAATCATCAATTCAGGTAAAGAAAATGAAATACAAAGATCAATAGATGTTTGAAATCCCAAATATAGTAGATAATATTCTAGACAATCTGTTGAAGAGAGTGGCTCTTTGAGCATCTTTCATTTAAAATCCCACCTTATACCAACCTTGAAATTTGACAGAGTCAAGTATTTCAATCATGCATTTTACTTAATCAAAATTTGAACAACCATACTTGGTATACATGTGGTAGCTGCACACAATACTCGGACGACCGAGGTGGTAGCTCTTTCCTCCATGTGGTGGTAGTTTTCACACTCCTCATTGGGATGTAACTCTTTCCACATCTTTTGAGCATTTTACATTATCTTTAGACTCCCCCTCAATTGGCTATCAATTATTTAAAATATAAAGTATTCAACCAAAAATTGATCTCGATTTCATACTCGACTAAACAGTCAAATAAGATAATGACTATACCAAGAGATCATAGAGAGAGAAATTGACTTTGATCACTTTAGAAGATGATTTAATTAACATAAACGATCATTGCAACAATGAAATATTATGATGGCAAAAGCATAATAAATTTCTAAATGTATGAACAGATGCAATTAAAGTCAATTATGATCTATGCTCAATTAATGTCCTATGTACAAACATAGATAAAAGAACAAAACAAAAACACATACAAAACCTATTCTAAGCAAAGATTTCAAAAAGAAGATTATTTCAAGGAAAGCATCCCAATTGCTTTTCGTAAATGAATAAAACGTTTTTGATCCAAAGGTTTTGTTAGAATGTCAGCTAATTGATCCTCAGTTGAAATATATGAAAGTTGAAGAGAATTTGATTCAACTAGCTCTCTAAGAAAATGATATCTAAGTTCAATATGTTTTGTTCTAGAGTGCAACACAGGGTTTTTAGAAATGTTAATTGCACTTGTGTTGTCACAAAGAATTGTTACCGAAGATGCTGAAATGCGGAAGTCACTCAATACGCTTTTCATCCAAATGAGTTGAGTTGAGCAACTTCCAGCTGAAATGTATTCCGCTTCGGCAGTCGAGAGTGCTATGCAATTCTGCTTTTTACTGTGCCATGCAACAAGGCAATGGCCAAGATAGAAGCATGCACCACTCGTGCTTTTCCGATCATCCACTGATCCTGCCCAATCGGCATCTGAGTATCCAACAATGTCCAGACTTGTTCCCATAGGACACCAAATTCCGAAATTAATTGATCCTTTGATGTACCGGATGATCCGTTTCACCGCTTTCAGGTGAACCTCCTTTGGTGCTGATTGATATCTCGCGCAAATCCCAACACTAAAGGATATATCCGGGCGACTAGCCGTGAGGTAAAGTAGACTTCCAATCATACTTCTATACAGTTTCTCGTCTACATTCTCACTATGTGATTCACTTCCAAGTCCCTTGTGGCTAGTTCCCATTGGAGTTGGAAAATCTTTACAATTTTCTAGATCAAACTTTTTGACCAACTCCAGTGCATACTTGGATTGACTCAAGTGAATACCTTCATCATTTTGTTTAATTTGCAATCCAAGAAAATAAGACAGTTCGCCCATCAGCTCCCCCTCGAGTATAGCCCTTCTCCAAAAGGTGCTTTGTTAACCTTTCGTACCATGCTCGCGGTGCTTGTTTCAGACCGTAAAGAGCCTTTTTCAAACGAAAAACATGGTTAGGTTGTTTATGATCTACAAAACCTTTCGGTTGAGCTACATAAACTTCCTCATTTAAAAACCCATTTAGAAATGCGCTCTTGACGTCCATTTGAAATAATTTGATTTTAAAATGACAAGCAATAGCAAACAATATACGAATGGACTCGAGTCTAGCTACAGGGGCGAAAGTTTCGTCAAAGTCTATACCTTCTACTTGAGAGTAGCCTTGAGCAACTAGTCGTGCCTTGTTCCTGATGATAGTACCATCTTCATCTTTCTTGTTCTTGAAGATCCATTTGGTACCTATCACATTATGTTGCTTTGGAGGCTTCGTTAATTCCCAGACTTTGTTTCGCTCAAATTGATGGAGCTCTTCCTGCATTGCTTTAATCCAGTAGTCATCCTGAAGAGCTTCATCTATTGTCTTTGGTTCGATTAAAGATACGTAGCAAGCAAATCCGCAAACCAACTGCCTTCGAGTTCTAACTCCTTCTTGTGGATCTCCAATGATGTTCGATTCCGGATGATCCTTGGAGATTCGTAGCGTTTGTTGAAACGGAGTACTCGGAGGTACACGAGATGATTCCTGCACATCAGATAAACTAGAAGAACCATTAGATGCATCATTAATATTGGAAGTATTATTATGAGAAGATGCACTAGCAGGAGAATCATCATCTAGAGAGATATCGAGGGTAGATTTTTCAGATTCAAATGAGAAGCTTCATCTACTTTAACATTTATAGATTCTACGATCGTCTTAGATTCAATGTTAAATACTCGATATGCTCTGCTATTCGTAGAATAACCCAAAAAGATCCCTTCATCACTTCGAGAGTCGAACTTTCCAAGATTTTCACGGTCACGTAAGATGTAACATCGACTCCCGAAGATACGAAAGTACTTGATATCCGGTTTTCTACTAAACCACAGCTCATATGGTGTATTCAAGGTTCCTGGGCGCAAATACACTCTGTTAATGACATAGACAGCGGTGTTCACAGCTTCAGCCCAAAAATGTAGCGGTAATTTCCGGCTATGAAGCATCACACGCGCCATCTCTTGAACAACCCTGTTTTTTGCGCTCAACAACACCATTCTGCTGAGGTGTATAGGGTGCCGAGAATTCATGCTTAATGCCATTTGAAGTACAAAAGTCAATGAATTTTGGATTTATGAATTCTCCACCCCTATCACTTCTAACACGAATGATCTTTTCATTCTTTTCAATCATAATACGATGGCAAATCTCATGAAAAGAGTCAAACGTATCAGCTTTCTCTCTCAAAAATGCTACCCAAGAAAACCGAGAGAAATCATCAACCAATAAAAAGATGTACCATTTACCTCCCAAAGATGGTTGACGGGTCGGCCCCATTAAGTCCATGTGCAAAAGTTCCAAGGGCCGTTTTGTACCAACGTGGTTCAAGTTCTTGTGTGCAGTCCTAGACTGTTTTCCCTTTTGGCAACCACCACACACAACGTTTTGTTTAAATAAAAGCTTTGGAATCCCCTTGACCACGTCCTTGTTTGAAATTCTAGTAAGTTCCTTAAAATTTAAGTGACCTAGCCTTTCATGCCAAGGAGTTTCATTATTCAAAGCGGCTAAGTTACAATTTTCAGAAAATTTATTAGGAACAACATAACAATTGTTTTCAGATCTAACCCCTTTTAGAAAGAAAGCATGGTCCTTATCAGTTACAACGCATTCAACCGATGAAAAGTTAACTGAAAAACCATTGTCGCAAAGTTGACTTATGCTTATGAGGTTAGTCTTAAGGCCATCAACAAATAAGACGTTTTTCAAAATCGGGCCATCTGGAATAGCTACCGTCCCGTTTCCAACAATTTTGGAAGATCGACCGTCTCCGAAAACAACGTGTCCTCCGGAGATTTTCTCAAGATTTTGAAAACTATTTTTGTCACCGGTCATGTGACGGGAACACCCGCTATCCAGATACCAAGACGAGCTATCATATGCATGCAAGGAAATATTGGAAACAAGACAAGGGAAAATTTCACCTTTGCGCACCCAAACCTTTTTGGAATGCGTCTGTAATGGTCGTGAAGTTTTGTGCCTAGGTGAAAGCGTCTTGTTAAAACGATTGTTGCTCCTTGATGAAGTCGTCTTGCGCGGTGAACTACCAAGTCTCTTTTCATTTGAAAAGTTTTGCTTTGATTTCCGGAAAGGAGCCTTTTTGGTAGTTGATGCAAGAGGCGCTTGAGATGAGCGTTCGACTCCCGTCTTGCAATATCTTCTTATGTGCCCTGAAACACCACAACGAAAACATACCTTAGATCTTGACGATCCCAAAGAGGATGAAGTAGGTTTGTTGTCGTTGTTTGTCTTGAATTCCGGTGTCGGAGGAGGAGATACCGACTGAGGCACAAAAACTGTCTCACTCGAACTTGGACTGTTTCCAGTTTGAGTGTATCCGAGGCCGAACCTATTTGATTGACCAAGACCAAGAAGTCTATCCAACTTACTCCTTCCTGAAGAGAATCGCTGTAAGTCATTCTTGAGTTGGAAAATGGTCTTTGTCATTTCCAGGTTATCCTGTCGAGCCTCGTTGTAGAGCTTTGAAAAGTGATTCGCGTTATCCACCATATTTGTATGTTCCTTTTCAAGTTGCTCATTGGACTCTTGAAGGGAAGCATTTTCTTTTATCAGGTTTTCCCTTTCCACTTCAAGAGCGTTTGAGAGAGAAGTCGCTCTTTTTGCTTCTTCTTCGAGATCATGCAATCTCCCTCTCAAACTCTTGTTTTGCTTAGCCACTTTCTTTGAGTCCCTCAAAAGTCTGTGGTAGGCTAGAGCAAACTCTTCACCTTCCGAATCATCCGATTCATTGTCCATTGCATTCTTTTCAACAGTGGAGTTGGACAATGATTCAGACGTACTTGCCATAAAGCACATGAATGGTGAAGATGTGGACGCGTGGAATGCCGTGGAGCTCTTTTCTTCATCACTTGAAGACGACTCATTTGACGTTGAGTTGTCATCCCAAGTGACGACTTGCATCGCCTTCTTCTTTGTCGAATACTTGTTAGGACATTCCGTTGCAATGTGGCCGTAGCCTCGACATTTGAAGCATTGCAGTTGTCCTTCTGAACTTTTCTTATCCTTTGAGAAGTTTTCCTGCTTTCTTGACTTGTGACTTGGAGTACCCTTGCCTTTGTTCCACTTTCCGAAGGATGGAGATTTGCTTGAATTATCCCTTCGGAAGTTGCGGCGAAACTTCCTTGTCAAGAGAGCGAGCTGCTTCTCAAATTCCTCCATAGAAAGGTTCTCGTCATCGTCCGAGGAGGATGTATCCGCGTCTTCTTCCTTAGTTGTTTTCAACGCATAACCTGAAGACTTAGAAGTGGATGCTTTTCCAGAAGAATTGTTAGTATTAAAAGTCATTTCATAAGTTTGTAATGAACCAACTAATTCTTCTACACGTATTTCGTCCGGGTGTTTAATAGTTTCAATGGCAGTAACCTTTGGGCGAAATCGTTCAGGAAGAGTTCTTAAGATTTTTCTTACAATCTTAAATTCTGGAATCTTCTCTCCCAGATTAGCACATGAGTTTACGATGTCTTGCAATCGTGTAAAGTAGTCCGTGAAAGATTCATTTTCTGCCATTAAGATGGAGTCAAACTTGCTCGTAAGCATCTGCAGTTTCTGAATCTTCACGAGGTTAGTTCCCTCATGTGTAACCTGGAGAACATCCCAGATTTCTTTCGCAGTCTCACATGCCGAGACGCGAGAGAATTCAGTTTGAGATAAGGCATTAAAAATAGCATTAATTCCCTTGCCATTGTAAGAAGATAACTCAAACTCTTCCTTGGTCCATTTCGACCTAGGTTTTAAGGTGTGAACATCAGAGATAAGTTCAGTTGGATTAGTCCATCCTGATTCAATTGAATGCCACACCCTTTCGTCGATGGAAGATAAAAAGGCTTTCATCCGTACTTTCCAGTACGCATAATTTGTTCCATCAAAGAAAGGGGGTCGATTGATGTTTCCACCTTCAACCATTGTTCACAACCCTATTCCCGCTCTGATACCACTTGTTGGGTCGTATATAATACGGATCTAAATAGGGGAAGAAACACCTAGAGGAGGGTGAATAGGTGTAAACGTATAAACACTCCAAAATCGTTGCGATAAAACCCAATGCGGAAAATAAAATAACACGCAAGATTTTTACGTGGAAAACTCCATCACCGGAGTAAAAAAACCACGGGACCGATAACACGGCAGAAATCCACTAGAATTAAAACACGTACAAGGTGATTTACCGTACACACTTACGACTCAACCTTTTCCATACGCTCCTAGAGGATCTTCTCCGCTCGCTCCGACGCTTCTCGAATCCACGATCTGCGCCCAACGCCGAATCCACGGCGTCCAACGTCGAATCCACGACGTCCGACCGAATCCACGGTCTTCACCCAATAGCACCGTTCGAATCCACGAACGTGCCTCGCTCCGAATCCACGAGAGCGATTGAACCTTGAATCCACAAGGACACGCGAATCCACGCGCCGATTTTTGGGGTAATCGTTGTTTTTGGGTGGTGATGATCCGCCGAATACTTAGATCAAAGATAGATCGGAAATACCATCTAAGTATTCATTAGTTTGATTCAACTCAAGATGTGAGTATGTAAACCTAGAATCAAACTAATCAATATAGATGAAGAAACATAGAGTATTCTCTAATGATTTCCTTTCTTCTCTATATGTGGATCTATAGCCGTATAAGATGATATATGAAAATGACGGCTATGTGGATTCACCCTAGAAAAGGAGTCATAGGGTGTATTTATAGGTTAGAAACCCTAGGAAGGAGATAAGAATCAAAAACCTGCCATTTCTGGATTTTTACGGACGGCGATCCGGATCGTGATAGCTAGGATCCGGATCGTCACAACGAAACAGCCAATTCCAGAAAAACGAAGGTTCGGGATCCGGATCATGTGACTACGATCCGGATCGTTCATACAGTTCACCAAACATCAATGTTCGGGATCCGGATCAAGAGACTACGATCCGGATTGCGACGATGTATGAACGAACCACCTTCGGGATCCGGATCGAACAACCTGATCCGGATCCTGAACATGTCCCAAGTCCAGTTTTTGATTTTTATGCAATGAAAGATTCTTACAAGTGTTTCTACACTACAAGAAGTATTCGGATCACACAAAATCTTTAGTTAAACATACCTGATCCTTTTGAATTCTTCTTTCTTGAGATTGAGTTAAATGATTCAACTTTTCTTCACCTTCAATCTTCAAGACTTGAGACTTTCACGAAACTACGCCAACTCAAATTCCGTAACAATAAGAATCAAAAACCTAACATTTCTGGAAATTTGACGGACGGCGATCCGGATCGGATTTGGGCGATCCGGATTGCAGTAGCAAGAAAGACGGTTTCCAGAAAATCACACGTTCGGGATCCGGATCGGAATGCCTGATCCGGATCATTCATACATTTCAGAAAACTCAACGTTCGGGATCCGGATCGTGAGATGCTGCGATCCGGATTGAAGTGATGTATGAAACAACAACCTTTGGGATCCGGATCGCTGGCTCTGATCCGGATCCTGAACATGTCCGAACACCAGTTTTTGATGTTTATTCAATGAAAGATTCTTCCAAGTGTTTCTACACTACAAGATTCTTCCAAGTGTTTCACACAAAATCTTTAGTTAAACATACCTGATCCTTTGGAATTCTTCTTTCTTGAGATTGAGTTAAATGATCCAACTTCCTTCACCTTCAATCTTCAAGACTTGAGACTTTCACGAAACTATGCCAACTTAAATTCCGTAACAAGTTCAGCTCTGTATTATGCTCTTTTATTGTATCTCTTATATCTGAGCAGGTTACCAGCGCTTCGTGTACATGAAAAATTCCGTGTGCACGGCGGATCTGTTGGCGAGCCCGGGTTCTGGTTTACACCCGGGGCGTGACAGATTAAGTTGGTATTAGAGCTAGGGATAGGTCAGTTGGGACTTAGGAAACCCTAGGCTTTTGGCAGACCCTAGGATGATAGGGCGCGAGAGATGTGATACTTTGCGAAAGTCGTTGATTCATTTGTTTGACTCTTCCAGTGAGTGAAGAGGGATCGACATACCCTATTTCTGGTGAACAGTTATGTTGGCTGCAGACAACATAAAGTCACAGAAATAGGGGGATGTCTTTCACTTTCGCTAGATTGGGTCGTGTGGGGTTGTGTTACTGATTCGTGGGTTCTTGTGGCAGGATGCCTCCCCGACGTCGGATCCCTACCCGGGATACCTCTGCACCCCCGGTGGAGCCGGAGCAGTCCCGGCCTTCTGAGCTCAGCGAGTTGAGGGCCATGGTGGCCCAATTGGCGGAG
This sequence comes from Tillandsia leiboldiana, assembly GCA_029204045.2. Lineage (NCBI taxonomy): Eukaryota > Viridiplantae > Streptophyta > Magnoliopsida > Poales > Bromeliaceae > Tillandsia > Tillandsia leiboldiana. The sequence continues at coordinate 9,585,394 of CM055062.1, forward strand.
AGTTACCGCCGACAGGAGCAGAGGATAGAGCAGTTACTCGCTCAGAGAGAGGCGCCTCCCCCTACTGTCTTTGAGGCCCATGCACCACCAGCTATACCACCAGTACCGACGGCACCATCTTCGAGCAGTGGGGCCCAGGGAGCAATTCGGTCGTTGACCCCGGCAAAGGAGCAAAAGATCGCTGACAAGCTCACCCAGTTTTATCAGCGAGGACCGCCTAGGTTTTTGGGGCGGAACACTCAGCCATGGGAGATTGGGGCTTGGCTAGCGGCAATGGAGAAGTTATTCAGGGACTTCTTCATTGATCAGAGGTTTAGAGTGCACATGGCAGTGCATTGCTTGGAGGGAGATGCAGACGCCTGGTGGCGTCGGGTAGAGCCCTTGGAGTTCCAGATCACTCGGCAGCTACCTTGGTCGGAGTTCAAGCGGATGATCTTGGACACTTACTTTTCTTCGAGCGTGAAGAAGAAACTGAAGGATGATCTGAAAAACCTGCAGCAAGGTGACCGGCCAGTACTAGCTTACTATCAGGAGTTTACGCAGTTGCTCAACTGCGTACCTTTTGTCGCCCGAGATGGACCTCACCAGGTAGAGCTTTTCGAGACCGGTCTTCTCCCGGAGATTTACACTTTGGTGCATGCCCAGCAGCTACAGACTCTCGAGGAGGCCGCGGAGCATGCCCAGTGGGTTGAGAGAGGAGACCACGTAGTTGCCAGACGTGGCGGTATGGTCGCTCAGAGCTCTGATAGGAAGCGACCAGCATAGGATGATGGGGGACAGGCCAGTTCTTGGAGGCCGCCACGACCGCCGCGGCCTCAGTTTTCCGGCCGTGGGCATTCTGAGCGGCGAGGGCCTGGAGGATCCCAGAGGCCACCGCAGCATCAGCAGCAGCAAAGATCACAGACGAGACAGCAGAGGTCTCATTAGTCGACCCAGAGGCAGCAGCAGCCGTCGAGACAGCCACGACAGCCCGATCAATGTATCTTCTGTGGAGGTCAGCATTTTCCCAGTACTTGTGATCAACGGTGGGGACGCTGCTACCTTTGTGGACGGCCTGGGCATATGCGGGCTTCCTGCCCCGTTTCGACATCAGCAGCGCCATCTTCGTCCTCAGCCCCTAGTGCATCCCAGCAGAGGTCGTCAGCTCAGCGGCCTTTCACTCCAGCGACCAGATCGCCTTCCTTCCACCCTTCTGATCATCTGCCCCCAGCTCAGAGTGGGCGAGTGTATGCTGCGCAGGTAGAGGACTCTTCGGCAGCAGATCATGTGGTGGCAGGTATCACCTTACTTTCTGGCATTAGGACTCGTACTTTATTTGATACCGGCGCAACGCATTCTTTTATTAGTAGATCTTTTGCATCACTACATGGGTTAGAGGTAGGGCTTTTACCACGTGCACGAGAGGTTCAGATTCCCGATCACACTTTGCACGTGGAGGAGTGCTGTTGGTCCTGCCCGATGCAGATCGAGTCCTGGATTATGCCAGCAGACCAGTTGGTCTTGAGACAGCTGAGGGACTTTGATGTGGTTCTCGGGTTGGACTGGCTGGCTCGGTATTTCGCGACTATTGATTGTGCCGCGAGGACTGTCACTTTTAGAAAGCCAGGCCAGGAGATGTTGGTATACCGGGGATGTCAGAGTGCTTTCTTTGCCTCTATGTTTTCGACTTCCCGAGCGAGGCAGATGATCCACAGAGGATGTGTAGCCTTTTTGGCTAGTGTTGTTGAGGGGCCTACGGCGGCGCCGGGACTCGGGGATATCCCTATTGTTCGCGAGTTCCCGGATGTTTTTCCACCAGAGCTGACTAGCATGCCGCCAGACAGGGAGATTGAGTTTGTGATTGACGTTGTTCCAGGAACTGCGCCAATCTCTAAGGCTCCTTACCGGATGGCACCGGCTGAGCTACGAGAGCTTAAGGCGCAACTCCAGGATTTGATGGATAAGGGATTTATTAGACCAAGTGTGTCGCCTTGGGGAGCGCCGGTGCTATTCGTGAAAAAGAAGGATGGGTCACTTCGACTGTGTGTGGATTATAGGGAATTGAATAAAGTGACCATCAAGAACAAGTACCCTTTGCCGCGCATCGACGATCTCTTTGATCAGCTGCAAGGGTCTTGTGTATTTTCCAAGATAGATCTGCAGTCCGGTTACCACCAGCTGAAAGTGAAGGCCGAGGATATTCCGAAGACGGCATTCAGGTCACGGTACTTGTTACGGATTTTGTTTTGGCGCATTTCGTGAAAGTGTTAAGTCTTGAAGATTGAAGATGAATGAAGTTTGGATCATATACCTCAATCTCAAGAAAGAAGAATTCAAAAGGATCAGGTAAGTTTAACTAAATATTTTTGGTGATCCGAATACTTCTTGTAGTGGAGAAACACTTGGAAGAATTTTTTATCGCATAAAAATCAAGAACTGGACATGGGACATGTTCAGGATCCGGATCAGACAGTCCGATCCGGATCCCGAAGGGTGCTTGTTCATTGGCAAATCCGATCCGGATCATAGTCATTTCGATCCGGATCCCGAACATGGGAATTTGCTGAAATACATGAACGATCTGGATCGTGCATTACAATCCGGATCCCGAACCCTATTTCTCTGGAATTGCCTGACTCGTTACGACGATCCGGATCACAGCTAATCCGATCCGGATCGCCGTCGTGAAAATTTCCAGAAACGGACAGTTTTTTATCCTTATCTTCTTCCTAGGGTTTCTAACCTATAAATAGACCCTATGATTCTTTTTCTAGGGTTAATCCAGAAAATCCACATAAGCCGTAAATCCACATACAAGCCATCATCTTTTATACGGCCTAAGATCCACATATAGAGAAGAAAGGAAATCATTAGATATTACTCTATGTTTTTTCATCTATATTGATTAGTTTGATTCTAGGTTTTCATACTCACATCTTGAGTTGAATCAAACTAATGAATACTTAGATGGTATTTCCTATCTATCTTTGATCTAAGTTTTCGGCGGATCATCACCACCCAAAAACAACGATTTACCCCAAAATCGGCGCGTGGACTCGCGTGGCCTTGTGGATTCAAGGGACAACCGCTCTCGTGGATTCGAAGCGAGGTACGTTCGTGGATTCGAAGCATGCTACTGGGTGAAGACCGTGGATTCGGTCAGACGTCGTGGACTCGACGTTGGACGCCGTGGATTCGGCGTTGGACGCAGATCGTGGATTCGAGACGCGTTGCGGAGCGAGCGGAAAAGATCAACTAGGAGCGTATGGAAAAGGTTGAGTCGTCTGTGAGTACGGTATATCACCTTGTACGTGTTTAATTCTAGTGGATTTCACCGTGTTATCGGTCCCGTGGTTTTTTACTCCGGTTTGGAGTTTTCCACGTAAAAATCTTGCGTGTTCATTTATATTTCCGCATTGGGTTTTTATTGCGCAATGATTTTTTGAGTGTTTATTGTTTACACCTATTCACCCCCCTCTAGGTGTTTTTTCCCCTATTTAGATCCATTATTACATATAACCCAACAAGTGGTATCAGAGAGGGAATAGGGTTGTAAACAATGGTTGAAGGTGGAAACATCAACAGACCCCCATTCTTTGATGGAACAAATTATGCGTACTGGAGAGTACGGATGAAAGCCTTTTTAATTTCCATCAACGAACGGGTGTGGCAATCAATTGAATTAGGATGGTCTAATCCAACTGAATTTATTGCTGATGTCCGCACCATCAAACCTAGGTCGAAGTGGACCAAGGAAGAGTTAGATTCATCTTCTTACAATGGCAAGGGAATTAATGCTATTTTTAATGCCTTATCTCAAACTGAATTCTCTCGCGTCTCGGCATGTGAGACTGCGAAAGAAATCTGGGATGTTCTTCAGGTTACACATGAGGGAACTAACCTCGTGAAGATTCAAAAGCTGCAAATGCTTACGAGCAAGTTTGACTCTATTTTCATGGCAGAAAATGAATCTTTCACGGACTACTATACACGATTGCAAGACATCGTAAACTCATGTGCTAACCTGGGAGAGAAGATTCTAGAATTTAAGGTTGTAAGAAAGATCTTAAGAACTCTTCCTGAACGGTTTCGCCCAAAGGTTACAGCCATTGAAACTATTAAACACCCGGACGAAATGCGTGTAGAAGAACTAGTTGGTTCATTACAAACTTATGAAATGACATTTACTACTAACTATTCTTCGGGAAAGGCATCCTCCTCTAAGTCTTCAGGTTATGCTTTGAAAACAACAAAGGAAGAAGACACGGATTCATCCTCCTCAGACGATGACGAGAACCTATCTATGGAGGAATTTGAGAAGCAGCTCGCTCTCTTGACAAGGAAGTTTCGCCGCAACTTTCGAAGGGGTAATTCAAGTAAAACTCCATCCTTCGGAAAGTCGAAGAAAGGCAAGGGTATTTCAAGTTACAATTCAAGAAAGCAAGAGAACTTTTCAAAGGATAAGAAAAGTTCAGAAGGACAAGTCCAATGCTTCAAGTGCCGAGGATACGGCCATATCTCAACGGAGTGTCCAACTAAGAATCCGTCGAAGAAGAAAGGGATGCAAGTCGTCACATGGGATGACAACTCAACGTCAAATGAGTCATCCTCAAGTGATGAAGAAGAAAGCGCAACGGCATTCCACGCGTCCACATCTTCACCCTTCATGTGCTTAATGGCAAGTACTTCAGATTCATTGTCCAACTCCTCCCGGGTTGAAAAAACTGCAACGGATGATGAATCAAGTAACTCTGAAGGTGAAGATTTTGTTTTAGCCTACCACAGACTTTTACGGGATTCAAAGAAACTGGCTAAACAAAACAAGGGGTTGAGAGGGAGATTACAGGATCTCGAAGAAGAAGTAAAAAGGGTAACTTCTCTCTCGACCGATCTTGAAGTGGAAAGGGATAATCTGTTAAAAGCAAATGTTTCCCTTCAAGAGTCCAATGAGCAACTCGAGAAGAATTATGTAGATATGGTGAACAAAGCGAATTACTTCTTGAAGCTCAACGGCGAGGCTCGACAGGAAAAACTGGAAATGACAGAGACCATTCTCCAACTCAAGGATGACTTACAGTGATTTTCATCAAGAAGGAGTAAGTTGGATAAGCTTCTTGGTCTTGGTCAATCAAACAAGTTCGGCCTCGGATACAATCGAACTGAAGATAATTTTAGTTCGGTTGGGACAGTTTTCGTGCCTCAGTCGGTATCTCCTCCTCCGACACCGGAATTCACGATTAGCAACGACAACAAGCCTACTTCACCCTCCTCGGGATCGTCAAGCACTAAGGTATGTTTTCGTTGTAATTTTGCAGGGCACATTGAAAGAAATTACAAGATTGGAGCTCAAAGATCAAATCAACCACATCTTGCAATTGCTACCAATGAGTTCACTCCCCGGAAATCAAAGAAGGACTTTTCAAAAGAAAAGAACATTGGTAGTACTTCAAGCAAGACGATGACAAAAGAAAAAGATCAATCATACAAGACGTCTTCATCAAGGAAAATTTCTCAACCATTGCCAACATACTCTAAAACTCAAAAGGTTTGGGTATGCAAAGGTGAAATCTTTCCTTGCCTTTAATCTTCCTACGATTAAATATTGTGTAGTTTATGTAGACTATTTTTTTTTCGGACCGACCCGTCAACCATCTTTGGGAGGTAAATGGTATATTTTCTTATTGGTTGATGATTTCTCTAGGTTTTCATGGGTAGCATTTTTAAAAGAGAAAGCTGATACGTTTGATTCTTTTCATGAGATTTGCCATCGTATTATGATTGAAAAGAATGAAAAGATCATTCGTGTTAGAAGTGATAGAGGTGGAGAATTCACTAATTCCAAATTCATTGATTTTTGCACTTCCAACGGCATAAAACATGAATTCTCGGCACCATATACACCTCAGCAGAATGGTGTTGTTGAGCGCAAAAACAGGGTTGTTCAAGAGATGGCGCGTGTGATGCTTCATAGCCGGAATTTACCGCTATATTTTTGGGCTGAGGCTGTGAACACCGCTGTCTATGTCATTAATCGAGTGTATTTGCGCCTAGGAACTTTAAATACACCATATGAGTTGTGGTTTAGTAGAAAACCGGATATCAAATACTTTCGTATCTTTGGGAGTCGATGTTTTATTTTGCGTGATCGCGAAAATCTTGGTAAGTTCGATTCTCGAAGTGACGAAGGGATATTTTTGGGTTATTCTACAAATAGCAGAGCATATCGGGTATTTAACATGGAATCTAAAACGATTGTAGAATCTATAAATGTTAAAGTAGATGAAGCTTTTCACTTTGCATCTGAAAAATCTACCCTCGATATCTCTCTTGATGATGATACTCCTGTAAGTGCATCTTCTCATGATAATACTTCCAATATTAATGATGCATCTAATGGTTCTTCAAGTTTATCTGATGTGCAGGAATCATCTCATGTACCTCCGAGTACTCCGTTACAACAAATGTTACGCATCTCCAAGGATCATCCTGAATCAAACATCATTGGAGACCCACAAGAAGGAGTCAAAACTCGGAGACAGTTGGTTTGTGGATTTGCTTTCTACGTTTCCTTGATCGAACCAAAGAACATCGATGAAACTCTTCAGGATGACTACTGGATTAAAGCAATGCAGGAAGAGCTCCATCAGTTTGAGCGAAACAAAGTCTGGGAATTAACAAAGCCTCCAAAGCAACACAATGTGATAGGTACCAAATGGATTTTCAAGAATAAGAAAAATGAAGATGGTACCATCATCAGGAACAAAGCACGTTTAGTTGCTCAAGGCTACTCTCAAGTAGAAGGTATAGACTTTGATGAAACTTTCGCCCCTGTAGCTAGACTCGAGTCCATTCGTATATTATTCGCGATAGCTTGTCATTTTAAAATAAAATTGTTTCAAATGGACGTTAAGAGCGCGTTTTTAAATGGGTTTTTAAATGAGGAAGTTTATGTGGCTCAACCGAAAGGTTTTGTAGACTGTAAACTACCTAACCATGTTTTTCATTTGAAAAAGGCTCTATACGGTTTAAAACAAGCACCGCGAGCATGGTACGAAAGGTTGACAAAGCACCTATTGGATAAGGGCTATACTCGAGGGGGAGTTGACAGGACTCTCTTTGTGAAGCATTATCAAAATAACTTCATTGTAGCACAAATCTATGTCGATGACATTGTATTTGGTGCGACAAGAGATAATGATGCTTCTAAATTCGCTGAAACCATGGAAAGCGAATTTGAGATGTCAATGATGGATGAATTGACTTATTTCCTTGGATTGCAAGTGAAACAGTGTGACGAAGGCATCCATTTGTGTCAATCCAAGTATGCTTTGGAGTTGGTCAAAAGTTTGATCTAGAAAATTGTAAAGATTTTCCAACTCCAATGGGAACTAGCAATAAAGGATTAGGAAGTGAATCTTTTAGTGAGAATGTAGACGAGAAACTTTATCGGAGTATGATTGGAAGTCTACTTTACCTCACGGCTAGTCACCCGGATATATCTTTTGGTGTTGGGATCTGCGCGAGATATCAATCTGCACCAAAGGAGGTTCACCTGAAAGCGGTGAAACGGATCATTCGATACATTAAAGGAACCATAAATTTCGGAATTTGGTATCCTATGGGAACAAGTCTAGATATTATTGGATACTCAGATGCCGATTGGGCAGGATCTGTGGATGATCGGAAAAGTACGAGTGGTGTATGTTTTTATTTAGGCCACTGCCTTGTTGCATGGCACAGTAAAAAGCAAAACTGCATTGCACTCTCGACTGCCGAAGCGGAATATATCTCAGCGGGTAGTTGTTCAACCCAACTCATTTGGATGAAAAGTGTGTTGAGCGACTTCCGGATTTCAGCAACTTCGGTAACAATTCTTTGTGACAACACTAGTGCTATAAACATTTCCAAAAACCCTGTGTTGCACTCTAGAACAAAACACATTGAACTTAGATATCATTTTCTTAGAGAGCTAGTTGAATCAAATACTCTTCAACTGTCATATATTTCAACTGAAGATCAATTAGCTGACATTTTAACAAAACCTTTGGATCAAAAACGTTTTATTCATTTGCGTAAAGCAATTGGAATGCTTTCCTTGAAATAAACTTCTTTTTGAAACTTTTGCTTAGGTTAGGTTTTGTTTTTGTGTTTTTGTTCTTTATCTATGTTTATACATAGTACATTAATTGGGCATGTGTATTATTGACTTTACTTGCATCCTTTCATATAATTAGAAATTTATTATGCTTTGGATATCATAATAATTCAGTTGATGCATTGATCATTTATTTAAATTAAATCATTTTTTAATTGATCAAAGTCAATTTCTCTCTCAATGATCTCTTGGTATTGTTTTTATCTTATTTGACTATTTGGTTGAGTATGAATTCGAGATCAATCCTTGGTTGAATACTTTATATCTTAAATTAATTGATAGCCAATTGAGGGGGAGTCAAAGAAATGTAAAATGCTCAAAAGATGTGGAAAGAGTTACATCCCAATGAGGAGTGTGAAAACTACCACCACATGGAGGAAAGAGCTACCACCTCGGTCGTCTGAGTACTGTGTGCAGCTACCACATGTATACCAAGCATGGGTTTGTAATTTTTGATTAAATAAAATGCATGATTGAAATACTTGACTCCGTCAAATTTCAAGGTTGGTATAAGGTGGGATTTTTAAATGAAAGATGCTCAAAGAGCCACTCTCTTCAACAGATTGACTAGATACATTATATAATTTATTTGGGATTTCAAACATCTATTGATCTTGGTAATTCATTTTCTTTATCATTTTAATGATTTGATAAACGCGGTACTCATAAGATCATGATGGATGTGTTTGAACTTGATCAACTTTAAAGGTTTTAATTTCTGTAAATTTTCATGTCATTATTTGAATGTTATTGATAGATTTAACATAATTTATTTCTCTTGACATGAAACGATGATTTTTGTTTAAAGTTGATGTGCTAAAATGCTTACATACTTTTTCCGGATTTTATTGAATTTTTCTAAATTATTCTGAAGAAAAAGTTGGAACCGATCCGGATCGGACATGAATGATCCGGATCCCGAACGCAGGTGTTTCCTGCGGGTAGCCGATCCGGATCGAAATCTCGATCCGATCCGGATCACGGCTAGGGTTTTATTAGAACAAGAGGGATTTTGATTTCTTTTATTCCAATCTTTTGTTCTTAAGACTCCAGAGTTTCTCTCTCCAAAATTTTATCCTTCTTGGAGCCTTTCAAACTCTAGTTCTTCGATTCCAAGTAAGTTTTATTGATCAAAATCTCGGTTTTTCACTATTTTTCCTTGTTTACTCAAAACGTGAGTAGAAATCATGGAACTTTTTCATTTGTGAATGGTTTTTGGTCAAATCTCTTTTGAAATAAGAACTCTGGGTAGATTAGTTTTGATTATATGCTAGGTATTCTCTTGATTAACGAATTTTTGGGCTTCGATTTCTGAAAATTCGGTTTTAGGGCATATAATGGGAATTTTCCAAAATCACGCAATTGATCTATTTTTAAATTTCCTTTTGCAAAACTAATTTGATTCCTAGTCTCTCTACACGATAATGATTGTTTGGGTACAATTTTTCTAATCTTTGAAAATTAACAATTTTTTCGTGTTCTTGAGTTGTTGCTCACAGGATTTCTTTTCTCAAGAAACCAATAGCAATGGTGATCACGTGGATCATTTTCCTTCTAGCAGCTATGGTACATGCGAGAGACACTGTCAAGCCCAAGAGGGCCAAGAAAGCGCAGAAAACTAAGGATGATTCTGACACTGAATCAGAGACGGCCTCGATTGACTGGGATAACATCGAAATCGAGGGAACTATTCCAATTGTCTCCAACGGGAAAGCCCCTGCTGAAACCTCAAAGGCTCCGGCCACTGCAGCTGAAAAAGGGAAAGCGCCAATGGAACCAAGTCCAATTGGAACAAAAAGAAAAACCGGTGCAAGAAAAAGAGGCAGTGCTCAGGGAATTTCCATTGAGCAACCAGTTGCCAGCCAGCCTCCTCCACAGGACTTCATCAGCTCCGTAAGAATCAAAGATTTTGAGAAGAGGGAATGCATTGGCGAAAGACATGTCGATGTCAATGCAATGAAGGAACGGTCTACACTCTTTGGGACTTTGTTTGACCAGGCCGGTCTTGGTCCCATATGCAACTTCACTGAGAATACTGGGTATTGTCCTCACTCAGTACGGATGTTCTATCAGAACGCTTCTAGTCTAGTCAATCAGGACCAAGGACGTCGAGAATTTCACACATTGGTCAAGAATATCAAGATCAAAGTCACCCCTCAATTGATTGGGGAGGTGTTAGGGATGAAGTCCAGAGTTGGTGGAGCTCATTATCTGAAAACTCAAGTCTTCAACGACAACTCTTGGAGAGTAGTGGTTGATGGAATATGTCTTCCAGATACTCGGTCGACAGGAAACTCTGTTTTCTCAAAAGAACTTCGAACAAAGTATCGCTATATAAACTTCATTGTCTGCTACAATATCCTTCCAAACATGAATACGAAGGTTCTTCGATGGGACAGGATGTTATTTCTTTATCTTCTTGGACACCCCGCATGTAGTGTTCTGGTTTTTCCCATGCAACTTTCCGATGAATCCATTGTGTAGAACACCTAGTGTTGGGGTGTCTGGCCCATGGTGCATCAAAGGGGTGCCACAGATGGACTTTGTGAGACTTGGATAGCTGATTTGGCCTTCGGCTGCATTTGCCGAATTTTAGAAAAGGTTTTGGGCCAATCTGAGGTTGGATTTGGATTCAGCGCGGAAAAACGCTTGAAAACGGCTATTTGCTTGTTAAATTTGGAGTCCGGATGACCAAAAGCGGGCTTCCGGAAGTTTTCGGGGTTTTTCGGTGCATGGGGGAGCCTCGTGGACCGGCCTGAGCCACGTGGCGGCCTATTATTGGCCGGCTCACGCAGCTCGGTCCACGGGGTAGCGCGGCGGTGCATGGGCCGCGGGCGGGTGACACGTGGCGTGCCCTGATAGGCCGGCGCACGCGGCATGGCTCACCGGGTTTGCGGGGTTGCGGTGGACCGGGCGCAGGACACGTGGCGGCTTCGGATTCGTTGGCCCACGTGGGCGCGGTCCACGATGCGCGGGGGGGGGGGGGGGGGGGGGGGGGGGGGGGCGCCTCGGTACAGTGCGTGCACAGTGGCGCCAGGCGGGGCGGTCGGCCGCACTCGAGTGCGACACGTGTCGCCTCGCGGTTGGGCGGCCGTACCTACCCCCGCTGACCGCGAGGGGACACGCGGCACTCGGCGACCGCGGGGATTTGCTGTCCCCTGTTTGGGGGTGACGTGGCCGCTCCTGGGAGTTTCGGGCGCGTCGGACAGGAAGCGTGCGACCGGGTTTCCGGGCGCAGTGCGCCCGAAAGTTGCGCCCGAAAACCCGGCCCGACAGCATTGTGGGCTGGGCCTATAAATAGCTCCCCCCATTCGTCCTGTAGGCTTTTTGGACCCCATTTTCACTGAGCTTTCTTCTGAGAAGTTTCTACTCCCTCAGTGCACTACCCTTTGGAGAACTTTGAGGATTTTTGGAGGCACTCCTCCCGAGGTTCACCATTTTACGGCGCGGCGCGACGCTTGTTTCCCGGCGATCTTCTTCGCCCCTTCTCAGTGTTTGGACTCCTCCGACTCACCCCGACATCGGATTTCGCCGATTCTTGCGCCGTTGGACTCACGACAGGTAGGACTTCAACTCCTGTGTTTTGAGGTTCCTCGATTTCTGTGCTGATCTTGGAGTTTTCTGAGCACCCATTTGACCCATTTTTTGTCGCGGACTTTTGGACAGCACCGCAGTGTTCTTGCTGTATCTTTTCGCTCGGACGTCGGATCGAGGCGATTCAAGAGGCAATTTTCATCTACACTTCGCAAGGAGTCTCCTGGATTTTTCTCAGATTTTTCTGGTTTTTGGCCGAGGGTGAGAATCTCCTTTTTCTGTGGTTCTTTGTTACAGAAATTTGGTACAGTTTGGATTGGGATGTTTCCCTTGTCGGATTTTTATCTCAGCGTAGGAAACTCCGATTTGGGCGTGCAGGTACTCGTTTCGACGGGCTCGTCGCGAGGATCGCGACAGTATTTTCCTTGGATTTTTCTGGGCATTTTTCGCAGGTAAAAATTGGTGAATTCTGGACTGTGGTATTAAGGGACAGATTCTGGGAATTGTGAATGTATAGCTTATGTGTTTTCCTTTGGGGTATTTTGTACAGATTGGTGGGGAGTTTTGGACTGAGCTTGGGTTCCGCTTTTGGGAATTGGGATTAGCGCTCGAGGTGGGTGATGTTGTAAACCTCTTATTTGGGATTTATCACTAGGCCTATTAGAATGCTCTTGATTATGCTGTTAGTAAATCTGTGAGATGGACCTAGCATGCTTGTATGAAATCCTGATTTCTTCATTGATAATCGCATTGTTAGAAAACTACAAGTTAATTAATGGTGAGTCCATGCTTTAAACATGTAGTAGAATTACTTGGAATTTATGCTAAATCCCTATCTTGCCCTATCTTGTTGATTGATTAAATGAAAGGCTGAGGTATGTGGTTAGAGTACTTAAAATGGTTCATCAAGATAATGACTTTTGCATGCTTGAATGGTCACCTAGATAGGCCACCTTTTTCTGCTACGCTATCATGCTGGAATTGACTTAGGAGAAACCATGTTGCATTCTTTCTTCAGTCACTTAGACATAGGGGATATTATGCTCGGGTTAGAGCAGGGGCTGGGTTAGTGTAGTCAGATACTTGGATTTCGGGGAGAGGGTTTTGGGCTTCCTTTGGGAGACGGTACTTTTCCTTATAGAGCGGATGTGCGCGATTTGCAGACTTGAGACCCTGGGACTCCTGTCCCATATCGGTGTTATGCGTAGGCTGGCATACCCGATTTGGCAGACATTGAGAACCCTACCCCATATCGGTGCTATGAGTAGGCTGGCATACCCGATTTAGCAGACCTTGAGACTCCTGTCCCATATCGGTGCTATGCGTAGGCTGGCATACCCGATTTAGCAGACCTTGAGACTCCTGTCCCATATCGGTGTTATGCGTAGGCTAGCATACCCGATTTGGCAGACATTGAGACTCCTATCCCACACCGGTGTTATGCGTAGGCTGGCATACCCGATGTGGCAGGCTCCGATATTCTGATGCATACATTTAGCTATCTTTAGCTGGGCAGGTAGAGGCATATTAGTGGTAGCTTTTATCAGGAGTCATACTCATAGTTACCGCATTTATTCTTTTAGCCTCTGGTAGACCTAGTGGGCAGGTAGGAGTTTTGTGTTGAGGTTTACCCACTAGGGGAGGCTACTGTCTTTATAGTAGTACTGACCCCCACTGTTTTTCCCTTTTCTTGTCCCCTTTGTTTTGCAGAGTCATCTGCCGGAGTTGCGGGGCCTTCCTCCCAGGATCGAGGTAAGAGGATCGCCGACTAGTTAGCTGCTACCCCGAGCTCGAGTTTTGTAGTTTTGTTGTATCCCCTGTACACTCAGACGGTTGTATTTTCTTTTATTTTGGGTCTGGCTGCGGCCAGCTGGTTGTATTTACTTCGTGAGCTGGGAGAGACATGTATATTCTTGAGAGTTTATTGTACTTTTATTTCCAGCATTTGTCTGAGATGTACTAGTTTCAGTTTAGCTCTGTTTTATGCTCTAGCATTATTTCTTTATATCTGAGCAGGTTACCAGTGCTTCGTGTACACGGGAAATACCGTGTGCACGGCGGGTCTGTGGACGAGCCCGGGTTCTGGTTTACACCCGGGGCATGACAGATTATTTTGGTATCAGAGCTTAGGGATAGGTCAGTTGGGACTTAGGAAACCCTAGGCTTTTTAGCAGACCCTAGGAAGGCAGGGCGTGAGTGACGCGATATTTTGCGAAAGTCGGCAATTTGTTATTAAACTCTTCCTGTGAGTGGAGAGGGATTGGCATAGCCTATTTCTGGTGGACTGTTATGTTGGCTGCAGACAACATAAGGTTACAGGAATAGGGGGATGTCCATGACTTTCGCTGGATTGGGTCGTGTGTGGGTTGGTTCTGACCCGTGGTTTCTTGTGTGGCAGGATGCCTCCTAGGCGGCAGATCCCTACTCGGGGTACTCCTACACCCCCGGAGGAGCCGGAGCAGTCCGGGCCTTCTGAGATCAGTGAGCTGAGGGCCATGGTGGCCCAGTTGGCGGAGAGTCACCGCCGACAGGAGCAGAGATTTGAGCAGTTGCTGGCTCAGGTTGCGGCACCACCCCCTACTACTGTAGAGGCCCCTGTACCACCGGTTGTACCGCCGGCTATTCCACTTGTTCCTACGGCACCGTCGTCTAGCAGTGGGGCTCAGGGGGTGATCAGGCCATTGACCCCAGCGGAGGAGCAGGAGTTTGCTGACAAACTCGCACAGTTCTGTAAGCGAGGACCACCTAGGTTCTCGGTGCGGAGTACTCATCCAGCAGAGATAGGATCGTGGTTGGCATCAATGGAGAAGTTGTTCAGAGATTTCTTCATTGATTCGAGATTCAGAGTACACATGGCCGTACATTGTTTGGAGGGGGATGCTGATGCTTGGTGGCGTCGGGTTGAGCCCTTAGAGTTTCAGATCACCCGACAGCTACCCTGGTCGGAGTTCAGGAGGATGATCCTTGACACTTACTTCTCCACGAGCGTGAAGAAGAAGATAGAAGATGACTTGAAGAACCTGCAGCAGGGTGATCGTTCAGTATGGGATTACTTCCAGGAGTTTACGCAGTTGCTTAACTGCGTACCCTATGTTGCCAGGGACGGGCTGCACCAGGTGGAGCTGTTTGAGACAGGTTTACGCCCCGAGATCTATACCTTGGTACACGCCCAGAGGCTTCAGACTTTATCAGAGGCAGTGGATCATGCACAGTGGGTCGAGAGGGGAGATCATGTGGTCGCTAGGCGCGGAGGCACGGTCGCTCAGAGTTCTGAGAGGAAGCGGCCAGCGCCAGACGAGGGGGGACAGGCCAGTTCATGGAGGCCGCCCCGACTGCCACCGCCACAGTCTACGGGCCGTGGGCGCTCGGATCGGCGAGGGCCTGGGGGATCCCAGAGGCCCCCACAGCAGCAGCCCCAGCGACAGCAGCAGCACTCGCAGCAGCAGAGGTCGCAGTCGCGACAGCAGGGGTCACAGCGGCAAGGGCAGCAGCAGCAGCAGTCGAGGCAGTCCCAGTCTGCGGTCAGGTGCGTCTTTTGTAGGGGACAGCACGCGGCGGATGCTTGTGACCAGAGGTATGGCCGCTGTTATCGGTGTGGACAGTCCGGCCATATTCGAGCTACTTGCCCCCTCTCTACACCGCAGGCTCCTTCCTCAGCATCAGCTCCTTCGGTGCCCCAGCAGCGGCCTTATGCTCCAGCGAGTAGGGCTCCCTCCTCCCACCCTACAGACTACCGACCACCAGCTCAGAGCGGGCGAGTCTACGCCGCCCAGGTAGGGGACTCTGCGGCGGCCGACCTCGTGGTGGCAGGTATCACTTTACTTTTCGGCATTAGAGCTCGCACTTTATTTGATACCGGTGCATCACATTCTTTTATTAGTAGAGCATTTGCATCATCGCATGGATTAGAGTTACGTCGGTTACCGCATGCATTAGAGGTACGGATTCCCGATCATATTTTGATTGTAGAGGAGTGTTGTTGGTCTTGCCCGGTACAGCTTGAGTCTTGGATTTTGCCAGCGGACCTGATGGTCCTTAGTCAGCTGCGAGATTATGACATTGTGCTGGGGATGGATTGGCTAGCTCGCTATTTCGCGACGATTGATTGCGCCGCGAGGACTGTTACTTTTAGCGAGCCAGGCCAAGAGGTGTTTGTTTACAGGGGGTGCCAGAGTGCTTTCTTTGCCTCTGTGGTTTCGACTTCTCGGGCGAGGCAGATGATGCGCAGTGGATGCGTGGCCTTTTTGGCGTCGGGTGGTTAAGGAGCCTGTGGCGGCACCGGGACTCCCGGATATCCCTATTGTCCACGAGTTCCCGGATGTGTTTCCTCCAGATCTGATTCATATGCCGCCGGATAGGGAGGTTGAGTTTTTGATTGACGTAGTTCCAGGAACTGCGCCAATCTCTAAGGCTCCTTACCGAATGGCACCGGCTGAGCTGCGAGAGCTAAAGGCGCAACTCCAGGATTTAATGGACAAAGGTTTTGTCAGACCAAGCGTATCGCCTTGGGGAGCGCCGGTGCTATTTGTGAAGAAGAAGGATGGATCACTTCGACTATGTGTTGATTATCGGGAGTTGAATAAAGTGACCATCAAGAACAAGTACCCTTTGCCGCGCATTGATGACTTATTTGACCAGCTGCAAGGTCTTGTGTCTTTTCTAAGATTGATTTACAGTCTGGTTACCACCAATTGAAGGTGAAGGCCGAGGATATCCCAAAGACGGCATTCAGGTCGCGGTACGGGCATTATGAGTTCACCGTCATGCCTTTTGGATTGACAAATGCCCCTGCTGCTTTTATGGATTTAATGAACAGGATTTTTTCGACCATACCTGGATCGGTTCGTCGTTGTTTTTATTGATGACATCCTAGTTTATTCCCGAAGCGATTTGGAGCACGAGGAGCACATGAGGATTGTGCTACAACTTCTGAGAGAGAGAAAGTTGTACGCCAAGTTATCTAAGTGTGATTTCTGGCTTCGGGAGGTTGCCTTTTTGGGCCATGTGATTTCAGCCCGCGGAACGAGTGGCAGTAGACCCGGCGAAGATCGATGGCAGTCCGGGATTGGCCCCGACCGACGACGGTATCTGAGGTCCGCAGTTTCATGGGCTTAGCAGGAGATTACCGTCGGTTTGTGGAAGGTTTTGCGAAACTTTCCACACCCCTCACTCGTTTGACGCGAAAGGGATTAAGTTTATCTGGAGTTGGAGGACTGCCAGAGGAGCTTTCGAGGAATTAAGATCAGATTGATGTCGGCTCCTATCCTTTCCCTACCTGTTATGGGGAAGGGATATGTGATTTACAGTGATGCATCGCACAGTGGACTTGGTTGCGTGCTGATGCAGGAGGGAAAGGTAATTGCTTATGCCTCTCGGCAACTGAAGGATTATGGAAAAGACATTACCCTACCCATGATTTTGGAGCTAGCTGCAGTGATTTTTGCACTAAAGTTGTGGCGCCACTACCTGTATGGGGAGCACTGCGAGATTTACACCGCCCACAAGAGCTTGAAATACCTGTTCACACAGACGGAACTCAACTTGAGGCAGCGCAGATGGTTGGAATTGTTGAAAGACTATGATGTAGACAATATACCATCCTGGCAAGGCCACGGGTTGCTGATGCCCTGCGCAGGAGAGCAGTGCAGAGTCTATCTTCGTGATCACCGATCAGGCGCCATTACTGGACAGATGAGGCGTTAGAGCTCGAGGTGGTGTCCCCTGGGGTCTTGCTAGACTTATGTCTCTAGTCGTGCAGCCCACTCTGTTGGACAGGATTCGGGAGAGACAGAGTGAGGACCCCCACCTGATGAGGATTCGAGAGCAGATGCAGAGGTTGGCAGGGGACTTTTCGGTTGATGCTTCGGGAGTACTGCGGTACAGGGACCGAGGCATGTGTGCTTGGATGCGGAGATCGAGAGCAGATCTTGCGGAGGCCCACTATACACCTATATACCACATCCTGGTGGGACTAAGATGTATAGGGACCTTAAGGCACAGTTTTGGTGGAACGGGATGAAAAGAGACATTGGGAGATTGTAGCGCACTGTCTAACTTGTCAGCAAGTAAAGGCTGAACTCGTGTACCTGCTGGCAAGTTGCAGAGTCTCCCAATCCCTGAATGGAAATGGGAGCATGTTACCAGGGATTTTGTCATGGTTTGCCGAGAGCACAGACGGAGCGGATGCTATCTGGGTAGTCGTGGATAGACTCACCAAATTCCGCACAATTTAACCGGTGCAAGTGACTTGGTCCCTCGACCGGCTGGCACAGTGTACTTAGACGAGGTAGTGAGGCTGCATGGGGTGCCCGTCTCCATTGTATCTGACCGAGATCCGAGGTTTGTTTCGCGCTTCTGGAGGAGCTACAGGCCACTTTGGGACACAGCTCAGTTTCAGCACAGATTTCACCGCAGACAGACGGACAGTCAGAGCGTACTATACAGATCTTGAGGACATGCTCCGGGCTTGCACGCTGGACTTGGAGGGGGTTGGGTACGACACTTATCATTGGCTGAGTTTGCGTACAACAATAGCTTTCAAGCGAGCATCCGAATGGCTCCGTTTGAAGCATTGTATGGACGCAAGTGTCGTTCCCCTCTTTATTGGAGCGGTGTGGGTGAGAAGAGGCGGACCTTGGGGCCAGAGTTGCTTAGAGAAGCGGAGGCTAAGGTCACGGTAGTCAGGCAGCAACCTTCAGACAGACAGAGCAGACAGAGGAGCTATGCAGATGTGCGGAGGCGAGACCTAGAGTTCGTTCGCGGTTGGGGATCATGTCTTTCTGAAGGTCTCGCCTTCAAAGGGGATCCGAAGGTTTGGGATTCGGGGGGAAACTGAGCCCTCGCTACATTGGACCTTCGAGGTATTAGAGCGCATAGGGGCCAGTTGCCTACAGGCTTGCACTTCCTCCCAGGCTTTCAGGTGTTCACGACGTTTTCATGTGATCGACTCTGAGGAAGTATGTTCATGACCCGTCTCATATCATCGATTTCGCCCACTGGAGGTCACCGAGGACCTGAGCTATGTTGAGCGGCCGTTGAGGATCTTGGACCGGGAGGTTAGGGAGTTGCGCAGTCGGGCATCCCTTATGTGAAGATCCTCTGGAGCACAGTCATGAGGAGCGCGAGGGCTACCTGGGAGTTGGAGTCAGCGATGATGGCTGCTTACCCCCACCTGTTCGGGCACCTGCTTGAGGTATGACTTTTGTTTCGAGGACAAAACTTTTTCTTGTGGGGGAGGATGTAGTGTTCTGGTTTTTTCCATTGCAACTTCCGATGAATCCATTGTGTAGAACACCTAGTGTGGGTGTTGGCCCATGGTGCATCAAAGGGGTGCCACAGATGGACTTTGTGAGATGGATAGCTGATTTGGCCTCGGCTGCATTTGCCGAAATTTTAGAAAAGGTTTTGGGCCAATCTGAGGTTGGATTGGATTCAGCGCGGAAAAACGCTTGAAAACGGCTATTGCTTGTGAAATTTGGAGTCCGGATGACCAAAAGCGGGCTTGGGAAGTTTCGGGGTTTTTCGGTGCATGGGGGAGCCTCGTGGACCGGCCTGAGCCACGTGGCGGCCTATTATTGGCCGGCTCACAGCAGCTCGGTCAACGGGTAGCGCGGCGGGCAATGGGCCGCGGGCGGGGGACACGTGGCGTGCACTGAGGCCGGCGCACGCGGGCATGGCATCACCGGGTTTTGCGGGGGTTGCGGTGGACCGGGCGCAGGACACGTGGCGGCTTCGGATTCGTCGGCCACATGGGCGCGGTCCATCGCGTGGGCGGGGGGGGGGGGGGGGGGGGGGGGGGGGGGTGCCTCCGGTACTGTGCATGCACATAGTGGCGTCAAGGCGGGGATGTGGGCGGCGCACTCGAGTGAGACACGTGTCGCTCGCGGGTTGGGGCGGCCGTACCTACC
>CM055062.1:9605068-9643999 GCA_029204045.2 Tillandsia leiboldiana
GGTTACGAAGATGCTGAAATGCGGAAGTCGCTCATACGCTTTTCATCCAAATGAGGTGAGTTGAGCAACTTCCAGCTGAAATGTATTCCGCTTCGGCAGTCGAGAGTGCGAGCAGTTCCTGCTTTTTACTGTGCCATGCAACAAGGCAATGCCAAGATAGAAGCTATGCACCACTCGTGCTTTTCCGATCATCCCACCTGATCCTGCCCAATCGGCATCTGAGTATCCACAATATATCAAACTTGTTCCCATCGGATACCAAATTCCGAATTAATTGATCCTTTGATATACCGAATGATCCTTTTCACCGCTTTCAGTGAACCTCCTTTGGTGCTGATTGATATCTCGCGCAAATCCCAACACCAAAGATAATCCGGGCGACTAGCCGTGAGGTAAAGTAGACTTCCAATCATACTTCGATACAGTTTCTCGTCTACATTCTCACTATGTGATTCACTTCCAAGTCCCTTGTGGCTAGTTCCCATTGGAGTCGGAAAATCTTTACAATTTTCTAGATCAAACTTTTTGACCAACTCCATTGCATACTTGGATTGACTCAAGTGAATACCTTCATCATTTTGTTTAATTTGCAATCCAAGAAAATAAGTCAATTCGCCCATCATGGACATCTCAAATTTCGCTTTCCATGGTCTCCGCGAATTTAGAAGCATCGTTATCTCTTGTTGCGCCAAATACAATGTCATCGACATATATTTGTGCTACAATAAAATTGCTTTGATAATGCTTCACAAAGAGAGTCCTATCAGCTCCCCCTCGAGTATAGCCCTTCTCCAAAAGGTGCTTTGTTAACCTTTCGTACCATGCTCGCGGTGCTTGTTTCAGACCGTAAAGAGCCTTTTTCAAACGAAAAACATGGTTAGGTTGTTTATGATCTACAAAACCTTTCGGTTGAGCCACATAAACTTCCTCATTTAAAAACCCATTTAGAAATGCGCTCTTAACGTCCATTTGAAATAATTTGATTTTAAAATGACAAGCAATAGCAAACAGTATACGAATGGACTCGAGTCTAGCTACAGGGGCGAATGTTTCGTCAAAGTCTATACCTTCTACTTGAGAGTAGCCTTGAGCAACTAATCGTGCCTTGTTCCTGATGATAGTACCATCCTCATTTTTCTTGTTCTTGAAGATCCATTTGGTACCTATCACATTGTGTTGCTTTGGAGGCTTCGTTAATTCCCAGACTTTGTTTCGCTCAAATTGATGGAGCTCTTCCTGCATTGCTTTAATCCAGTAGTCATCCTGAAGAGCTTCATCTATGTTCTTTGGTTCGATTAAAGATACGTAGCAAGCGAATCCACAAACCAACTGCCTCCGAGTTCTGACTCCTTCTTGGGATCTCCAATAATATTCGATTCCGGATGATCCTTGGAGATTCGTAACGTTTGTTGAAGCGGAGTACTCGGAGATATATGAGATGATTCCTGCACATCAGATAAACTAGAAGAACCATTAGATGCATCATTAATATTGGAAGTATTATTATGAGAAGATGCACTAGCAGGAGAATCATCATCTAGAGAGATATCGAGAGTAGATTTTCCAGTTTCAAAGTGAAAAGCTTCATCTACTTTAACATTTATAGATTCTACGATCGTCTTAGATTCAATGTTAAATACTCGATATGCTCTGCTATTCGTAGAATAACCCAGAAAGATCCCTTCATCACTTCGAGAGTCGAACTTTCCAAGATTTTCACGGTCACGTAAAATGTAACATCGACTCCCGAAGACACGAAAATATTTGATATTGGGTTTTCTACTAAACCACAGCTCATATGGTGTATTTAAAGTTCCTGGGCGCAAGTAAACTCTATTAATGACATAGACAGCGGTGTTCACAGCTTCAGCCCAAAAATGTAGCGGTAAATTCCGGCTATGAAGCATCACACGCGCCATCTCCTGAACAACCCTGTTCTTGCGCTCAACAACACCATTCTGCTGAGGTGTATAGGGTGCCGAGAATTCATGTTTGATTCCATTTGAAGTGCAAAAATTAATGAATTTTGAATTTATGAATTCTCCACCTCTATCACTTCTAACACGAATGATCTTTTCATTCTTTTCAATCATAATACGATGGCAAATCTCATGAAAAGAGTCAAACGTATCAGCTTTCTCTTTTAAAAATGCTACCCATGAAAACCGAGAGAAATCATCAACCAATAAAAAGATGTACCATTTACCTCCTAAAGATGGTTGACGGGTCGGCCCCATTAAGTCCATGTGCAAAAGTTCCAAGGGCCGTTTTGTACCAACGTGGTTCAAGTTCTTGTGTGCAGTCCTAGACTGTTTTCCCTTTTGGCAACCACCACACACAACGTTTTGTTTAAATAAAAGCTTTGGAACCGCCTTGACCACGTCCTTGTTTGAAATTCTAGTAAGTTCCTTAAAATTTAAGTGACCTAGCCTTTCATGCCAAAGAGTTTCATTATTCAAAGCAGCTAAGTTACAATTTTCAGAAAATTTATTAGGAACAACATAACAATTGTTTTCTGATCTAACCCCTTTTAGAAAGAAGACATGGTCCTTATCAGTTACAACGCATTCAACAGATGAAAAGTTAACTGAAAAACCATTGTCGCAAAGTTGACTTATGCTTATGAGGTTAGTCTTAAGGCCATCAACAAATAAGACGTTTTTCAAAATCGGGCCATCTGGAATAGCTACCGTCCCTTTTCCAACAATTTTGGAAGATCGACCGTCTCCGAAAACAACGTGTCCTCCGGAGATTTTCTCAAGATTTTGAAAACTATTTTTGTCACCGGTCATGTGACGGGAACACCCGCTATCCAGATACCAAGACGAACTATCATATGCATGCAAGGAAACATTGGAAACAAGACAAGGGAAAATTTCACCTTTGCGCACCCAAACCCTTTTGGAGTGCGTCGGCAATGGTCGAGAAGTTATATGCCTAGGTGAAGGCGTCTTGTTATAGCGATTGTTGTTCCTTGATGTAATCGTCTTGCGCGATGAACTACCAAATCTCTTTTCATTTGAAAAGTTTTGCTTTGATTTTCGGGGAGGAGCCGTTTTGGTAGTTGTTGCAAGAGGTCTTTGAGATGAGCGTTCGACTCCCGTCTTGCAATATCTTCTTATGTGCCCTGAAACACCACAACGAAAACATACCTTAGATCTTGACGATCCCAAAGAGGATGAAGTAGGTTTGTTGTCGTTGTTTGTCTTGAATTCCGGTGTCGGAGGAGGAGATACCGACTGAGGCACAAAAGCTGTCTCACTCGAACTTGGACTGTTTCCAGTTTGAGTGTATCCGAGGCCGAACCTATTTGATTGACCAAGACCAAGAAGTCTATCCAACTTACTCCTTCCTGAAGAGAATCGTTGTAAGTCATTCTTGAGTTGGAAAATGGTCTTTGTCATTTCCAGGTTATCCTGTCGAGCCTCGTTGTAGAGCTTTGAGAAGTGATTCGCATTATCCACCAGATTTGTATGTTCCTTCTCAAGTTGCTCATTGGACTCTTGAAGGGAAGCATTTTCTTTTATCAGGTTTTCCCTTTCCACTTCAAGAGCGTTTGAGAAAGAAGTCGCTCTTTTTGCTTCTTCTTCGAGATCATGCACTCTCCCTCTCAAACTCTTGTTTTGCTTAGCCACTTTCTTTGAGTCCCTCAAAAGTCTGTGGTAGGCTAGAGCAAAATCTTCACCTTTCGAATCATCCGATTCGTTGTCCGTTGCGTTCTTTTCAACAGTGGAGTTGGACAACGACTCAGATGTACTTGCCATAAAGCACATGAAGGGTGAAGATACGGACGCGTGGAATGCGGTGGAGCTCTTTTCTTCATCACTCGAAGACGACTCATTTGACGTTGAGTTGTCATCCCAAGTGACGACTTGCATCGCCTTCTTCTTTGCCGGATACTTGTTAGGACACTCCGTTGCAATGTGGCCGTAGCCTCGACATTTGAAGCATTGTAGTTGTCCTTCTGAGCTTTTCTTATCCTTTGAGAAGTTCTCTTGCTTTCTTGACTTGTATCCTGAAGTACCCTTGCCTTTGTTCGACTTTCCGAAGGATGGAGATTTGCTTGAATTACCCCTTCGAAAGTTGCGGCGAAACTTCCTTGTCAAGAGAGCGAGCTGCTTCTCAAATTCCTCCATAGAAAGGTTCTCGTCATCGTCTGAGGAGGATGTATCCGCGTCTTCTTCCTTAGTTGTTTTCAACGCATAACCTGAAGACTTAGAAGTGGATGCCTTTCCAGAAGAATTGTTAGTAGTAAATGTCATTTCATAATTTTGTAATGAACCAACTAATTCTTCTACACGTATTTCGTCCGGGTGTTTAATAGTTTCAATGGCAGTAACCTTTGGGCGAAATCGTTCAGGAAGAGTTCTTAAGATTTTTCTTACAATCTTAAATTCTGGAATCTTCTCTCCCAGATTAGCACATGAGTTTACGATGTCTTGCAATCGTGTATAGTAGTCCGTGAAAGATTCATTTTCTGCCATTAAGATAGAGTCAAACTTGCTCGTAAGCATTTGCAGTTTCTGAATCTTCACGAGGTTAGTTCCCTCATGTGTAATCTGAAGAACATCCCAGATTTCTTTCGCAGTCTCACATGCCGAGACGCGAGAGAATTCAGTTTGAGATAAGGCATTAAAAATAGCATTAATTCCCTTGCCATTGTAAGAAGATGAATCTAACTCTTCCTTGGTCCATTTCGACCTAGGTTTTAAGGTGCGAACATCACCATTAAATTCAGTTGGATTAGACCATCCTAATTCAATCGATTGCCACACCCGTTCGTCGATGGAAATTAAAAAGGCTTTCATCCGTACTTTCCAGTACGCATAATTTGTTCCATCGAAGAACGGGGGTCGGTTGATGTTTCCACCTTCAACCATTGTTTACAACCCTATTCCCGCTCTGATACCACTTGTTGGGTTATATGTAATACGGATCTAAATAGGGGAAAAAACACCTAGAGGGGGGTGAATAGGTGTAAACGTATAAACACTCAAAAATCGTTGCGATAAAACCCAATGCGGAAATAAAAATAATACGCAAGATTTTTACGTGGAAAACTCCATCACCGGAGTAAAAAACCACGGGACCGATAACACGGCAGAAATCCACTAGAATTAAAACACGTACAAGGTGATTTACCGTACACACTTATGACTCAACCTTTTCCATACGCTCCTAGAGGATCTTCTCCGCTCGCTCCGCGACGCTTCTCGAATCCACGATCTGCGCCCAACGCCGAATCCACGGCGTCCAACGTCGAATCCACGACGTCCGACCGAATCCACGGTCTTCACCCAATAGCACCCTTCGAATCCACGAACGTGCCTCGCTCCGAATCCACGAGAGCGGTTGAACCTTGAATCCACAAGGACACGCGAATCCACGCGCCGATTTTTGGGGTAAATCGTTGTTTTGGGTGGTGATGATCCCCCGGATACTTAGATCAAAGATAGATCGGAAATACCATCTAAGTATTCATTAGTTTGATTCAACTCGAGATGTGAGTATGAAAACCTAGAATCAAACTAATCAATATAGATGAAGAAACATAGAGTATTCTCTAATGATTTCCTTTCTTCTCTATATGTGGATCTAGGGCCGTATAAAATGATATATGAATATGACGGCTCTATGTGGATTAACCCTAGAAGAAGAGTCATAGGGTCTATTTATAGGTTAGAAACCCTAGGAAGGAGATAAGAATCAAAAACCTAACATTTCTGGAAATTTTACGGACGGCGATCCGGATCGGACTAGCTGTGATCCGGATCGTCGTAACGAGTCAGCCAGTTCCAGAAAAACAAAGGTTCGGGATCCGGATCGAAGTGCATGATCCGGATCGTTCATACAGTTTACCAAACATCAACGTTCGGGATCCGGATTGCGAAGCATGATCCGGATCGTTAAAGGAAAATGGTAAACTCACTGTTCGGGATCCAGATCAAGAGACTACGATCCGGATTGAACTGGTGTATGAACGAACCACCTTCGGGATCCGGATCGAACAACCTGATCCGGATCCTGAACATGTCCCAAGTCCAGTTTTTGATTTTTATGCAATGAAAGATTCTTCCAAGTGTTTCTACACTACAAGAAGTATTCGGATCACACAAAATCTTTAGTTAAACATACCTGATCCTTTTGAATTCTTCTTTCTTGAGATTGAGTTAAATGATCCAACTTTCTTCACCTTCAATCTTCAAGACTTGAGACTTTCACGAAACTACGCCAACTCAAATTCCGTAACAGTCTTGGAGTCCTGAACTTAGAAAGCATGAATTTAGCCCTACTGGCCAAGTGGTGGTGGAGATTCCTCACAGATAAGAGCCTGCTGTGGGGACCACTCATCAAGGGGCTCTACTATGGACGAAGAAAGCCGTTGAGAGAAGGCTCCTCTTTCCGGCCGCTCTCTCAGTGGTGGCGTAACATCTTAGCCACGAGGGATATCTTCAGTTGTGGGCTGACTTACTCGCTAGGAGACGGCCTTAGCGTTCGTTATTGGTCGGACATCTGGGCTGCTCAAGCCCCTCTTAGCACTCTTTTCCCAACAATTTTCACAGCTATTAGGGGGAAGAAAAGTAGGGTGTCGGAATGCCGGGGGGTGAACGGGTGGAAGTGGGGGCATATCCTTCGGGGGTTCACTCCTGGTAACCCGACGGAATTGGAGATGGTCAATCGGCTCAAGGAGACTATAGCGGAGATTACAACCCACCCGATAAAAGATGAAGTTCGTTGGAGATGGACACACTCCGAGAGTTTTTCGGTTAAGTCTCTTTATCTCTTCATCGAGAATGGTGGGGTATCTGATCACCGCTTCAAGGAAATCTGGAAGATCAAAGCCCCTCTGAAGGTCAAAATCTTCTGCTGGCTTGCCCTAAGATCTAGAATCAAGACCAAAGACAATCTGCTCAAAAGGGGGTGGACCGGGGACGGCTCTTGTGCCCTTTGCCTAGAAGAAGCGGAGACGGCGGACCACTTGCTCCTAAACTGCCATCTTACTAGAAGCATTCTACATGCTTTCCATCTGAATATGGCGAATCTCAACAATCCCAACAGCCCTTCGACGGTTGCTTCTGTCTGGAGCCACTCCTGCCAGAGAAGTGGAGCCTTACGGGCTAGAGAACTCTCCGGACTTGCATCGGTCTGGTGGACGATCTGGCTTGAACGTAATAGGAGAATTTTCGAAAATCGCAAGAGGACGGCGGGGGGGATTTTTTTGGAGGCGCGCGATTGTAGGAGTCGGTGGGAACTACTGGCTGCACCTATGTAGTCTCTTTTTTTTTTTCTTTCTTTTTTTTTTTTTTTTTTTTTTTTTTTTTTTTTTTTTTAGGCCTTGTTGCCTACTCCTGTTGCCTAATTCATCCCCCTTATGAATGAAGCGGTAGCATGCTACCTTTATCTCAAAAAAAAATATGTCCATATATCCAAATATAGTCTAAATTAATATGTCACGCTCCGAGTTTCAAAATAACGGTATAAATTTTTTTTTTTTGAAAATCAGAGTTCAAACTTTAAAACTCAGGATGTGACAGACCGTTAAATACATAGAAAATCCTCTGTCCACATGGACAGAGCTCCCCTATATATGCTCGGCTAGGCAGGTACATGTGGGTTATGTTAATAATGGATTGAATAGAGGAAAACCACCTAGAGGGGGGGTGAATAGGTATAAATAATAAACACACCAAATCGTTGCGTAAAAAAAAATCCAATACGAAAAATAAATAAAATATGCAAAATTTTACGTGGAAAACTCCATCACAGGATTAAAAAATTACGGGACCGATAACACGGCGAAAATCTACTAAGATTAAACACGTACAAGGTGATTTACCGTAACCCTACAATTCAACCTTTTCCATACGCTCCAAGTAGATCTTCTCCGCTCGCTCCACAACGCTCCTCGAATCCATGATTTGCATCCAACGCCGAATCCACGACGTCCAACGTCGAATCCACGACGTCCAACCGAATCCACGGTCTTCACCAATATAGCACGTATCGATCACACGAACGTACCTCGCTTCGAATCCACGAGAGCGGTAGCACCTTGAATCCACAAGGCCACACGAATCCACGCGCCGATTTTGGGAAATCGTTGTTTTCTTGGTGATGATAATCCGCCGAATACTTAGATTAAAGATAGATAAGAAAACACCATCTAAATATTCATCAATTTGATTCTACAAGAAATAAGAGTTTGGAAACCCTAGAATCAAATTGATTAATATAGACGAAGAAATATAGATTAGATCATGTTTTCCTTTTTCTCTATATATGTGGATTTTTATCCTTCGGTTTTTAATAACCGGAATTATTTTGGATTACCCTAAAAGATGAATAATAGGATCTATTTATAGGTTAGAAACCTTTGGAAAGAGATAAGCATCAAAAACTGACTTAACAAACTTTTTCCCGCACGGCGATCCGGACTAGATTTGGCTGATCCGGACTGTCGTCTTTTTTCAGCAAATTTCCTGAAAAAATAGTTCGGGGTTCGGATTGAAATTTTCTGATCCGAACTGTTCATGCGATTTCAGCAAACACATAGTTCGGAGTCCGGACTGACTGGGACTGTTCCGGGCTGGAATTCCGCATGAACTCAATTATATTCGGGGTCCGGACTGAATGGTCCTGATCCGGATCCTGAACACTCAAATTGTCCAGCTTTTTATTTTTATGCAATAAAAAATATTCCAAGTGTTTCTAAACTACAAGAATATTTTCGGATCACCAAAATTATTTAGTTAAACGTACCTAATCCTTTTGAATTCATTCTTCTTGAGATTGATGTATATGATCTATAATTCTTCATCTTCAATTTTCAAGACTCAAAACACTTAACGAAATACGCCAAAACAAAATCCTTAACAATCTCCCCCTTTTGACGGTTTCGTAACAAAACAAAAATCCACTTAAAAAAATTCAAAAAGATATTTTTGTTTCTATCACCATACAACAAAATTTATGTGACACCCCCGGAATTTGGATTAGTCCTCTATATAAATGATATAATAGGACTAAATCTCTAACCCAGCTATAGCATTTTGGATGGTAGCAAGATCCAAGAGGAACATGAGAGTTAAGCGTGCTAGAGCTAGAGTAGTTCTAGGATGGGTTGACCCCCTGGGAAGTGGGGCGTCACAGTTGGTATCAGAGCCATTCACCAGCCGGAAATGTGAGATGAGTCTCGGCTGAGCCAGGGTTATATAGCGGGTAGAGTGTGGCTCCCCGGCTAATGACCGTTGTAGGTGGAGTGCAGCTCCCTACAAGGTCGGCTAAGGCTAGCGAGACGAGTCTCACATCGCCTGGTGCTTGTGAGTGTGCTTGAGCCTGACGTGGACGTCAGGGCTTAAAGGGGGGAAGAATGTGACACCCCCGGAATTTGGATTAGTCCTCTATATAAATGATATAATAGGACTAAATCTCTAACCCGGCTATAGCATTTTGGATGGTAGCAAGATCCAAGAGGAACATGAGAGTTAAGCGTGCTAGAGCTAGAGTAGTTCTAGGATGGGTGACCCCCTGGGAAGTGGGGCGTCACAATTTACATGAATGATCCAAATGAAAATGAATACAAGAGATAAACTTATAATACAAACTCTAGACTTAGACGCCTATACTCTCTGCAAAAGAAATAATTCTTGACAAAAGAAATCGTTAGATACCTCAAGAATTTAAACATTCAATGAGCAATCAGAGAGATAGAGTTTATACTCCTTATGACATGCCTGATAAATAATGTCATAGTTTGATCACACAAGTTAACAAGTCAACAAGTTTCAAATAGTTAGTCAAAGCATCACATCACATGTTACTTGTTAACAAAAATTGCATGCCCAAATAGTTAGTCGAATAGTTAGTCGGGGCATGTACTCAGAGTACAAAGTTTTCAACTTACCTTACTGTCAAAGTTCGAAGTACTCAAGTTCAAGTTCTCAATGTTCCATGTTTCCATGTTTTCTCCCCCTTTTTGTCATAGAAAACAAGCCAAAATAAAAGGAGGGTAATGCAAAGTTCAACTTTTAAAAGTAAAAACCTGCAAAAGAGAAATCATTAGAAAAAAAAATTCCCTGAAGAAGAAAAACTTGTTCATTCTAGATCTGAACTTTCCGAACTGCTGCAACCAAATTTATTCAAAATTCCCTTGAGCAGCCTTGAGATTTTCGAACACTTCCTGTTCATACACTATAAATTCAGTGACATTCTTTCTTGTTCTATAGACAGTCGCTTTTGCTCTTGACAGATAGAGGACATAGATGTATCATCCTCTGTCATGTCCTTCCTAGAGGTCGAAGTAGGTAGCGTAGATGAAGATGGTTCATATCTACCTTCAATCCATGGAGATTCTCTAAGTAGAGATCGTACACCGGCAAGAGGCTCATTAATATAAAGTCCACTACCCCTTGTGTTCTTCCGTCTAGCGTACTTCTTAAATGTTGAACAAGATTTCATAGGTTCTTTGTTCTTTAATGCGAACCTATCTTCGTCAAAAACAACCTGTTGTATTTCCCTGCATATTTCTTCCCAGTCTTCTGAGTCAGACTCTGAATCATCTTGAAGGACATTCTTTGTTTCTTCCTGACTTGCTCTATCTTGCTCCTTTTTGATTGTCGCTCGTGTGCCGACCATTGCTACAATGAGTATTATCACCCATCCAAACACCAATTGTGACACCCCCGGAATTTGGATTAGTCCTATATATACATGATATAATAGGACTAAATCTCTTAACCCGGCTATAGCATTTTGGATGGTAGCAAGATCCAAGATGTTATGAGAGTTAAGCGTGCTAGAGCTAGAGTAGTTCTAGGATGGGTGACCCCCTAGAAAGTGGGGCGTCACAATTGGTATCAGAGCCATTCACCAGCCGAAAATGTGAGATGAGTCTCGGCTGAGCCAGGGTTATATAGCGGGTAGAGCGAGGCTCCCCAGCTAATGACCGTTGTAGGTGGAGTGTGTTGGGTTATATGTAATACGGATCTAAATAGGGGAAAAAACACCTAGAGGGGGGTGAATAGGTGTAAACGCATACACACTCAAAAAATCGTTGCGATAAAAACCCAATGCGGAAATAAAAATAATACGCAAGATTTTTACGTGGAAAACTCCATCACCGGAGTAAAAAACCACGGGACCGATAACACGGCAGAAATCCACTAGAATTAAAACACGTACAAGGTGATTTACCGTACACACTTACGACTCAACCTTTACCATACGCTCCTAGAGGATCTTCTCCGCTCGCTCCGCGACGCTTCTCGAATCCACGATCTGCGCCCAACGCCGAATCCACGGCGTCCAACGTCGAATCCACGACGTCCGACCGAATCCACGGTCTTCACCCAATAGCACCCTTCGAATCCACGAACGTGCCTCGCTCCGAATCCACGAGAGCGGTTGAACCTTGAATCCACAAGGACACGCGAATCCACGCGCCGATTTTTGGGGTAAATCGTTGTTTTAGGGTGGTGATGATCCGCCGAATACTTAGATCAAAGATAGATCGGAAATACCATCTAAGTATTCATTAGTTTGATTCAACTCAAGATGTGAGTATGAAAACCTAGAATCAAACTAATCAATATAGATGAAGAAACATAGAGTATTCTCTAATGATTTCCTTTCTTCTCTATATGTGGATCTATAGCCGTAAAAGATGATATATGAAAATGACGGCTATTTCGATTCACAGTGGATTGACCCTAGAAAAAGAGTCATAGGGTCTATTTATAGGTTAGAAACCCTAGGAAGGAGATAAGAATCAAAAACCTAACATTTCTGGAAATTTTACGGACGGCGATCCGGATCGGACTAGCTGTGATCCGGATCGTCGTAACGAGTCAGCCAGTTCCAGAAAAACGAAGGTTCGGGATCCGGATCGAAGTGCATGATCCGGATCGTTCATACAGTTTACCAAACATCACCGTTCGGGATCCGGATTGCGAAGCATGATCCGGATCGTTAAAGGAAAATGGTAAACTCACTGTTCGGGATCCGGATCAAGAGACTACGATCCGGATTGAACTGGTGTATGAACGAACCACCTTCGGGATCCGGATCGAACAACCTGATCCGGATCCTGAACATGTCCCAAGTCCAGTTTTTGATTTTTATGCAATGAAAGATTCTTCCAAGTGTTTCTACACTACAAGAAGTATTCGGATCACACAAAATCTTTAGTTAAACATACCTGATCCTTTTGAATTCTTCTTTCTTGAGATTGAGTTAAATGATCCAACTTTCTTCACCTTCAATCTTCAAGACTTGAGACTTTCATGAAACTACGCCAACTCAAATTCCGTAACAATCTCCCCCTTTGGCGGTTTCGTGACAAAACACAGATCCACTAAAGAAAATTCAAAAAGATATTTTTGTTGCTATCACCATACAACAAAAATTTACAATGGAGATCCAAAAATTTAAAAACATGAGATAAACTCCTAAAACAGACTCTAGACTTAGACATCTGTACTCTCTGCACAAAGAAATCATTCTTGACAAAAAGAGATCGTTAGATACCTCAAGAATATTTAGCATACAAAATCTAGTACAGAGATAGAGTTTATCTAATCATCATGACATTTGAGAATTCAGATATGTAAGAGAATCATAGTTAAAAACCAACATATCTTCTATGCATTCAAAAACCAAATGTCAAAATGTTAGTCCAACATCAACTTGTTAGTTATATTACATGCCCAAATAGTTAGTCGAATAGTTAGTCGAGACATGCAACACATCACAAGATAAAAACCAAAAGTTGAAGTTGAGATCATACTTACCTTGATATTTCATCATTCATTGTTCATTGTTCAAATCATTGTTCTAAACTCTCTCATTGTTCTAAACCTCTCTCCCCCTTTTTGTCACAAATAAAGCCAAAGATTACAGAAGTGGAGAGAATGGTTAACAGTTTAAGTTCGAGAACTAAAAACTCAAATTAAAACTTAAAAACCTGCACAACAGAAGGATTTAAGCATATGCATAATAAACAGAAATTAGAAGGATACAGATTATTCAGACTCGTCTGAACTGATACAGCCGAGGATTTGGAAAATCTTCTTTATTCGCTTGTTCATTGCTGATTGATTTTTATTTACCTTCTTTATTTCTTCCTTTACCTCAATTAGTTCATTTGATATACGTTCTTGCTCGTTGGAGAGCCTTTGCTGTTCTTTATAGATTGAGGTAACAGATGCATCATCATCAGAAGTTGATTGTGGTGCTTCTTGTGCCGGAGGTGCTGGTTGAACTGGAGGAGCTGCTGCCGGTGCAGAGGTTGTTGCTTGTTGTCGTTGTTCTCGTTGCCGGTGAAGAGGTATGAAAGGTTCATCTGGCTTCGTCGAAAGAGACTTTACAATTGTTGTGTCATTGATCGTTCCTAGACTGTGCAGATAGGAACTCGCATTTGTGTCAGCTTTAAATTTGCGAAGAATGCGCATGATGATCATTGGAAAAGGTAGTCTCTCTGACGGATGAGCTTGCTCCACATATCGTGCCATCCTTGACCAGATGACGTAGGGAATGTTTAAGTTAGCTCCCATTGCTGCTGCGGGGTTTCCAAGTAGATAAAGGAATATCATTCTTTCCCACCGAAGAACCTTTGTGTTCAAGTTTGGAATAATATTGTAACAAACAATAAGATTTAAGATGCGGTACTCAGGTCGTAGTTCTTTCGAGAAAACAGAGTTTCCTGTCGACCGAGTATCTGGAACACAGATTCCATCAACTACCACTCTCCAGGAGAAGGTGTTGAAGACTTGATTCTTCAGGTAATGTGTGCCATCGGCTCGGGCGTCCATCCCTAGTACTTCACCAATTAGCTGAGGCGTTACTTTAATTCTGACATTCTTGACTAATGTTTGAAAATCCCGACGCCCGCTTTCCTGATCAACTAGATAGCAGGCATTCTGATAAAACATCCTCACTGAGTGAAGACAATACCCAGTGGTCTCCGGGAAATTGCAAATGGAAGCAAGACCTCTCTGGTCAAACAAAGTCCCTAACGTCTGAGAACGCTGCTTTAAGGCTTTTACATCAACATGCCTTTCTCCAATGCATTCTCTGTTTTCAAAATCCTTTATTCTGGCCGAGCTGACAAAGTCTTGTGCAGGTGCTTGGCCAGCAGCTGGTTGCTCAATGGTGATTCCTCGAGCACTTCCTCTCTTGCGAGCAACACTTTTTCTTCTTGTCTTCCCAGAAGTTTCTTCCATTGGAGCTTTGCCTTTCTCAGCAGCAGTGGGCGGAGCCTTTGATGTTTCTGCAGGTGCTTTTCCCTTTGAAGCAGTCGGAACAGTCGTTGCTTCAACTTGCAGTTCATCCCAATCAATTGATTCCGTTTCAGATTCTGTATCGGAATCATCTTTAGCTTTCTTCGCTTTCTTAGCCTTCTTAGCCCTCTTGGGCTTGACGGTGTCTCTCGTATGAACCATAGCCGCAAGTAGAAAAACAATCCAAGCGATCACCATTGCTAATGGTTTCTTGAGAAAAGGAATCCTGTGTAGACCAACTCAAGAGCACATGAAAAATTGTTAATTTTCAAAAATTGAAAAAATTGTATCCAAAGAATCATTATCATGTAGAGAGACTAAGAATCAAATTAGTTTTGCAAAAGGACTTTTTAAAAATAGATCAATTGCATGATTTTCGAAAATCCTTATTATATGCCCTAAAACCGAAATTTTAGAAATCGAAGCCTAAAAATCCGTTAATCAGAAGAATACCTAGCATATAATCAAAACTAATCTACCCAGAGTTCTTATTTCAAAAGAAATTTGATCAAAAAACATCCACAAACAAAGTTGATCCAAGAAATTCATCACGTTTGAGGAGGAAAAGAGAAAAACTGTGAAAAACCGAGATTTTGATCAATAAAACTTACTTGGAGTTGAAGAACTTCAGTTTGAAAGCTTCCAAGAAAGATGAAATCTAGAGAGAGAGGCTCTGGAAACTTTGGAACAAAAGATTGGAGTAAAGAAATCAAAAACCCCTTTCGTTCCTTATAAAACCTAGCCGCGATCCGGATCAGTTCATAACTGCGATCCGGATCGGCTACCCGCAGTGAGAAACTGCGTTCGGGATCCGGATCGGCAGATACAATCCGGATCGTCAGCCCGCAGAAGAATTCCTGCGTTCGGGATCCGGATCATCTAGCCCGATCCGGATCGGCCCCAACTTTTTCTTTAGAAAATTTCAGAGAAATTCAAGAAAAACCAGAAAAAGATTGTAAGCACAAATGTGTATCAACTTTAAACAAAAATCATCGTTTCATACAACAAGAATTAGATTATGCCAAATCTATCAATAATATCCAAAAATGAAACGAAAATTTACAAAAATTAAATCCCTTAAAGTTGAACACCTTCAATTACATCTAACTTGATCTTATGAGTAATGCCTTTATCAAATCATCAATTCAGTAAAGAAAATGAAATACAAAGATCAATAGATGTTTGAAATCCCAAATATAATAGATAATGTATCTAGACAATCTGTTGAAGAGAGTGGCTCTTTGAGCATCTTTCTTTAAAAACCCACCTTATACCAACCTTGAAATTTGACAGAGTCAAGTATTTCAACATGCATTTTACTTAATCAAAAATTTGAACAACCATGCTTGGTATACATGTGGTAGCTGCACACAATACTCGGACGACTGAGGTGGTAGCTCTTTCCTCCATGTGGTGGTAGTTTTCACACTCCTCATTGGGATGTAACTCTTTCCACATCTTTTGAGCATTTTACCTTTTCTAAGACTCCCCCTCAATTGGCTATCAATTATTTAAGATATAAAGTATTCAACCAAATATTGATCTCGATTTCATACTCGACTAAGCAGTCAAATAAGATAATGACTATACCAAGAGATCATAGAGAGAGTGAAATTGACTTTGATCACTTTAGAAGATGATTTAATTAACATAAATGATCATTGCAACAGTGAAATATTATGATGGCAAAAGCATAATAAATTTCTAAATGTGCGAAAAGATGCAATTAAAGTCAATTATGATCTATGCTCAATTAATGTCCTATGTACAAACATAGATAATGAACAAAACAAAAACAAATACAAAACCTATCCTAAGCAAAGATTTCAAAAAAAAATTATTTCAATGAAAGCATCCCAATTGCTTTTCGTAAATGAATAAAACGTTTTTGATCCAAAGGTTTTGTTAGAATGTCAGCTAATTGATCCTCAGTTGAAATATATGAAAGTTGAAGAGTATTTGATTCAACTAGCTCTCTAAGGAAATGATATCTAAGTTCAATATGTTTTGTTCTAGAGTGCAACACAGGGTGTAAGACCCGGCTTTTCCTTAACCCTTCTGGTCACCCTCTTCTTGTAATGCCTGACCGGGGGCCTCATTTTTGGTGTTTTTCCGGACAGACCGTCGGGGCCCGCAAATAATTTTAGGCGGTAGAGCTCGCGGAACGGAGCGCGTGGGCGCGATCGGTTTATTTTTCCGACTCCCGGTCTGACCAGAATTAATTCTCGAAGTTGGGGCCCCCCTTAGACGCCTCGGGATCCGTGTCGGCAGCCCGCACACCTTTTAAGGTAAACCCTAATTCCTTTAGTATATAAATATAGCCGTGTGGGAAAGAGGATTAGGGTTCCTCTTTTTCTTTGTCTTTTGGTGGCCGCCTCTTTTCTTCTTCCTCTTCTTCCTCCCTCGTAGCCGCCGGCAAAGAATAACCAAGCGCACGGGCAAGGGTGGACCGGTGGAGGCAAGCGGACGATCCCTCCTTCTCCTCCTCTTTCGCACATCGAGGTGAGTCGGAAACGTTTCCGTTTGGGGGAATCTCCCTCTCTTTTTTTCTTTTGTTGGTCACGAGGAGGGAGGAGGGGGGGGGCGGCGCCGTCGCGCATCGCTGCGCGCGGGGCCGGCCGCGGGTGGGGCGCCGTGCGGGCAAGTGCCGCGCGGGGTCGCCCCACGCCGCGGGCAGCGCGCCGCGCGACACTCGGCCGCGCGCGGGGCCGCCCACAAGAGGGGGCGCCCGCGCGGGCTGGTGCCGCGCGGGGCCGCCCCGCACCGCGGGCAGCGCGCCCGCGCGGCGCTCGGCCGCGCGGGGCCGCCCGCAAGAGGGGGCGCCCGCGCGGGCTGGTGCCGCGCGGGGCCGCCCCGCACCGCGGGCAGCGCGCCCGCGCGGCGCTCGGCCGCGCGGGGCCGCCCGCAAGAGGGGGCGCCCGCGCGGGCTGGTGCCGCGCGGGGCCGCCCCGCACCGCGGGCAGCGCGCCCGCGCGGCGCTCGGCCGCGCGGGGCCGCCCGCAAGAGGGGGTGCCCGCGCGGGCTGGTGCCGCGCGGGGCCGCCCCGCACCGCGGGCAGCGCGCCCGCGCGGCGCTCGGCCGCGCGGGGCCGCCCGCAAGAGGGGGCGCCCGCGCGGGCTGGTGCCGCGCGGGGCCGCCCCGTACCGCGGGCAGCGCGCCCGCGCGGCGCTCGGCCGCGCGGGGCCGCCCGCAAGAGGGGGGCACCCGCGCGGGCTGGTGCCGCGCGGGGTCGCCCCGCTCCGCGAGCAGCGCGCCCGCGCGGCGCCCGGCCGCGCAGGACCGACCGCAGGAGGGGCGCCCGCGCGGGCTGGTGCCGCGCGGGGTTGCCCCGCACCGCAGGAGGGGCGCCCGCGCGGGCTGGTGCCGCGCGGGGCTGCGCCCAGGCAGAGTGTTCGTCGCACGGGCCGGTGCTGTGCGAAGAACTCCGCTGCACGCTGTTGGGGGTCGTTGTAAGCTTCGGACTTTTAAGCTTTGACTTGCCCTTGTTCCTTCAGGAGTGCGGGACGCTGTTGGCGACTGGTGCACAGACGCGGACTGGACGAACGCAGGACGACGCACACAAGGTGGGTACGTTCCCGGGGATTTCGGGAATGGGGTTTAACAGTTAGAAATAGCATGTTGGGGCAAGGTGGAATTGTCAGTCTCCTTCTGTTTATGCACTAACCCTGTTATGTTATGTTACTTAATGTCAATCTGAGGCTCAAGTTTGCTACACGCACACCCGCGGTTTGGCCACCGCAAGGGTGTGCTTTTCCGAAAAAGTGGTACGTTGACCCGTGTACCCCACGCGGCGGTGGCGTTAGGAATGGGGGCCCCCGTGGGTGGGGGGTGTGAGCGGTGACGTCGAGGCAGGTGCTCGGCGGCCGAGGCAGGTGCTCGGCGGTGGGCATCGGGGAAGGCGCCCGATGTTGTTTTGCGAGGCAGGTGCTCGGCGGTGGACATCGGGGAAGGTGCCCGATGTTGTTTTGATACAGGGTGTGGTTATGGTGGAAGATGCATGGGAGGGATAGTTGCCCCGGTGTTTGTGGTTTGCCTTATCTTTGTTTACTACGCTTATCATGCTATTTCTAGTCACTGACTTCCCACTCCGTGACAGGTTCGTCCAGGGGCGAGTGCTAGGGCGCCGGTGAGGACGCGAGGGTGCTGATCTGATTTTTGGGTGACTTCAGATACAGTGACTCTTTTTCCCTTTTCTTTTATTATTCATGGTAGCTAGTTGTGGATTGCGACACCCCCGTGGGGTCGAAGTGGATGTTGCCCTTTTTCCTTTTCGAATAATTGAATGAATTCTACGTACTCTCTTACTTGGCCGTTTTGAACGATGGAAAGCAAAGAAAACCGATTGCGAAAACTACTTTTAAAACGTGGGTGTCGAGTGGGCACCGAGCTTTACAAACCTTATGGGATTT
This sequence comes from Tillandsia leiboldiana, assembly GCA_029204045.2. Lineage (NCBI taxonomy): Eukaryota > Viridiplantae > Streptophyta > Magnoliopsida > Poales > Bromeliaceae > Tillandsia > Tillandsia leiboldiana. The sequence goes on from CM055062.1 coordinate 9,623,754, forward strand.
ATGTGTTTGCGAACAGTTTTCATAAACGATGGCGTCGTGTGGATGCCGCTTTCAAAACCTTGTGATTATTTATCCTTTCAAAACACCGGCCTCTATGCTCTAAGTGAATGCTAGAATATCATGTGTATTGTTTGGTTGTATGTGTACGAGACTCCAACTGATGTGGTTAGAGATTGTGTGAGCTACGCCTTGTGAGACACTTGGTAGTCGAGACGCCGTGCATATACAAAGGAGACTCTGCCCATTTGCAGAATGAATTTGTGTATGCGGCGGGTCTGGGCACGCGCCGGGGAGTAATGTTTTACAAAAAAAATATATGGCTAATTCAGGGGCATCGGTGGCTCCTCTTCCGCGCGATTTGAACCCCCGGGGCGTGACACAGGGTTTTTAGAAATGTTAATAGCACTAGTGTTGTCACAAAGTATTGTTACCGAAGATGCTGAAATGCGGAAGTCGCTCAATACGCTTTTCATCCAAATGAGTTGAGTTGCGCAACTTCCAGCTGAAATGTATTCCGCTTCGGCAGTCGAGAGTGCTATGCAGTTCTGCTTTTTACTGTGCCATGCAACAAGGCAATGGCCAAGATAGAAGCATGCACCACTCGTGCTTTTCCGATCATCCACTGATCCTGCCCAATCGGCATCTGAGTATCCAACAATATCCAAACTTGTTCCCATAGGATACCAAATTCCGAAATTAATTGATCCTTTGATATACCGGATGATCCTTTTCACCGCTTTCAGGTGAACCTCCTTTGGTGCTGATTGATATCTCGCGCAAATCCCAACACCAAAAGATATATCCGGGCGACTAGCCGTGAGGTAAAGTAGACTTCCAATCATACTTCGATATAGTTTCTCGTCTACATTCTCACTATGTGATTCACTTCCAAGTCCCTTGTGGCTAGTTCCCATTGGAGTCGGAAAATCTTTACAATTTTCTAGATCAAACTTTTTGACCAACTCCATTGCATACTTGGATTGACTCAAGTGAATACCTTCATCATTTTGTTTAATTTGCAATCCAAGGAAATAAGTCAATTCGCCCATCATGGACATCTCAAATTCGCTTTCCATGGTCTCTGCGAATTTAGAAGCATCGTTATCTCTTGTTGCGCCAAATACAATGTCATCGACATAGATTTGTGCTACAATAAAATTGCTTTGATAATGCTTCACAAAGAGAGTCCTATCAGCTCCCCCTCGAGTATAGCCCTTCTCCAAAAGGTGCTTTGTTAACCTTTCGTACCATGCTCGCGGTGCTTGTTTCAGACCGTAAAGAGCCGTTTTCAAACGAAAAACATGGTTAGGTTGTTTATGATCTACAAAACCTTTCGGTTGAGCCACATAAACTTCCTCATTTAAAAACCCATTTAGAAATGCGCTCTTAACGTCCATTTGAAATAATTTGATTTAAAAATGACAAGCAGTAGCGAATAGTATACGAATGGACTCGAGTCTAGCTACAGGGGCGAAGGTTTCATCAAAGTCTATACCTTCTACTTGAGAGTAGCCTTGAGCAACTAATCGTGCCTTGTTCCTGATGATAGTACCATCCTCATTTTTCTTGTTCTTGAAGATCCATTTGGTACCTATCACATTGTGTTGCTTTGGAGGCTTCGTTAATTTCCAGACTTTGTTTCGCTCAAATTGATGGAGCTCTTCCTGCATTGCTTTAATCCAGTAGTCATCCTGAAGAGCTTCATCTATGTTCTTTGGTTCGATTAAAGATACGTAGCAAGCGAATCCACAAACCAACTGCCTCCGAGTTCTGACTCCTTGTGGATCTCCAATAATATTCGATTCCGGATGATCCTTGGAGATTCGTAACGTTTGTTGAAACGGAGTACTCGGAGATATATGAGATGATTCCTGCACATCAGATAAACTAGAAGAACCATTAGATGCATCATTAATATTGGAAGTATTATTATGAGAAGATGCACTAGCAGGAGAATCATCATCTAGAGAGATATCGAGGGTAGATTTTCCAGTTTCAAAGTGAAAAGCTTCATCTACTTTAACATTTATAGATTCTACGATCGTCTTAGATTCAATGTTAAATACTCGATATGCTCTGCTATTCATAGAATAACCCAGAAAGATCCCTTCATCACTTCGAGAGTCGAACTTTCCAAGATTTTCACGGTCACGTAAAATGTAACATCGACTCCCGAAGACACGAAAATATTTGATATTGGGTTTTCTACTAAACCACAGCTCATATGGTGTATTTAAGGTTCCTGGGCGCAAGTAAACTCTATTAATGACATGGACAGCGGTGTTCACAGCTTCAGCCCAAAAATGTAACGGTAAATTCCGGCTATGAAGCATCACACGCGCCATCTCTTGAACAACCCTGTTCTTGCGCTCAACAACACCATTCTGCTGAGGTGTATAGGGTGCCGAGAATTCATGTTTAATTCCATTTGAAGTGCAAAAATCAATGAATTTTGAATTTATGAATTCTCCACCTCTATCACTTCTAACACGAATGATCTTTTCATTCTTTTCAATCATAATACGATGGCAAATCTCATGAAAAGAGTCAAACGTATCGGCTTTCTCTTTTAAAAATGCTACCCAAGAAAACCGAGAGAAATCATCAACCAATAAAAAGATGTACCATTTACCTCCCAAAGATGGTTGACGGGTCGGCCCCATTAAGTCCATGTGCAAAAGTTCCAAGGGCCGTTTTGTACCAACGTGGTTCAAGTTCTTGTGTGCAGTCCTAGACTGTTTTCCCTTTTGGCAACCACCACACACAACGTTTTGTTTAAATAAAAGCTTTGGAACCCCCTTGACCACGTCCTTGTTTGAAATTCTAGTAAGTTCCTTAAAATTTAAGTGACCTAGCCTTTCATGCCAAAGAGTTTCATTATTCAAAGCAGCTAAGTTACAATTTTCAGAAAATTTATTAGGAACAACATAACAATTGTTTTCAGATCTAACCCCTTTTAGAAAGAAGACATGGTCCTTATCAGTTACAACGCATTCAACAGATGAAAAGTTAACTGAAAAACCATTGTCGCACAGTTGACTTATGCTTATGAGGTTAGTCTTAAGGCCATCAACAAATAAGACGTTTTTCAAAATCGGGCCATCTGGAATAGCTACCGTCCCTTTTCCAACAATTTTGGAAGATCGACCGTCTCCGAAAACAACGTGTCCTCCGGAGATTTTCTCAAGATTTTGAAAACTATTTTTGTCACCGGTCATGTGACGGGAACACCCGCTATCCAGATACCAAGACGAACTATCATATGCATGCAAGGAAACATTGGAAACAAGACAAGGGAAAATTTCACCTTTGCGCACCCAAACCCTTTTGGAGTGCGTCGGTAATGGTCGAGAAGTTATATGCCTAGGTGAAGGCGTCTTGTTATAGCGATGGTTGTTCCTTGATGTAATCGTCTTGCGCGATGAACTACCAAATCTCTTTTCATTTGAAAAGTTTTGCTTTGATTTTCGGGGAGGAGCCATTTTGGTAGTTGTTGCAAGAGGTCCTTGAGATGAGCGTTCGACTCCCGTCTTGCAATATCTTCTAATGTGCCCTGAAACACCACAACGAAAACATACCTTAGATCTTGACGATCCCAAAGAGGATGAAGTAGGTTTGTTGTCGTTGTTTGTCTTGAATTCCGGTGTCGGAGGAGGAGATACCGACTGAGGCACAAAAACTGTCTCACTCGAACTTGGACTGTTTCCAGTTTGAGTGTATCCGTGGCCGAACCTATTTGATTGACCAAGACCAAGAAGTCTATCCAACTTACTCCTTCCTGAAGAGAATCGCTGTAAGTCATTCTTGAGTTGGAAAATGGTCTTTGTCATTTCCAGGTTGTCCTGTCGAGCCTCGTTGTAGAGCTTTGAGAAGTGATTCGCGTTATCCACCAGATTTGTATGTTCCTTCTCAAGTTGCTCATTGGACTCTTGAAGGGAAGCATTTTCTTTTATCAGGTTTTCCCTTTCCACTTCAAGAGCGTTTGAGAGAGAAGTCGCTCTTTTTGCTTCTTCTTCGAGATCACGCACTCTCCCTCTCAAACTCTTGTTTTGCTTAGCCACTTTCTTTGAGTCCCTCAAAAGTCTGTGGTAGGCTAGAGCAAAATCTTCACCTTCCGAATCATCCGATTCGTTGTCCGTTGCGTTCTTTTCAACAGTGGAGTTGGACAACGACTCAGATGTATTTGCCATAAAGCACATGAAGGGTGAAGATACGGACGCGTGGAAAGCGGTGGAGCTCTTTTCTTCATCACTCGAAGACGACTCATTTGACGTTGAGTTGTCATCCCAAGTGACGACTTGCATCGCCTTCTTCTTTGCCGGATACTTGTTAGGACATTCCGTTGCAATGTGGCCGTAGCCTCGACATTTGAAGCATTGCAGTTGTCCTTCTGAACTTTTCTTATCCTTTGAGAAGTTCTCTTGCTTTCTTGACTTGTAACCTGAAGTACCCTTGCCTTTGTTCGACTTTCCGAAGGATGGAGATTTGCTTGAATTACCCCTTCGAAAGTTGCGGCGAAACTTCCTTGTCAAGAGAGCGAGCTGCTTCTCAAATTCCTCCATAGAAAGGTTCTCGTCATCGTCTGAGGAGGACGTATCCACGTCTTCTTCCTTAGTTGTTTTCAACGCATAACCTGAAGACTTAGAAGTGGATGCCTTTCCAGAAGAATTGTTAGTAGTAAATGTCATTTCATAAGTTTGTAATGAACCAACTAATTCTTCTACACGTATTTCGTCCGGGTGTTTAATAGTTTCAATGGCAGTAACCTTTGGGCGAAATCGTTCAGGAAGAGTTCTTAAGATCTTTCTTACAATCTTAAATTCTGGAATCTTCTCTCCCAGATTTGCACATGAGTTTACGATGTCTTGCAATCGTGTATAGTAGTCCGTGAAAGATTCATTTTCTGCCATTAAGATAGAGTCAAACTTGCTCGTAAGCATTTGCAGTTTCTGAATCTTCACGAGGTTAGTTCCCTCATGTGTAACCTGAAGAACATCCCAGATTTCTTTCGCAGTCTCACATGCCGAGACGCGAGAGAATTCAGTTTGAGATAAGGCATTAAAAATAGCATTAATTCCCTTGCCATTGTAAGAAGATGAATCTAACTCTTCCTTGGTCCATTTCGACCTAGGTTTTAAGGTGCGAACATCACCATTAAATTCAGTTGGATTAGACCATCCTAACTCAATTGATTGCCACACCCGTTCGTCGATGGAAATTAAAAAGGCTTTCATCCGTACTTTCCAGTACGCATAATTAGTTCCATCGAAGAACGGGGGTCGGTTGATGTTTCCACCTTCAACCATTGTTTACAACCCTATTCCCGCTCTGATACCACTTGTTGGGTTATATGTAATACGGATCTAAATAGGGGAAAAAACACCTAGAGGGGGGTGAATAGGTGTAAACGCATACACACTCAAAAAATCGTTGCGATAAAAACCCAATGCGGAAATAAAAATAATACGCAAGATTTTTACGTGGAAAACTCCATCACCGGAGTAAAAAAACCACGGGACCGATAACACGGCAGAAATCCACTAGAATTAAAACACGTACAAGGTGATTTACCGTACACACTTACGACTCAACCTTTACCATACGCTCCTAGAGGATCTTCTCCGCTCGCTCCGCGACGCTTCTCGAATCCACGATCTGCGCCCAACGCCGAATCCACGGCGTCCAACGTCGAATCCACGACGTCCGACCGAATCCACGGTCTTCACCCAATAGAACCCTTCGAATCCACGAACGTGCCTCGCTCCGAATCCACGAGAGCGGTTGAACCTTGAATCCACAAGGACACGCGAATCCACGCGCCGATTTTTGGGGTAAATCGTTGTTTTAGGGTGGTGATGATCCGCCGAATACTTAGATCAAAGATAGATCGGAAATACCATCTAAGTATTCATTAGTTTGATTCAACTCAAGATGTGAGTATGAAAACCTAGAATCAAACTAATCAATATAGATGAAGAAACATAGAGTATTCTCTAATGATTTCCTTTCTTCTCTATATGTGGATCTATAGCCGTAAAAGATGATATATGAAAATGACGGCTATTTCGATCACAGTGGATTGACCATAGAAAAAGAGTCATAGGGTCTATTTATAGGTTAGAAACCCTAGGAAGGAGATAAGAATCAAAACCTAACATTTCTGGAAATTTTACGGACGGCGATCCGGATCGGACTAGCTGTGATCCGGATCGTCATAACGAGTCAGCCAGTTCCAGAAAAACGAAGGTCCGGGATCCGGATCGAAGTGCATGATCCGGATCGTTCATACAGTTTACCAAACATCACCGTTCGGGATCCGGATTGCGAAGCATGATCCGGATCGTTAAAGGAAAATGGTAAACTCACTGTTCGGGATCCGGATCAAGAGACTACGATCCGGATTGAACTGGTGTATGAACGAACCACCTTCGGGATCCGGATCGAACAACCTGATCCGGATCCTGAACATGTCCCAAGTCCAGTTTTTGATTTTTATGCAATGAAAGATTCTTCCAAGTGTTTCTACACTACAAGAAGTATTCGGATCACACAAAATCTTTAGTTAAATATACCTGATCCTTTTGAATTCTTCTTTCTTGAGATTGAGTTAAATGATCCAACATTCTTCACCTTCAATCTTCAAGACTTGAGACTTTCACGAAACTACGCCAACTCAAATTCCGTAACAGAGTGCAGCTCACCACAAGGTCGGCTAAGGCTAGCGAGACGAGTCTCACATCGCATGGTGCTTGTGAGCGTGCTTGAGCCTGACGTGGACGTCAAGGCTTAAAGGGGGGAAGAATGTGACACCCCCGGAATTTAGATTAGTCCTATATATAAATAATATAATATGACTAAATCTCTTAACCCGGCTATAGCATTTTGGATGGTAGCAAGACCTAAGAGGTTATGAGAGTTAAGCGTGCTAGAGCTAGAGTAGTTATATGGGTGACCCCCTGGGAAGTGGGGCGTCACACCATTGTTATCGGATTGTTTGAAAAAGTGATCCTGTGAGCTAGAACTCAAGAACATGAAAAAAAATTTGTTCATTTTCAAAAATTTGAAAATTCATATCCAAACAATTCTTATCATCTATAGAGACTAGGAATCAAGATAGATTTGCAAAAAGAATTTTAAAAATAGATCAATCCGATGATTTTAAAAAATTCCTAAAATTTGCCTTAAAATTGAATTTTCAGAAATCGAAGCCCAAAAATCCGTTAATCAAATGAATACAAGGCATAGAAATAAATCTAAGGTGTCCAGAGTTCTTATTTTAAAAGAAATTTGATAAAAAATCGTGCAAAAATGAGATTATATCATAAAATCCCTCACGTTTTGATAAACAAAAGCAAAAACAGTGAAAACAAGAGTTTAATTTGATCATAAGAACTTACTTGGATCGAGTGAAAACTAGTTGCAAATGATCCAAATCTCCTTGAGTCTAGAGAGAGAAACTCCAGGAAGCTAGAAACAAAAAATTACAGAGAATAGAATTCGAAAAACCTTTCGTTTCTATTAAAACCTAGCCGCAGTCCGAATCGGGTCGGGGTTTCAGTCCGGATCGGCTTGGCGCAGGAAATTCCATCATTCGGGATCCAGACTGAACAATCCAGTCCGGACTGCTTGCAACTTTTTCTCCAGAAAAATTTGTAAAAGTTTCAGAAAATTCAGAAAAAGTATGTAAGCATTCTTGCATATCAACTTTAAACAAACAGTATCGTTTCACATAAAAAAAAATAGATTACACTAAATCTATCATTAATACTCAAATAATGAAACAAAAATTTATAAAAGTTATATCCTCTAAAGTTGAGCAAGTTCAAAACATCAATCACGATCTAATGAGTAATGTGTTTATCAAATCATCAATTGAGTAAAAAAAATGATGCACAAAGATCGATAGATGTTTGAAATTCCAAATAAATTAGATAACGCTATCTAGTCAATATGTTTTAGAGAGTGGTTCTTTGAGCATCTTTCAATTTGAAATCCCACCTTATACCAACCTTGGAATTCGACAAAGTCAAGTATTCCAAAAAGCATTTTATCTAATAAACAAGAAATCACCATGCTTGGTAAAACATGTGGTAGCTGCACTGTCACGCCCCGGCGTCGAAACTGCGACCCGGGCTCGCCAACAGATCCGCCGCCCATACGGGAAGCCCGTATAGACGAAGCGACTAACCTGCAAAAGAGCATCTATACTATGCAGATATCAGAGCTGAAAGTAAAACTGCTAGAAATAAAAACTATATACAACACAAGTCCTCACCAAAAGTACAAAAGTCACTCGAGCAGTAGAAAATAAATACAACTCTATACCTCACTACAAAGTTCTCTCAACAGGAACTCTCAAAAGTAATAAGGGTACATCTACTCTCTGGACGACGCTGGTGGGGAACTATCTCGCGACTTCCCTTACCTCGATCAGAAGAAGCAGCAACAGGAGCAGCAGGAACCGGAGTAGAAGTCCCTGTGGGAAAATACACCACGACGGGTGTGTGAGAACTACGTCCCAAGTAGAGTTCTCAGTGGGTGCCGCCAACAAGCCCGACGGTCTGCCCACTAAGTCTACTAGAGGCATAAAGTAACAATATAAAACTGAAATGAAGGCTGGAAAAGTAACTCAACAGCTACTATGCCTCTAACTAGATGCTCAAGAAAAGGGCAGATGAAACATGATGCATCTACTAACACACACAGTAAACTCACCAAATCTAAACTGACTTGCCTCAAAGGGTCCAGTCAAACCTGCGCCCACCTACTTGCCACATATCCTCAACAGGACGGGTCTACCGTAGGGTGTCCGTGACTGCCACGAACTGGGCCAGTCAGAGGGACGGCGTCGACAAGTCGCGATAGCAAGTAACAGGCCAAACTCCGGAGTGGCTCTCGAGGGGAGCGACCCCACCGAGGAAAGTATCCGCGTATCTCTGTCGAGCTCAAATATGGCTCTGCAGGCTGTATAGTCCAAACCACGATCAACAAGATCGACCAACAACACCAGCTGAAGTCACCAAGCTGGGGCCACCGTCCACCAGACGGGCTCCCACAAAAGAACAACTAACACTCCTTACCCAGAAAGACCGACACCATAAGGGTCGGAAACCCGATAGACCGGTGCTAAGAACCCTATCAAACAAGAACAGACTCTAGGCTCCGACTATCGAAGTTCCGATCCTTAAAGTTCGGGAAGGAAATCTACAATACAACTCGCAGAAGAACCAACGGGGCTCGGAAGTCCCGGGGGACCTACACCTACAACCTATCAAACAAGAACAGGTTCCAGGCTCGGCCCCCGAGGCTTTCGTCCGACAGAGGAACGACCCCTAGAACCAAGACCACATCGAATCCTTTCGAGTGGGGAGATTTACCGGAAAAGGTGAACATTTGTTATTGAAAATTAATTTGATCGGGAGAAATCCATATTTAATGATTTTAGTTCTTTTTAGAAAAACAGTTAGAAAACAAGTGTTTTACCCAAACCCCGAAGGGCTGATGCCTTTGTCCAATCAAACAAGAACAGACTCCAGCGGCCCTTCGATGTTTGGAAGAAAACATTGGTAGACTAAAATCGTGTATATGTCGAAAAGGGTTCTGGGTTCTAGGTCCGGCTAACACTAGTAAACTACTGCCACTAACACAGTGGCGACGGCCCAAACAGGGGAAAACAAGATCTCTCGGGTCCACCGTTTACCCCAAACGGTTCCCGATACAGACAAGCGAACCACTACATCTACCAGACTCCACTCTGCTCGCAAGCACGAGTGCAATGCATCCCACACTATAGAGAAGTCCCGACCGCTCGGCCCACTACCCGGGCGAGGATAACACTAAGTCCAGGAATGAAACACAAAGTGTGGATGTCTAAGCATAAATAACCCTAGCCCAAGTGAGGGTTTTCTACTGGTCTGGTTACACATGCAACATATGACGGGGGTGCTAGGTCAGGTTCCAATATAACAAATATTTAACATGATAGTAGGAAGCAAGAGATCACAAGATCGACAGATAAAACAAGGATCAACAATTCCTCGCTCTAGCATGCTACCCAAGTCCCCACTATCATGCATGATTCTATATCAATAGAATTAGAGTACAATCCATAGATCTTGAAAGCAAGCCACCCACCTGAAACCGCTAACTGTCCGGAGCCGTACAGCTGAGAAAACCAGGAAAATAACCACTCAAGGTCCAACAGGTCCAGCACAGCCACAATCCCTCCTGGTACAACATAAGGCTACAGTTACACTTTAAATCCAATAAAATCCAGGTTTTACAAATCTGCTGGGAACAGTCCACTTACTGCGAAATTTTCACCTGTAAAACGAACTCCAAAAATTCTGATAAAAATACCACGGCGATCCTCGCGTCGATAGCTTCGAAACGGGTACCTGCACGTCCAATTCCGAGCACCGTAGGCCAAGTTACAAATTCCACAGTATCGGGCGCACAATCCCAAAACCATTCAACTGTAAACTCTTGTACAGATAAAGGAACAGTGTATACCTTCGGGAAGGTCTCCAAAAATTCCAAGAAAAATCCACGATGATCCTCGCGTCGAGTAGATGAAAAAGTCTATAAGCACGTCTTGATCCGAGACTCGTGCGCGAAGATCTCCTCAAAAGAAGGTGCTGCCCTCACCAAAATCTCACAGCAAAAAGGGTCCCAATGAGCACGAGAAAACACCTCGAAAAACGTGAAATCTGAAAATGTCCGAGAAACCAAAATCGTAGCCTCACCTGTTACGAATCCAGCAGCGAAGAAATCGCTCGAAAAGATCGTCGGAGTAGACCAGGGGAGCTAAAACACTGCTGCTGCGCCGAAGAAGAACACAGGAACCACCACGTCGCGCCGCGCCGTAAAATAGAGAACCTCGGGATGCGTGCCCATAAAATCCCAAAACTTTGCAGGTGGATCCAGAGCTTGAAGATGAAGAATTCCTCTTAAGGTTGCTCGGGCAGAGGAGGCTCGAAAAGAGGAGAAAAGGGGAGAAGAAAGAGGCTCGGGCTGCTATTTAAAGGCCCCAAAAACAAAAGAAGAAATACCAAAATTGCCCAAGATTCGGGCTGCTACAGTGCAGCCCGGCCCAGATTCGGGCGGCTACAGTGCGGCCCAGCCCGAATTCGGGCGGCTACAGTGCAGCCCGGCCGGCCGGTTTCGGGCGCGCACAGTGCGGCCCGGCCCGGCCCAGCCCGCACACGGGATCGGCCGGACGCTTGCTTGGTCCGACCCGCGCCGACGCCCGCCACGTGTCCCCCGAACACGCCGCAGCCGTGCAAGCCGCCACGGGGAGCGCCACGTGTCCCTGCCCGCGTCAACGCGGCAGGTGGCGCCCGCGAATCAGCGGGCGCCACGTGGCACCTCCCGCGTCGCCCGCGCCTGCCCCGCGTACGGCCACCTGCCCCGCGCGCTGCGTGGACCGCGCGCTCATGCGCCCGCCAACCGGGTGCCGCCACGTGGCGCGCCCCCGGTCCACGCCTCCCCGCGCACTCCCGCAGACCGAGCGCACCAGAGCCGCCCAATCAGGCGCTGCCACGTGGACACCTGCCGGTCCACGCGCCTCCCGGTGCACCCCGGTCCAAACCCCAGTGCTCCGTGGACCCAGCTGCGTGCGCCGGCAATCAGGGCCTGCCACGTGGCTCCCCCGCCGGTCCACGGCTCCCCCATGCACCAGAAATCCAGTAAATTTTCCGGGAGTCCGTTTTTGGGCATCCGGACTCAGAATTTGGCAAACAAAAAGCCATTTTCAAGCGTTTTTCCGCGCTGAATCCATTTCCGCTGTCTATTTGGCCTAATTCTTTTTCAAAATTTCGGCAAACCCAGCCGAAAGCCAAACACAGCTAATAAAACCTTACAGGGTCCATCTGTGGCATCCATTGATGCACCATGGGCCAGATACACCAACAACAGGTGTTCTAACAGTGGATCCATCGGAAAATGCTGCATGGGGTTCGGGGGTCTACATCCTCCCCCACTAAAAGGAAGTTTCGTCCCCGAAACAAAAACACGCCACAACATAAACCAAAACAATCGAAACAAACAAGAACGCAACGCTAAACTAACAAGAAAGATACGGCTCCACCAGCAGGAAAGACATCAACTCAACCCTCAATTTAGAAAACAGCTGAAATTAGCGAAAAGTCCGAAAATTTCAAAAAATCAGTGCCTTCGCCCCAATCAAACAAGAACAGGTTCGGGCACTGTCTCCATTTCTGGAGCAATCTTTCGAAGTTTTCGTCCTGCTCGTAAATTTCAGTACAAGGTGAGAAAAGGAGGAAAAGTGTTGGTGTCATTCCTACTGTGGCCACAAAAGGAAGCTATCACTAACCGAGACTCCTAAGGACATAACACTGGTCCTAACATCAAGTCTGCTCCGATCCCGAGGTGGCGTCTGTCCACAGTCGCTGAAGCCCATGCTGTTGGAAGGATACGCCGACAACCCGAGAAAAACGAACTCCTCCAGTCAAACGCAGAAGAATAACTGCTTCATTCCATCATCAGTCGTAGCACAGCACCGCATCAATCAGCCCAACCTGGGTGCTCAATCCAAGTCCTGGAGCTGTCTTGAATCGTCACAACAGCAAGTGAAGTCCCAAGTCTCAACTGCACTGATCATACACCGCGATCCTCCTCTACTCAAAGGATACTGGGAAGAATCCAATAGCTAAAACATGTAGCAGAAATTCCTAACCCATACCCATGCAAGGATGCCGATGCCGATACTCAACTACTATAAAGCAGGAGAATGCAGCGGTAACAAAATGCTCAACTCAGCTAGCTGAAATAAAATCATACCTGCCGCAGCACGATCCGCTGCCGGGGGTCCTCCAACAGGGCTGCATAAACCCGTCCACTGGGTGCTGCAGGTCGTCGTCCCGTCTGTCCCGACGTCGTGGCCCACTCTGTCCGCTGGTGTGCCGGAGGGGTTCCCGCTGCATGGATGGGCAAGGGGGGTGCTGTCGCAATCGGCCGCACTGACAAAATGGCCTGGGGGCAAGCTGCGCGGAAATGTCCCAACTCTCCACAAAGGAAACACCGCCCCTGTCTCTGATCACACTGCGACGGTGGATGAGGCCCGCCACGATGACACACCGCTCCTGCCGCTGCTGCCGATACCGCTGATGCTGATGCTGCTGCTGGGGCTCACCAGATCTCCGGCGCCTACGAAACCCACGACCCTCAGGATGAGATCGTGGAGGTCTCGGAGGTCCCTGCCCGCTCGTCTGCCCTCATCACCGGTGCTGGGCGCTTCGCCCCAGGAATCACTACGGGGGCTAGAGCCACTGACATCACTGCCTCTCCAGACTCAATATATAACGCCTGCTCCATCGATGCCTCCAAAGTCTGTAATCTGCGTGAGCGAACAAGCTGATAAATATCCCGGCGCAGCCCCCGCTCGAACATGTAGATCCGGTGAGACTCGTCCCTGGCCACGTGAGGCATACTAGCCAACAGCTGATTGTATTCGGCTATGTATGCATTCACGGGCCGATCTCCCTGGCGGAGATTTCTCAGCTGCTCTCCAATCTCTGGCGAACACTCTCAGGAAAGAAGGCCCCCAACAGAAGTCTGCGGAACTCCGCCCAGGGAAGAATCTGCGTCCCAGGCGGACCAGCAGGCCGCACACGCCGCCACCAAGCCTCGGCGTTGCCCTCCAAGTAGTGTGTAGCCAAAAAGACTCGAAATCGATCATCAACGAACAAACTCTCAAAATGACGCTCCATGGCCGTGATCCAAGACTCTGCCTCCCACGGCTCAGCACTCATACCAGAAAAAACGGGGTGGATCAAACCGGCGGAATTCATCACACAGATCCACCACCGCACTCTGCTCAACCAAAGTCAAAGGTCCCATCGATCCAGGCGGTGGTATGCTAGAAACCGGCTCGACAGGAATAGCCGGCGCTGACGGGACCACAGGGGGCGCCACAGCTGGCGAAGAAGGCACAGGCGAACACACAGGGGGTGCTACCACAGGCTGCGTCCTCTGCTCTAAAAGAAGCATCATCCGACCAAAGGCCTCCTCCTGGCGCCGAGAAGCCTCCTCCTGGCGCTGAGAAGCCTCCTCCTGGCGCTGCACCGCCTCAGACAACTGGGCCAACTGAGCCCGAAAGCTCCTGCACCTCACTCTGCTGACCCTGTGCTGGCTCCTCCTGCCCAGGCTCATCGGAGGGAAAAGGCTGAGAACGCGTCTGCACCCCGCGTCGGGGAGGCATCGTGCCCACCTGCAACACACATGGAAACATCAGGACAGTACCAAACAACACACGACCCAATCCAGCGAAAGTCTAGGACATGTCATCCATTCCCTAGCATTATGTTGTCTGCAGCCAACATAATCGCTTAGGAGAATAAACATGCCAGTCACTCATCCCATCCCTTGGGAGAGGTAAAAACTCAATCAAGGACTCTCGCTAACAGTCACGACTCTCACGTAGTCATCCTAATGTCCAACCACAAGCCTAGGGTTTCTAAGTCCATAATGACCTACAACCTAGGCTCTGATACCACCTAATCTGTCACGCCCCGGCGTCGAAACTGCGACCCGGGCTCGCCAACAGATCCGCCGCCCATACGGGAAGCCGTATAGACGAAGCGACTAACCTGCAAAAGAGCATCTATACTATGCAGATATCAGAGCTGAAAGTAAAACTGCTAGAAATAAAAACTATATACAACACAAGTCCTCACCAAAAGTACAAAAGTCACTCGAGCAGTAGAAAATAAATACAACTCTATACCTCACTACAAAGTTCTCTCAACAGGAACTCTCAAAAGTAATAAGGGTACATCTACTCTCTGGACGACGACTGGTGGGGAACTATCTCGCGACTCCCTTACCTCGATCAGAAGAAGCAGCAACAGGAGCAGCAGGAACCGGAGTAGAAGTCCCTGTGGGAAAATACACCACGACGGGTGTGAGAACTACGTCCCAAGTAGTTCTCAGTGGGTGCCGCCAACAAGCCCGACGGTCTGCCCACTAAGTCTACTAGAGGCATAAAGTAACAATATAAAACTGAAATGAAAGGCTGGAAAAGTAACTCAACAGCTACTATGCCTCTACTAGATGCTCAAGAAAAGGGACAGATGAAACATGATGCATCTACTAACACACACAGTAAACTCACCAAATCTAAACTGACTGCCTCAAAGGGTCCAGTCAAACCTGCGCCCCACCTACTGCCACATATCCTCAACAGGACGGGTCTACCGTAGGGTGTCCGTGACTGCCACGAAAGGCCAGTCAGAGGGACGGCGTCGACAAGTCGCGATAGCAAGTAACAGGCCCAACTCCGGAGTGGCTCTCGAGGGGAGCGACCCCACCGAGGAAAGTATCCGCGTATCTCTGTCGAGCTCAAATATGGCTCATGCAGGCTGAGTCCAAACCACGATCAACAAGATCGACCAAACAACACCAAGCTGGAAGTCACACAGCTGGGGCCACCGTCCACCAGACGGCTCCCACAAAAGAACACTAAAACTCCAGAAAGACCGACACCATAAGGGTTCGGAAACCCGATAGACCGGTGCTAAGAACCTATCAAACAAGAACAGACTCTAGGCTCCGACTATCGAAGTTCCCGATCCCTTATAGTTCGGGAAGGCAATAATCACAATACAACTCGCAGAAGACACCAACAGGGGCTCGGAAGTCCCGGGGGACCTACACCTACAACCCTATCAAACAAGAACAGGTTCCAGGCTCGGCCCCCGAGCTTTCGTCCCGACAGAGGAACGACCCCTAGAACCCAGACCACTCGAATCCTTTCGAGTGGGGAGATTTACCGGAAAAGGTGACATTTGTTATTGAAAACTAATTTGATCTGGAAGAAATCCATATTTAATGATTTTAGTTCTTTTTAGAAAAACAGTTAGAAAACAAGGTTTTTACCCAAACCCCGAAGGGCTGATGCCTTTGTCCAATCAAACAAGAACAGACTCCAGCGGCCCTTCGATGTTTGGAAGAAAACATTGGTAGACTAAAATCATGTATATGTCGAAAAGGGTTCTGGGTTCTAGGTCCGGCTAACACTAGTAAACTACTGCCACTAACACAGTGGCGACGGCCAAACAGGGGAAAAAAGATCTCTCGGGTCCACCGTTTACCCCAAACGGTTCCCGATACAGACAAGCGAACCACTACATCTACCAGACTCCACTCTGCTCGCAAGCACGAGTGCAATGCATCCACACTATAGAGAAGTCCCGACCGCTCGGCCCACTACCCGGGCGAGGATAACACTAAGTCCGGAATGAAACACAAAGTGTGGATGTCTAAGCATAAATAACCCTAGCCCAAGTGAGGGTTTTCTACTGGTCTGGTTACACATGCAACATATGACGGGGGTGCTAGGTCAGGTTCCAATATAACAAATATTTAACATGATAGTAGGAAGCAAGAGATCACAAGATCGACAGATAACAACAAGGATCAACAATTCCTACGCTCTAGCATGCTACCCAAGTCCAATCACTATCATGCATGATTCTATATCAATAGAATTAGAGTACAATCCATAGATCTTGAAAGCAAGCCACCCACCTGAAAACGCTAACTGTCCGGAGCCGTACAGCTGAGAAAACCAGGAAAATAACCACTCAAGTCCAACAGGTCCAGCACAGTCCACAATCTCCTGGTACAACATAAGGCTACAGTTACACTTTAAATCCAATAAAATCCAGGTTTTACAAATCTGCTGGGAACAGTCCACTTACTGCGAAATTTTCACTGTAAAACGAACTCCAAAAATTCTGATAAAAATACCACGGCGATCCTCGCGTCGATAGTTCGAAACGGGTACCTGCACGTCCAATTCCGAGCACCGTAGGCCAAGTTACAAATTCCACAGTATCGGTGCGCACAATCCCAAAACCATTCAACTGTAAACTCTGTACAGATAAAAGGAACAGTGTATCCTTCGGGAAGGTCTCCAAAAATTCAAGAAAAATCCACGATGATCCTCGCGTCGAGTAGATGAAAAAAGTCTATAAGCACGTCTTGATCCGAGACTCGTGCGCGAAGATCTCCTCAAAAGAAGGTGCTGCCCTCACCAAAAATCTCACAGCAAAAAGGGTCCCAATGAGCACGAGAAAACACCTCGAAAAACGTGAAATCTGAAAATGTCCGAGAAACCCAAAATCGTAGCCTCACCTGTTACGAATCCAGCAGCGAAGAAATCGCTCGAAAGATCGTCGGAGTAGACCAGGGGAGCTAAAACACTGCTGCTGCGACGCGAAGAAGAACACAGGAACCACCACGTCGCGCCGCGCCGTAAAATAGAGAACCTCGGGATGCGTGCCCATAAAATCCCAAAACTTTGCAGGTGGATCCAGAGCTTGAAGATGAAGAATCCTTCTAAGCTCGGGCAGGGCAGAGGAGGCTCGAAAAGAGGAGAAGGGGGAGAAGAGAAGAAAGAGGCTCGGGCTGCTATTTAAAGGCCCAAAAAAACAAAAGAAGAAATACCAAAATTGCCCAAGATCGGGCTGCTACAGTGCAGCGGCCCAGATTCGGGCGGCTACAGTGCGGCCCAGCCCGAATTCGGGCGGCTACAGTGCAGCCCGGCCCGGCGGTTTCGGGCGCGCACAGTGCGGCCGGCCCGGCCAGCCCGCACACGGGATCCCGCCGGACGCTTGCTTGGTCCGACCGCGCGCGACGCCCGCCACGTGTCCCCGAACACGCCGCAGCGTGCAAGCCGTCGGGGAGCGCCACGTGTCCCTGCCCGCGTCAACGCGGCAGGTGGCGCCCGCGAATCAGCGGGCGCCACGTGGCACCTCCCGCGTCGCCCGCGCCTGCCCGCGTACGGCCACCTGCCCCGCGCGTGCGTGGACCGCGCGCTCATGCGCCGCCAACCGGGTGCCGCCACGTGGCGCGCCCCCGGTCCACGCTCCCCGCGCACTCCGCAGACCGAGCGCACCAGAGCCGCCCAATCAGGCGCTGCCACGTGGACACCTGCCGGTCCACGCGCCTCGGTGCACCCCGGTCCAAACCCCAGTGCTCCGTGGACCCAGCTGCGTGCGCCGGCCAATCAGGGCCTGCCACGTGGCCCCCCGCCGGTCCACGGCTCCCCCATGCACCAGAAATCCAGGTAAATTTTCGGGAGTCCGTTTTTGGGCATCCGGACTCAGAATTTGGCAAACAAAAAGCCATTTTCAAGCGTTTTTCCGCGCTGAATCCATTCCGCTGTCTATTTGGCCTCCTAATTCTTTTTCAAAATTTCGGCAACCCAGCCGGGAAAGCAACAATACTAAAAAACCTTCAGGGTCCATCTGTGGATCCATTGATGCACCATGGGCCAGATACACCAACAACAGGTGTTCTAACAGTGGATCCATCGGAAAAATGCTGCATGGGGTTCGGGGGTCCTACCTGTACACAGTACTCGGACTCGACGAGGTGGTAGTTCTTTCCCTCCTGTGGTGGTTAGTTTCCACTCCCTTTCGCGCGATGTAACGCTTTCCATATCTTTTGAGCATGAAACTTTAACGCATACTCCCCCCTCCCTGGCGCTTCAATTATGTAAAGTATTAAGTATTCAATCAACTATTATCTCATGTCATACTTACCTCAATTATCCAAATAAGCTGAAAACTATACCCAGAGATTATGAGTGAGGAATTGACTTTGATCAACTACAGATGAAATAAATGATCTAACTGATCAAGCATCAAGAGAGTTATAATGATCTCCCCCATCATAATTCCCTTATCCCATATGAAAAGATGCATTAAAGTCAATTCTATAATAATGCTCAGTTAAGGTCTATTTTCAAAACAAAAAGAACACAAAAACCAAACAAAACCTAACCTCCGCCCCGTTCACAAATTGTTATAAAGCAAAGCATAACACTTGCTTTTCGCAAATGAATAAACCCGTTTTTATCCACAAGGTTTTGTTAAAATATTGGCTAATGTGATCTCCAGTTGAAACATAGGAAATTTGTAAAATACTTGATTCAACTAGCTCTTTAAGAAATGATATCTCGTTCATGTCTTTGTTCTTGAGTGCAACACAGGGGTTTTAGAAATATTATGGCACTAGCGTTGTCACAAAAAATTGTTACCGAAGTCGCAGGATGTTGAACTCGTCAAACACACTTCTCTCCAAATCAATTGAGTTTTGAACAACTTCCCGCTGAAATGTTATTTGCCTCGGCAGCGTAGAGAGGAGGACTGCAGGTGTGGGTTATGAATAATATGGATCTGCATAGAGAAAAAAACCACCTAGAGGGGGGGTGATAGGTGAAAAATAATAAACCACACCAAATCGTTGCGTTAAAAAAATAACCACTGCGGAAAAAAATAACTAAAGTACACAAGATTTACGTGGAAAACTCCGTCACAGGAGTAAAAAACCGGGACCAATAATACGGCGAAATCCACTAAGATTAAACACGTAACACGGTGATTTACTGAACCCTACGATCAACCTTTTTCATACGCTCCTAGTTGATATTCTCCGCTCGCTCCGAAGCTCATCGAATCCACGATTTGGTCCAACGCCGAATCACGACCGTTCAACGTCGAATCCACGAGGCCAACGATCCACGGTCTTCACCAATGCGGCACGTCTCGATCACACGAACGCGCCTCGCTCACGAATCCACGAGAGCGCTAGCACTTGAATCCATAAGGCCACGCGAGCCTCCTCCGCCGATTTTTGGAAAAATTGTTGTTTTGATTATTGGTGGGTGATTCGCTGCATACTTCGGCTCTGTAGCCAAGAATACCATCAAGTATCTTCATTGATTCTACCAGAAATAGGAGTTTTGAAACCCTAGAATCAAATTGAACCATATCGATGGAAGAAACATGAATGTAATCGTGTTTCCTTTTCTTCTATATTTACGGTTTTTTTACCCGAAAAGCTTTTTCAGCACAATCAAACATCCCTGTTTCCGATGAATAAAAAGTTATGTATAGATTAGAGACCCTTGGGAAGAGATCAGCCTCAAAAACTTTCAAATAGAATTTTTCCAGCACGGCGGTCCCGGATGGATTTGTCTGATCCGAACTGGCGTTAATTTTCAGAAGATTTTCCGAAAAACGCAGTTCGGGGTCGGAATGAAATAGGGAGGTCCGGCCTGTGCTATGCAATTTTTGCAGAATTTAAGGTTCGGGGGGTCCCGGACTGAAACGGGGTGTTTGGACTGGAAAAATTGCATTAACTAAGCCATGTTCGGGGTACGGACTGGACGTGGTAGTCCGGAGCCGAACTTCCTAAAAGTTCAGTTTTTGATTTTT
>CM055062.1:9644099-9697761 GCA_029204045.2 Tillandsia leiboldiana
AAAAAAAAAATTTGTTCATTTCAAAATTTTGAAATTCATATCCAAACATTCTTATCATCTATAGAGACTAGGAATCAAGATAGATTTGCAAAAAGAATTTTAAAAATAGATCAATCCGATGATTTTAAAAAATTCCTAAAATTTGCCTTAAAATTGAATTTTCAGAAATCGAAGCCCAAAAATCCGTTAATCAAATGAATACAAGCATTAGAAATAAATCTAAGGTGTCCAGAGTTCGTATTTAAAAGAAATTTGATAAAAAATCGTGCAAAAATGAGATTATATCATAAAATCCCTCACGTTTGATAAAAAAAAGCAAACAACAGTGAAAACAAGAGTTTAATTTGATCATAAGAACTTACTTGATCGAGTGAAAAACTAGTTGCAATGATCCAAATCTCCTTGAGTCTAGAGAGAGAACTCCAGGAAGCTAGAAACAAAAAATTACAGAGAAGAATTCGAAAAAAAACCTTCGTTCTATTAAAACCTAGCCGCAGTCCGAATCGGGTCGGGGTTTCAGTCCCGGATCGGCTTGGCGCGAGGAAATTCCATCATTCGGGATCCAGACTGAACAATCCAGTCGGACTGCTTGCAACTTTTTCTCCAGAAAAAAATTTGTAAAAGTTTCAGAAAATTCAGAAAAAGTATGTAAGCATTCTTGCATATCAACTTTAAACAAAACAGTATCGTTTCACATAAAAAAAATAGATTACACTAAATCTATCATTAATACTCAAAATCTGAAACAAAAATTTATAAAAGTTATATCCTCTAAATGAGCAAGTTCAAAACATCAATCACGATCTAATGAAATGTGTTTATCAAAATCATCAATGAGTAAACACAAATGATGCCACAAAGATCGATAGATGTTTGAAATTCCAAATAAATTAGATAACGATATCTAGTCAATATGTTTTAGAGAGTGGTCTTTGAGCATCTTTCAATTGAAATCCCACCTTATACCAACCTTGAATTCGACAAAGTCAAGTATTCCAAAAAGCATTGTATCTAATAAACAAGAATCACCCATGCTTGGTATAAAACATGTGGTAGTGCACTGTCACGCCCCGGCGTCGAAACTGCGACCGGGCTCGCCAACAGATCCGCCGCCCATACGGGAAGCCCGTATAGACGAAGCGACTAACCTGCAAAAGAGCATCTATACTATGCAGATATCAGAGCTGAAAGTAAAACTGCTAGAAATAAAAAAAACTATATACAACACAAGTCCTCACCAAAAGTACAAAAGTCACTCGAGCAGTAGAAAATAAATACAACTCTATACCTCACTACAAAGTTCTCTCAACAGGAACTCTCAAAAGTAATAAGGGTACATCTACTCTCTGGACGACGACTGGTGGGGAACTATCTCGCGACTCCCTTACCTCGATCAGAGAAGAAGCAGCAACAGGAGCAGCAGGAACCGGAGTAGAAGTCCCTGTGGGAAAATACACCACGACGGGTGTGAGAACTACGTCCCAAGTAGTTCTCAGTGGGTGCCGCCAACAAGCCCGACGGTCTGCCCACTAAGTCTACTAGAGGCATAAAGTAACAATATAAAACTGAAATGAAAGGCTGGAAAAGTAACTCACAGCTACTATGCCTCTATCTAGATGCTCAAGAAAAGGGACAGATGAAACATGATGCATCTACTAACACACACAGTAAACTCACCAAATCTAAACTGACTGCCTCAAAGGGTCCAGTCAAACCTGCGCCCACCTACTGCCACATCCTCAACAGGACGGGTCTACCGTAGGGTGTCCGTGACTGCCACTAACTGGGCCAGTCAGAGGGACGGCGTCGACAAGTCGCGATAGCAAGTAACAGGCCCAACTCGGAGTGGCTCGAGGGGAGCGACCCCACCGAGGAAAGTATCCGCGTATCTCTGTCGAGCTCAAATATGGCTCATGCAGGCTGTAGTCCAAACCACGATCAACAAGATCGACCAACAAAACCAAGCTGGAAGTCACAACTGGGGCCACCGTCCACCAGACGGCTCCCACAAAAGAACACTAAACTCTCCAGAAAGACCGACACCATAAGGGTTCGGAAACCCGATAGACCGGTGCTAAGAACCCTATCAAACAAGAACAGACTCTAGGCTCCGACTATCGAAGTTCCCGATCCCTTATAGTTCGGGAAGGCAATAATCACAGTACAACTCGCAGAAGACACCAACAGGGCCCGAAAGTCCCGGGAGACCTACACCTACAACCCTATCAAACAAGAACAGGTTCCAGGCTCGGCCCCCGTGGCTTTCGTCCCGACAGAGGAACGACCCCTAGAACCCAGACCACTCGAATCCTTTCGAGTGGGGAGATTTACCGGAAAAGGTGACATTTGTTATTGAAAACTAATTTGATCTGGAGAGAAATCCATATTTAATGATTTTAGTTCTTTTTAGAAAAACAGTTAGAAAACAAGTGTTTTACCCAAACCCCGAAGGGCTGATGCCTTTGTCCAATCAAACAAGAACAGACTCCAGCGGCCCTTCGATGTTTGGAAGAAAACATTGGTAGACTAAAATCATGTATATGTCGAAAAGGGTTCTGGGTTCTAGGTCCGGCTAACACTAGTAAACTACTGCCACTAACACAGTGGCGACGACCCAAACAGGGGAAAACAAGATCTCTCGGGTCCACCGTTTACCCAAACGGTTCCCGATACAGACAAGCGAACCACTACATCTACCAGACTCCACTCTGCTCCCAAGCACGAGTGCAATGCATCCCACACTATAGAGAAGTCCCGACCGCTCGGCCCACTACCCGGGCGAGGATAACACTAAGTCCAGGAATGCGACACAAAGTGTGGATGTCTAAACATAAATAACCCTAGCCCAAGTGAGGGTTTTCTACTGGTCTGGTTACACATGCAACATATGACGGGGGGTGCTAGGTCAGGTTCCAATATAACAAATATTTAACATGATAGTAGGAAGCAAGAGATCACAAGATCGACAGATAAAACAAGGATCAACAATTCCTACGCTCTAGCATGCTACCCAAGTCCAATCACTATCATGCATGATTCTATATCAATAGAATTAGAGTACAGTCCATAGATCTTGAAAGCAAGCCACCCACCTGAAAACGCTAACTGTCCGGAGCCGTACAGCTGAGAAAACCAGGAAAATAACCACTCAGGTCCAACAGGTCCAGCACAGCCCACAATCCCTCCTGGTACAACATAAGGCTACAGTTACACTTTAAACAATAAAATCCAGGTTTTACAAATCTGCTGGGAACAGTCCACTTACTGCGAAATTTTCACCTGTAAAACGAACTCCAAAAATTCTGATAAAAATACCACGGCGTCCTCGCGTCGATAGCTTCGAAACGGGGTGGACCTGCACGTAAATTCCGAGCAACGTAGGCCAAGTTACAAATTCCACAGTAACGATGCGCACAATCCCAAAATCATTCAACTGTAAACTCTTGTACAGATAAAAGGAACAGTGTATACCTTCGGGAAGGTCTCCAAAAATTCCAAGAAAAATCCACGATGATCCTCGCGTCGAGTAGATGAAAAAAGTCTATAAGCACGTCTGATCCGAGACTCGTGCGCGAAGATCTCCTCAAAAGAAGGTGCTGCCCTCACCAAAATCTCACAGCAAAAAGGGTCCCAATGAGCACGAGAAAACACCTCGAAAAACGTGAAATCTGAAAATGTCCGAGAAACCCAAAATCGTAGCCTCACCTGTTACGAATCCAGCAGCGAAGAAATCGCTCGAAAAGATCGTCGGAGTAGACCAGGGGAGCTAAAACACTGCTGCTGCGCCGAAGAAGAACACAGGAACCACCACGTCGCGCCGCGCCGTAAAATAGAGAACCTCGGGATGCGTGCCCATAAAATCCCAAAACTTTGCAGGTGGATCCAGAGCTTGAAGATGAAGAATTCCTCTTAAGGTTGCTCGGGCAGAGGAGGCTCGAAAAGAGGAGAAAAGGGGAGAAGAAAGAGGCTCGGGCTGCTATTTAAGGCCCCAAAAACAAAAGAAGAAATACCAAAATTGCCCAAGATTCGGGCTGCTACAGTGCAGCCCGGCCCAGATTCGGGCGCTACAGTGCGGCCCAGCCCGAATTCGGGCGGCTACAGTGCAGCCCGGCCCGGCCGGTTTCGGGCGCGCACAGTGCGGCCCGGCCCGGCCCAGCCCGCAACGGGATCCGGCCGGACGCTTGCTTGGTCCGACCCGCGCCGACGCCCGCCCACGTGTCCCCCGAACACGCCGCAGCCGTGCAAGCCGCCACGGGGAGCGCCACGTGTCCCTGCCCGCGTCAACGCGGCAGGTGGCGCCCGCGAATCAGCGGGCGCCACGTGGCACCTCCCGCGTCGCCCGCGCCTGCCCCGCGTACGGCCACCTGCCCCGCGCGCTGCGTGGACCGCGCGCTCATGCGCCGCCAACCGGGTGCCGCCACGTGGCGCGCCCCCGGTCCACGCCTCCCCGCGCACTCCCGCAGACCGAGCGCACCAGAGCCGCCCAATCAGGCGCTGCCACGTGGACACCTGCCGGTCCACGCGCCTCCCGGTGCACCCCGGTCCAAACCCCAGTGCTCCGTGGACCCAGCTGCGTGCGCCGGCCAATCAGGGCCTGCCACGTGGCTCCCCCGCCGGTCCACGGCTCCCCCATGCACCAGAAATCCAGTAAATTTTCCGGGAGTCCGTTTTTGGGCATCCGGACTCAGAATTTGGCAAACAAAAAGCCATTTTCAAGCGTTTTTTCCGCGCTGAATCCATTTCCGCTGTCTATTTGGCCTAATTCTTTTTCAAAATTTCGGCAAACCCAGCCGAAAGCCAACACAGCTAATAAAACCTTACAGGGTCCATCTGTGGCATCCCATTGATGCACCATGGGCCAAGATACACCAACAACAGGTGTTCTAACAGTGGATCCATCGGAAAATGCTGCATGGGGTTCGGGGGTCCTACATCCTCCCCCACTAAAAGGAAGTTCGTCCCCGAAACAAAAACACGCCACAACAATAAACCAAAACAATCGAAACAACCAAGAACGCAACGCTAAACTAACAAGAAAGATACGGCTCCACCAGCAGGAAAGACATCAACTCCAACCCTCAATTTAGAAACAGCTGAAATTAGCGAAAAGGTCCGAAAATTTCAAAAAATCAGTGCCTTCGCCCCAATCAAACAAGAACAGGTTCGGGCACTGTCTCCATTTCTGGAGCAATCTTTCGAAGTTTTCGTCCTGCTCGTAAATTTCAGTACAAGGTGAGAAAAGGAGGAAAAGTGTTGGTGTCATTCCTACTGTGGCCACAAAAGGAAGCTATCACTAACCGAGACTCCTAAGGACATAACCACTGGTCCTAACATCAAGTCTGCTCCCGAGGTGGCGTCTGTCCACAGTCGCTGAAGCCCATGCTGTTGGAAGGATACGCCGACAACCCGAGAAAACGAACTCCTCCAGTCCAACTCGCAGAAGAATAACTGCTTCATTCCATCATCAGTCGTAGCACAGCACCGCATCAATCAGCCCAACCTGGGTGCTCAATCCAAGTCCTGGAGCTGTCCTTGAATCGTCACAACAGCAAGTGAAGTCCCAAGTCTCAACTGCACTGATCATACACCGCGATCCTCCTCTACTCAAAGGATACTGGGAAGAATCCAATAGCTAAAACATGTAGCAGAAATTCCTAACCCATACCCATGCAAGGATGCCGATGCCGATACTCAACTAATAAAGCAGGAGAATGCAGCGGTAACAAAATGCTCAACTCAGCTAGCTGAAATAAATCATACCTGCCGCAGCACGATCCGCTGCCGGGGTGTCCTCCAACAGGGCTGCATAAACCCGTCCACTGGGTGCTGCAGGTCGTCGTCCCGTCTGTCCCGACGTCGTGGCCCACTCTGTCCGCTGGTGTGCCGGAGGGGTTCCCGCTGCATGGATGGGCAAGGGGGGTGCTGTCGCAATCGGCCGCACTGACAAAATGGCCTGGGGGCAAGCTGCGCGGAAATGTCCCAACTCTCCACAAAGGAAACACCGCCCCTGTCTCTGATCACACTGCGACGGTGGATGAGGCCCGCCACAGATGACACACCGCTCCTGCCGCTGCTGCCGATACCGCTGATGCTGCTGCTGCTGGGGCTCACCAGATCTCCGGCGCCTACGAAACCCACGACCCTCAGGATGAGATCGTGGAGGTCTCGGAGGTCCCTGCCCGCTCGTCTGCCCCTCATCACCCGGTGCTGGGCGCTTCGCCCCAGGAATCACTACGGGGGCTAGAGCCACCTCTGACATCACTGCCTCTCCAGACTCAATATATAACGCCTGCTCCATCGATGCCTCCAAAGTCTGTAATCTGCGTGAGCGAACAAGCTGATAAATATCCCGGCGCAGCCCCCGCTCGAACATGTAGATCCGGTGAGACTCGTCCCTGGCCACGTGAGGCATACTAGCCAACAGCTGATTGTATTCGGCTATGTATGCATTCACGGGCCGATCTCCCTGGCGGAGATTTCTCAGCTGCTCCTCCAATCTCTGGCGAACACTCTCAGGAAAGAAGGCCCCCAACAGAAGTCTGCGGAACTCCGCCCAGGGAAGAATCTGCGTCCCAGGCGGACCAGCAGGCCGCACACGCCGCCACCAAGCCTCGGCGTTGCCCTCCAAGTAGTGTGTAGCCAAAAAGACTCGAAATCGATCATCAACGAACAAACTCTCAAAATGACGCTCCATGGCCGTGATCCAAGACTCTGCCTCCCACGGCTCAGCACTCATACCAGAAAAACGGGGTGGATCAAACCGGCGGAATCTCATCAACAGATCCACCACCGCACTCTGCTCAACCAAAGTCAAAGGTCCCCATCGATCCAGGCGGTGGTATGCTAGAAACCGGCTCGACAGGAATAGCCGGCGCTGACGGGACCACAGGGGGCGCCACAGCTGGCGAAGAAGGCACAGGCGAACACACAGGGGGTGCTACCACAGGCTGCGTCCTCTGCTCTAAAAGAAGCATCATCCGACCAAAGGCCTCCTCCTGGCGCCGAGAAGCCTCCTCCTGGCGCTGAGAAGCCTCCTCCTGGCGCTGCACCCGCCTCAGACAACTGGGCCAACTGAGCCCGAAGCTCCTGCACCTCACTCTGCTGACCCTGTGCTGGCTCCTCCTGCCCAGGCTCATCGGAGGGAAAAGGCTGAGAACGCGTCTGCAACCCCGCGTCGGGGAGGCATCGTGCCCACCTGCAACACACATGGAAACATCAGGACAGTACCAAACAACACACGACCCAATCCAGCGAAAGTCTAGGACATGTCATCCATTCCCTAGCATTATGTTGTCTGCAGCCAACATAATCGCTTAGGAGAATAAACATGCCAGTCACTCATCCCATCCCTTGGGAGAGGTAAAAACTCAATCAAGACTCTCGCTAACAGTCACGACTCTCACGTAGTCATCCTAATGTCCAACCACAAGCCTAGGGTTTCTAAGTCCATAATGACCTACAACCTAGGCTCTGATACCACCTAATCTGTCACGCCCCGGCGTCGAAACTGCGACCCGGGCTCGCCAACAGATCCGCCGCCCATACGGGAAGCCCGTATAGACGAAGCGACTAACCTGCAAAAGAGCATCTATACTATGCAGATATCAGAGCTGAAAGTAAAACTGCTAGAAATAAAAACTATATACAACACAAGTCCTCACCAAAAGTACAAAAGTCACTCGAGCAGTAGAAAATAAATACAACTCTATACCTCACTACAAAGTTCTCTCAACAGGAACTCTCAAAAGTAATAAGGGTACATCTACTCTCTGGACGACGACTGGTGGGGAACTATCTCGCGACTCCCTTACCTCGATCAGAAGAAGCAGCAACAGGAGCAGCAGGAACCGGAGTAGAAGTCCCTGTGGGAAAATACACCACGACGGTGTGAGAACTACGTCCCAAGTAGTTCTCAGTGGGTGCCGCCAACAAGCCCGACGGTCTGCCCACTAAGTCTACTAGAGGCATAAAGTAACAATATAAAACTGAAATGAAAGGCTGGAAAAGTAACTCAACAGCTACTATGCCTCTAACTAGATGCTCAAGAAAAGGGACAGATGAAACATGATGCATCTACTAACACACACAGTAAACTCACCAAATCTAAACTGACTGCCTCAAAGGGTCCAGTCAAACCTGCGCCCACCTACTGCCACATATCCTCAACAGGACGGGTCTACCGTAGGGTGTCCGTGACTGCCACGAACTGGGCCAGTCAGAGGGACGGCGTCGACAAGTCGCGATAGCAAGTAACAGGCCCAACTCCGGAGTGGCTCTCGAGGGGAGCGACCCCACCGAGGAAAGTATCCGCGTATCTCTGTCGAGCTCAAATATGGCTCATGCAGGCTGTAGTCCAAACCACGATCAACAAGATCGACCAACAACACCAAGCTGGAAGTCACACAGCTGGGGCCACCGTCCACCAGACGGCTCCCACAAAAGAACACTAAACTCTCCAGAAAGACCGACACCATAAGGGTTCGGAAACCCGATAGACCGGTGCTAAGAACCCTATCAAACAAGAACAGACTCTAGGCTCCGACTATCGAAGTTCCCGATCCCTTAAAGTTCGGGAAGGCAATAATCACAATACAACTCGCAGAAGACACCAACGGGGCTCGGAAGTCCCGGGGGACCTACACCTACAACCCTATCAAACAAGAACAGGTTCCAGGCTCGGCCCCCGAGGCTTTCGTCCCGACAGAGGAACGACCCCTAGAACCCAGACCACTCGAATCCTTTCGAGTGGGGAGATTTACCGGAAAAGGTGACATTTGTTATTGAAAATTAATTTGATCTGGGAGAAATCCATATTTAATGATTTTAGTTCTTTTTAGAAAAACAGTTAGAAAACAAGTGTTTTACCCAAACCCCGAAGGGCTGATGCCTTTGTCCAATCAAACAAGAACAGACTCCAGCGGCCCTTCGATGTTTGGAAGAAAACATTGGTAGACTAAAATCGTGTATATGTCGAAAAGGGTTCTGGGTTCTAGGTCCGGCTAACACTAGTAAACTACTGCCACTAACACAGTGGCGACGGCCCAAACAGGGGAAAACAAGATCTCTCGGGTCCACCGTTTACCCCAAACGGTTCCCGATACAGACAAGCGAACCACTACATCTACCAGACTCCACTCTGCTCGCAAGCACGAGTGCAATGCATCCCACACTATAGAGAAGTCCCGACCGCTCGGCCCACTACCCGGGCGAGGATAACACTAAGTCCAGGAATGAAACACAAAGTGTGGATGTCTAAGCATAAATAACCCTAGCCCAAGTGAGGGTTTTCTACTGGTCTGGTTACACATGCAACATATGACGGGGGTGCTAGGTCAGGTTCCAATATAACAAATATTTAACATGATAGTAGGAAGCAAGAGATCACAAGATCGACAGATAAAACAAGGATCAACAATTCCTACGCTCTAGCATGCTACCCAAGTCCAATCACTATCATGCATGATTCTATATCAATAGAATTAGAGTACAATCCATAGATCTTGAAAGCAAGCCACCCACCTGAAAACGCTAACTGTCCGGAGCCGTACAGCTGAGAAAACCAGGAAAATAACCACTCAAGGTCCAACAGGTCCAGCACAGCCCACAATCCCTCCTGGTACAACATAAGGCTACAGTTACACTTTAAATCCAATAAAATCCAGGTTTTACAAATCTGCTGGGAACAGTCCACTTACTGCGAAATTTTCACCTGTAAAACGAACTCCAAAAATTCTGATAAAAATACCACGGCGATCCTCGCGTCGATAGCTTCGAAACGGGTACCTGCACGTCCAATTCCGAGCACCGTAGGCCAAGTTACAAATTCCACAGTATCGGCGCGCACAATCCCAAAACCATTCAACTGTAAACTCTTGTACAGATAAAAGGAACAGTGTATACCTTCGGGAAGGTCTCCAAAAATTCCAAGAAAAATCCACGATGATCCTCGCGTCGAGTAGATGAAAAAAGTCTATAAGCACGTCTTGATCCGAGACTCGTGCGCGAAGATCTCCTCAAAAGAAGGTGCTGCCCTCACCAAAATCTCACAGCAAAAAGGGTCCCAATGAGCACGAGAAAACACCTCGAAAAACGTGAAATCTGAAAATGTCCGAGAAACCCAAAATCGTAGCCTCACCTGTTACGAATCCAGCAGCGAAGAAATCGCTCGAAAAGATCGTCGGAGTAGACCAGGGGAGCTAAAACACTGCTGCTGCGCCGAAGAAGAACACAGGAACCACCACGTCGCGCCGCGCCGTAAAATAGAGAACCTCGGGATGCGTGCCCATAAAATCCCAAAACTTTGCAGGTGGATCCAGAGCTTGAAGATGAAGAATTCCTCTTAAGGTTGCTCGGGCAGAGGAGGCTCGAAAAGAGGAGAAAAGGGGAGAAGAAAGAGGCTCGGGCTGCTATTTAAAGGCCCCAAAAACAAAAGAAGAAATACCAAAATTGCCCAAGATTCGGGCTGCTACAGTGCAGCCCGGCCCAGATTCGGGCGGCTACAGTGCGGCCCAGCCCGAATTCGGGCGGCTACAGTGCAGCCCGGCCCGGCCGGTTTCGGGCGCGCACAGTGCGGCCCGGCCCGGCCCAGCCCGCACACGGGATCCGGCCGGACGCTTGCTTGGTCCGACCCGCGCCGACGCCCGCCACGTGTCCCCCGAACACGCCGCAGCCGTGCAAGCCGCCACGGGGAGCGCCACGTGTCCCTGCCCGCGTCAACGCGGCAGGTGGCGCCCGCGAATCAGCGGGCGCCACGTGGCACCTCCCGCGTCGCCCGCGCCTGCCCCGCGTACGGCCACCTGCCCCGCGCGCTGCGTGGACCGCGCGCTCATGCGCCCGCCAACCGGGTGCCGCCACGTGGCGCGCCCCCGGTCCACGCCTCCCCGCGCACTCCCGCAGACCGAGCGCACCAGAGCCGCCCAATCAGGCGCTGCCACGTGGACACCTGCCGGTCCACGCGCCTCCCGGTGCACCCCGGTCCAAACCCCAGTGCTCCGTGGACCCAGCTGCGTGCGCCGGCCAATCAGGGCCTGCCACGTGGCTCCCCCGCCGGTCCACGGCTCCCCCATGCACCAGAAATCCAGTAAATTTTCCGGGAGTCCGTTTTTGGGCATCCGGACTCAGAATTTGGCAAACAAAAAGCCATTTTCAAGCGTTTTTCCGCGCTGAATCCATTTCCGCTGTCTATTTGGCCTAATTCTTTTTCAAAATTTCGGCAAACCCAGCCGAAAGCCAACACAGCTAATAAAACCTTACAGGGTCCATCTGTGGCATCCCATTGATGCACCATGGGCCAGATACACCAACAACAGGTGTTCTAACAGTGGATCCATCGGAAAATGCTGCATGGGGTTCGGGGGTCCTACATGCACACAGTACTCGGACGACCGAGGTGGTAGTTCTTTCCTCCATGTGGTGGTAGTTTTCACACTCCACTAAGCGATGTAACGCTTTCCATATCTTTTGAGCATGAAACTTTAAATAATACTCCCCCTCAATTGGCTATCAATTATGTAAAGTATTAAGTATTCAATCAACTATTTATCTCATGTTCATACTTAACTCAATTATCAAATAAGATGAAAACTATACCAAGAGATTATTGAGTGAGGAATTGACTTTGATCAAATAAAGATGAAATAAATGATATAAATGATCAATGCATCAAGAGAGTTATAATGATATCCAAATCATAATAAATTTATCAAAATATGAAAAGATGCAATTAAAGTCAATTATACTAATGCTCAGTTAATGTTCTATTTCACAAACAAAAAGAACACAAAACACAAAACAAAACCTAACCTAAGCAACGGTTCAAAAATTGTTATAAAGAAAGCATAACAATTGCTTTTCGCAAATGAATAAAACGTTTTTAATCCAAAGGTTTTGTTAAAATATCGGCTAATTGATCTCCAGTTGAAACATAGGAAATTTGTAAAATACTTGATTCAACTAGCTCTTTAAGAAAATGATATCTAAGTTCAATGTATTTTGTTCTTGAGTGCAACACAGGGTTTTTAGAAATATTTATGGCACTAGCGTTGTCACAAAAAATTGTTACCGAAGTCGCAGGAATGTGAAACTCGCTCAACACACTTCTCATCCAAATCAATTGAGTTGAACAACTTCCCGCTGAAATGTATTTCGCCTCGGCAGTAGAGAGAGGAATGCAGTTTGTGGGTTATGAATAATATGGATCTGAATAGAGAAAAAACCACATAGAGGGGGGGTGAATAGGTGAAAATAATAAACACACCAAATCGTTGCGTAAAAAAAATAACCCAATGCGGAAAATAAATAAAGTACACAAGATTTACGTGGAAAACTCCGTCACAGGAGTAAAAAACCACGGGACCAATAATACGGCGAAATCCACTAAGATTAAACACGTACAAGGTGATTTACTGTAACCCTACGACTCAACCTTTTTCATACGCTCCTAGTTGATCTTCTCCGCTCGCTCCGAACGCTCATCGAATCCACGATTTGCGTCCCAACGCCGAATCCACGACGTTCAACGTCGAATCCACGACGTCCAACCGAATCCACGGTCTTCACCAATGCGGCACGTCTCGATCACACGAACGCGCCTCGCTCCGAATCCACGAGAGCGCTAGCACCTTGAATCCATAAGGCCACGCGAATCCTCGCGCCGATTTTTGGAAAAATTGTTGTTTTGATTATTGGTGGTGATTCTCTGAATACTTAGATCAATGATAGACAAGAAATACCATCTAAGTATTCTTCAATTTGATTCTACAAGAAATAGGAGTTTTGAAACCCTAGAATCAAATTGAACCATATAGATGAAGAAACATGAATTTAATCGTGTTTTCCTTTCTTCTCTATATTTACGGATTTTTTTTTTCTTAAAAGAAAATCTTTTTCAAGAAATCAAAAATCACTTTTTACGATGAATAAAAAGTCTATTTATAGATTAGAGACCCTTGGAAAGAGATAAGCATAAAAAACTTTCAAAATAGAATTTTTCCCGCACGGCGGTCCGGACTGGATTTTGTCTGATCCGAACTGTCGTTAATTTTCAGAAGATTTTCCGAAAAACGCAGTTCGGGGTCCGGATTGAAATAGGGAGGTCCGGACTGTTCATGCAATTTTTGCAGAATTTAAGGTTCGGGGTCCGGACTGAAACAGGGGTGGTTTGGACTGGAAAAATTGCATTAACTAAACCATGTTCGGGGTCCGGACTGGACGTGGCTAGTCCGGATCCCGAACTTCCTAAAAGTCCAGTTTTTGATTTTTATGCATCAAAACATATTCTAAGTGTTTCTAAACTACACAAATATATTCGGATCACCAAAATTATTTAGTTAAACGTACCTGATCATTCCGAATCCATTTTTCTTGAGATTGATGTAATTGATCCACAATTCTTCATCTTCAATCTTCAAGACTTATACCACTTCACGAAATACGCCAAAATAAAATCCTTAACAATTTTTTCCTTTGGCGGTTTCGTGAAAAAACAAAAAATCACTTAAAAATTCAAAAAGATATTTTTGTTGATATCACCATACAACAAAAATTTACATGTATGATCCAAATAAAAATAAATATAAGAGATAAACTCCTAAAACAAACTCTAGACTTAGACGTTTGTACTCTCTGCAAAAGAAATAATTCTTGACAAAAGAAATCGTTAGATACCTCAAGAATTTAAACATTCAATAATCAATCAGAAAGATAGAGTTTATACTCACCATGACATTAATTATCAGATATGTATGAAAATTTAGCAAACAAAGATTCGCATATCCCTAATCATTAAAATCCAAATGTCATGTCAAAATAATTAACAAGTTAAAAATTATGTCAGTTATCAAACAACTTGTTAGTAAAATGACATGCCAAAATAGTTAGTCAAATAGTTAGTCGGGGCATGATCAAGTTCAACTGAGAACTTACTTACCTTCATGTTCAAAGTTTTCAAAGTTCAAGTTCTCAAGTTCTCTCCAATCCAAACATTCAAGTATAGTGTCTCTCCCCCTTTTTGTCATAGAAAAAGCCAAAATCAAAAGGAGGGTAAATCAAAGTTCACAAAGATTAAGAAAAGAAACTAAAACCTGCAAGAGAAGACATTAGAACAAAACAAAATGAAAACTTAAGAAAAAAACATCAATCAGTGTCATTTTTATCAGAACTGTTGCATCCAAGTTTGTGAAAAATCTTCTTAACCAATTTGGCAAGAGATTTGTGTTTCTTCTTCAAGTCAGCTTGGTCGGCAGAAATCTGAACCATGTCTGTAGAGATCTTAGTTATTTCATCTGACATGCGTTCTTGTTCAGATGATAGTCGTTGCTGTTCTTTATAGATTGACGTCACAGAAGCTTCATCCTCTGAAGTAGAAGCTGGTACTACTGCTCTTGCTGTTGCCGTTGTTGCTTGCTATGCTGAGGTTCTCTTGCTCCTTGGAGGGGTTGGGCTCTCATCTAGTTTACTTGAGAGTGACTTCACAATGGTAGTGTCATTGGTCGTTCCCAGACTATGCATGTAAGTTGATGAACGAATATCAACATCAAACTTTCTGAAAATCCGCATAATAATCAGTGGAAATAAAAGTCGCTCAGTCGGATGTGCATTCTCCACATATCTAGCCGTCCGCGACCAAATGAGATAAGGAATATTGAAATTTGATCCCAACGAAGCTTCGGGATGTCCAAAGAGATATAGAAACAACATTCTATCCCAATGGAGAACCTTAGTTTGCATATTTGGTAAGATGTTGTAGCAAACAATAAAGTTCAAAAATCTATACTCCGGTCGAAGTTCTTTTGAAAGAACCGAATTTCCGCTGACCGGGTATCTGGCATGCAGATTCCATCAACAACCGTCCTCCAGGTTGTATTGGACATGACATGTCCCTTCAAATAATGAATCCCTTTGACTTGGGCATTCATTCCCAGTACTTCTCCAATCAGTTGAGGAGTGATCTTGAGGTTGACATTTCGAACTATTGTAACAAATTCTTTGGGTCCGTCCTCATGATCTTGAAGCTGTGTAGCACACAAGTAAAAAGTCCTCACAAGATGAAGACAATATCCTGAAGTTTCCGAAAAATTGCAGATTTGTGCAAGTCCAGCTTGATCAAACAGTGTTCCAAACACTTTTGAGCGTTCTTTGAGAGCTGCGACATTTACATGTCTCTCAGCGATACATTCGCGCTTCTCAAAGTCCTTCATTCTGTCTGTGTTAATATGAACAAAATCTCGTGGAGGCGGCTCACTTGCCAGTGACTCATCAATCTCTATTCCACGAGCTCTCCCTTTCCTCTTTGCAACACTCTTTCTCTTCATGGACATAGGTATTTGTTGCATTGGAGCTTTTCCTTTTTCAGCAGCTGTAGGCGGAGTCTTCGCCTTCGAAGAAGCATAGGCTTTCCCCTTTTCTGCTGCTGAAGCCAATGCTGCTGTTTCCTCAAGGACTTTATCCCAGTCCTCTGATTCCGTATCTAACTCGTCAAGAGAAACATACTCCCCTTCAGCTTGAGTTTTTCTTGTCCTCTTCAGCTTGTTCGATGCCCGAGTGCCAACCATTGCCGCGATGAGCACAAGAATCCAGCCAAAGATCATCTTGCCAGATTGTTAGAAACAGTCACCTGTGAGCAAAAACTCAAGGAACATGAAAAAATTGTTTAATTTTCAAAATTTTAAAAAATCATACCCAAACAATCCTTATCATGTATAGAGACTAGGAATTAAGTTAGTTTTGCAAAAAGAATTTTTAAAAATAGATCAATCACATGATTTTCGAAAATTCTCAAATTTTGCCCTAAAACCGAATTTTTAGAAATCGAAGCCCAAAAATTCGTTAATCAAATGAATACAAGGCATAGAAACAAAACTAATGTATCCAGAGTTCTTATTTCAAAAGAAATTTGACCAAAAATCATTTAAAAACGAATTCATAGCATGAAATCCACTCACGTTTTGAAGAACAATAGCTAAATAGTGAAGAACAGAGGTTTTGATCAAAAGAACTTACTTGGATCGAAAGAAATCGAGTTGCAGAAGATCCAAAACCCTCTTGATTCTAGTGAGAGAAACTCTAGGAAGCTAGAAACAAAAGTTTAGAAAAAATAGAAATCAAAAAACCTTTCGTTTCCATTAAAACCTAGCTGCGGTCCGGATCAGGTTGGAATCCAGTTCGGATCGGCTACCCGCAGAGAAATCCCAACGTTAGGGATCCGAACTGAGTCCATCCAGTCCGGACTGCCTGCAACTTTTTCTCCAGAAAAATTTGTAAAAATTTCAGAAAATTCAGAAAAAGTATGTAAGCATTCTTGCATATCAACTTTAAACAAAATGTATCGTTTCACATAAAAAGAAATAGATTATGCTAAATCTATCATTAATACTCAAATTATGAAACGAAAATGTATAAAAGTTATATCCTCTAAAGTTGAGCAAGTTCAAAACATCAATCACGATCTAATGAGTAACGTGTTTATCAAATCAATTGAATAAAGAAAATAAAGGCACAAAGATCGATAGATGTTTGACATCCCAAATAAATTAGATAATGTATCTAGTCAATATATCTAGGGAAGTGGCTCTTTGAGCATCTTTCAATTTGAAATCCCACCTTATACCAACCTTGGAATTCGACAAAGTCAAGTATTCCAAAAAGCATTTTATCTAATAAACAAGAAACACCATGCTTGGTAAAATGTGGTAGCTGCACACAATACTCGGACGACCGAGGTGGTAGCTCTTGTTACGCCTTTTTGTGTTGGCATATTTCGTGAGTTGAGTCGGGAGTCTTAAAGGGATCAAATTGTCAAATCAGCCTTCGGAGACTCATTGAAGATTCAACATGAGCTCAAGATAACACTCAGGTATGGTTAATTAAACCATAGTGATTTAAGTTCATTTATAATCATTGGAATCTAGAAATGATTGAAACCCGGTTTAGACTTGGTTTTAGGAACTTGGTTTTAACTTACAACTTATTTTAAGTTTGGATTCCGGTACTAGGTTTGTTTTGGATAAAGCTTATCTTGAAAAAATCAGTTTTTACATTGAGTAACGGAACCACACTTTGAGCTCCTCAAACCCGACACAGAATTTTCTGTAATTTGCATTGCGTACCGGAACACAGGCTCGCGTACCGGAACACAATAGAAAAATCTGTGTTTTGCACCATTGAGTACCGGAACACGTTTTGTTGGTACCGGTACACAATGCCTTCTCGGGATAAGATTTCTAAACCGACTTTTATCTTTTTCCAAGGGTTATAAATAGATACTTAGGGTTTCTCGATACTTACCGATTAATTAATAAAACACTTGAGAGCAACCCTAGAGGCTAGGTTTTTTATCGTTCTTCTTTATAGCCTCTTTTAGGTCAATTCGACGGTTCTTCCAAGATCTATCTTTTGTCGAATTGATCTAATCTTTGCTTAGAGATTCCTTCTACAGTTCCTCAATGATAATCTAAGCAAAGGATCACCATCGAAGCCAATATTCTTATCGGCTGAGTTTGCGTCGTGGATTCGACGTGGCATCGTGGATTCGGTGTGTTGAAGGCGTTTCGTGGATTCGAAACGTGTGCTCGTGGATTCGAGTGGCGTTCGTGGATTCGAACGTGTGCAGTGGACGTGCAATCGGTGGAGCGCAAGGTCCGAAGAAGTTGAAGGAGGGGTCGAGTCCGTGGAGTCGGTAATCACCTTGTTGTTCTTCATTTTCTTAGTGGATTGTTATTGCGTGTTGGTCCCGTGGTTTTTCTCCTGGATTGGAGTTTCCACATAAATCTCGGTGTGCTATTTCTATTTTCTGCATTGGTTTTTATTTTGCACTGAGATTGGGTTTATAAGTATTACACCTATTCACCCCCCCTCTAGTTGTTTGATAGTACCTATTTAGATCCGTGTGGATCCTTAATATATAAAAACGTACAAGTGGTATCAGAGCGGGTTTTAGGTTTATCTATCATGTCGGGTGAAAGTGGTAATATTTATAGACCTCCTCTTTTTGATGGGACTAATTATGCTTATTGGAAAGTGCGGATGAGAGCTTTTCTCATCGCAATTGATGAGCGGGTATGGCAATCCGTGGAATACGGTTGGGTGCATCCTGTTGAGGAAGTAGGAAATTCTACTACCCCAAAACCTCGCTCTAGATGGTCCAAAGAGGAATTCGAAAGATCTTCTTACAATGGGAAAGGTATGAACGCTCTATTTAATTCTCTTTCCTCGACTGAGTTCACACGAATTTCCGCGTGTGAAACCGTGAAGGAAATTGGGATATTCTCAAAATTACACATGAGGGTACTAATCTTGTAAAAATTCAAAAGCTCCAGATGCTTACAAGTCAATTTGACTCTATTCATATGGAAGAGCATGAATTGTTTACAGATTATTACACTAGATTTCAAGATGTTATCAATACTTGTGCTAATTTAGGAGAAAAGATCCCGGAGTCGAAAGTTGTAAGAAAGATACTTCGGACTCTTCCGGAACGGTTTAGGGCAAATGTTACCGCCATTGAAACCGTTAGTCATCCGGATGAGATGAGAGTAGAGGAATTAGTAGGTGCTTTACAAACTTATGAGATGATTTTTCCTACTAATCAAGTTTCTTCCAAGTCTTCTTCTAAGCTTACAGGTGTTGCATTCAAATCTACAAAGGAAGAAGATGGTGAATCAAGTTCCGACGATGAAATCACTTTTGCCGATTTTGAAGAACAATTGGCGCGGATCGTAAAGAAATTTCGTCGGAAGTTTTGGAAGAATCGAACCGATGGATCTACATCCACGAAACCATCTAAAGGATCATCGGGTTCTAAATCCTCTAACCTCAAAAGCTTTGCAAAACCTTCAAAGGAAAAAGATGAATTCGAAGGGGAAATCCGACGTTATAGATGCAAAGGCTACGGCCATATTTCAACGGATTGTCCTTCTCCGAAATCATATAAAAAGAAGGCTTTGCAAGCGAAAACTTGGGACGATTCTACTTCTAATGAATCGACCTCAAGTAAAGAAGAAAAAGTCGTTGCCTTACATGCTTCTCAAATTCCCTCTTCTAATGTTTGCTTATCATCTTTAATCACTGACTCTATTCCTTTGATTTTACATGAAACATCAACATCCGGCGGAGAGTCATCAAGTGAGGGGGAGTCGGATGAAGAAGAACTCGTTGAGGCATATCAACAACTTCTTACGGAATCAAAGAAGATGGCCAAGCATATTAAGAAGTTGAGGAAGCAACGACTTGAGATTCAAGACGAGAATCATGCTTTAAAGATAAAACTTCATGATCTCGAGGAGGAACGAGAACGTTTATTGGATAACAATAAAATCCTCCAAGAAGAGCGAAACCAATCGGAGACAAACGCTAAATCATATATGGATAAGATTGGTTTTCTAGAAAAACAGTTTGAGGAAATTCATGTCACCAACCAAGCTTTGACCAAGCAAGTTCATCAACTTAAATCCGACATACAAAGGCTTTCAACCGGTTCCAAGAAACTTGATTGTATGTCCGGATTAGGTAAAACAAGCAAGGTTGGTTTGGGATTTAAAAAGAACCAAAATGTGAAGGCTTCAAGTTCCACAACTAAATTGAGAGGAAGAACTTGTCACCAATGTGGACTTGAAGGACACTTGATGAAGATGTGCCCGAAAAAGAGAAAGAGGAATTCTTCGCCAACTTCATCTACGGAGCGAACTCAACGGAAACAAAAGACACATCAAGCCAATGGAGTTCACTCAATTCACCAAAGGTCCGAGCCACAACATCAATCATACAAGTGGATCATTGCGAGGCAAAGACCGAAGGTGGACCAACAGTCAAAGCTATCAACTCCCGGGCACAATGAATCAAGACAACCCAAAATTCGACGATTTTGGATTCGGAAAGGTGATATCTTTCCTTGTCTTAAGTTCTAAATAGCTTATGACTGTGTGTAATGCTTTGATTGGTTTTTCTTTCATATTTTTCTAAATCTCTGCATTACATGTTTTCAATACTCTTCGTTTTTATGTTTTGTTTTTGAACAAAAGCTTTTTTTTTTTAACAAACAAGTGCATTGAATAAAAAGGGTTTTCATTTTCAATCACTCCAATTTAATTTTATATGAATTATCAACTTTACTCCATAATCATAATTCTTGAAGATACTTCATTATAAGAGTTTTTGATAATTATATTCATCAAATTTTAGTAATCATGTGTGATCTTTAGATGTTTAATCTATCTCAGTTGTGTGAATTCATTGTGATAAACATGAGACAACCGATAGACTAAAATTTGGGATTTAATTCTTTCACATAAGAGATTGTATTTTCGTACAAGGGTAATGAAATGATTTGCAAAAGATGTGGAAAGAGTTACATTCGAAAGGAGTGTGAAAACTACCACCACATGTTGGAAAGAGCTGCCACCCCGGTCGTCCGGTTAGTGTGTGAAGCTACCACATTTTATGGATGCTTGAAAAATATTTATGAAATTTTGTTTAGTTGAAGCATTCGGAGATTTAAATTCAAAGTTCTTACTTTGAACAATCTCCTAGTTGGTATAAGGTGGGATAGTCAAAAGATGCTCAAAGAGCCACCCTTAGGTATTTTAATGCATATCTCAATCTAAAAGGGTAAAATTCAAAATTGATGTCATTTGGAAATCTCTGTAAGTCATCTTTGCAAATCCGTTACATCTTGATAGACTTTGGATCTCAAGATTATTTTTGATGACTTGTGTTTGACGTATATAATATGAAAAACGGTTTATAATGTCTTATCTTTGTTTTTCATGATTTATGAGTAAATCTTTTTAATTTTTGTAAAATTAATTGGATTGAATGACATCTATGTGATCTCACAATTTTCAAGCACTTAAATGGATTTCTTGATGGTATACAAATCGGTATTTGAAAAGATTTCAAATTTTTGGATTTGTTTCAAGAAATTTTTACTTTTTGGCTCTGGTATACCGGTACCTGCTTTTTAGTACCGGAACCAAGATTTAGGATCAGAAAACCCAGTCCGGAACCCGAACGTGAATTTTTCTGGTTTTTCACTTGTGTACCGGTACTCCATATTTAGTACCGGAACCAAAATTGCAGGTCCGGATTACCCCCT
Organism: Tillandsia leiboldiana; assembly: GCA_029204045.2. NCBI lineage: Eukaryota > Viridiplantae > Streptophyta > Magnoliopsida > Poales > Bromeliaceae > Tillandsia > Tillandsia leiboldiana. The sequence continues at coordinate 9,665,188 of CM055062.1, forward strand.
GTTTTCAATCCGGAACCCGAACGAAAGATTTCCAGGAATTGCACTGCGTACCGGTACGCGACTTATTAGTACCGGTACGCGATCTGGATTTCTTTATATTCCGGAACTCCTAGGTTTTAATTCATCTCTCCCATTTCAAAACACTCCCTCTCTCTCTCTAAAACATCTCTAAGGGTTTTTCTTTTCAAGATCAAGAGATTTGGTGCCTTGATTTGTAAGTTTTTCATTAATCTTGCTTTCTTTTGCTTCAAAACCCTAGTTTTTAGGTTTTGATGTCTTATTTAGGGATTTTTGAGTAGACTTTTACTTCAAATGAAATCTCTTGCATAAATTACCCTTAATTCATGTTTAGAACATATATGGTTCTTTTCTATGTAATTAGATTCATGTTTCCTTGCCTATTTGATTGAATCTAACATTTACATATGTTCTTAGCATAGAAGAAATTGAGAATTAGGGCTTTTAATGTAAATGAATTTTAAATGATGAATCATCAATTGTGACATGTTTAGAATGTTTCTTAGACATGTTTAAGCCTTCCTATAAGATCAAATCATAGTGCATTGTATTCTTTGTAGGAAATGACATTTACATGGCTACTTGCACTAGTGATTTTGATGGCCACTGGAAGTGGACGTGGTCGCGGTTCTGGAAAGAAAAAGGCTACGAAACGATCACGCAATGAGGATTCAACTAGCTCAGAATCTGAACATTCCTTAGAATATGAAGAAGAAATTGTTCAAGGAAAGGGAAAAGCACCTATGGCTCCTAGGAAAAAGAAGGGTGCGGATTCTCCTCCGCGTAGAAGTACCGGTGGACCGGTAATACGCGAGCGCTCTCAACGGAGATCAAATGTTGATGAAAGTGAACTGCATGTGAATGCAAAACGCCATGCCAGATTTGCAAACCGCACATGCATTGGAGAGCGACACGTGAATTTTAACGAGCTATGTCGTGAGGTGCCAGACTTTGCAAGGCTTTTGGAACGAAGTCACATTCGGCCACTTGGCAGAGTTCAACCTAAGATGGGTTTTTGTGTGGAGATCATTAGGGAGTTCTACATGAGAGCTAGCATACTTCAAAAAGACCATGACACAGGGGCCTTCATCATTAAAACAACAGTTAAGGACGTCAAGTTTGACATTACTCCAGCAGTAATTGGTGCAAATCTTGGATTAGCTGTTGACACTACTGGTCTTTATTACACTGATGGTGATTTTCAACATGACACCCATTGGGATATGGTTGTGGACTCTATTTGCAAGTCAGGGACGCACACAAACAGGTCATATGTTGAATCAAAGGACCTAAAACCAAAGTATCATATTTTGTCCTTAATTGTATGCTACAACCTATTGCCCACACTGGGGACCAAAAGGATTCGATGGGATCGATTGCTACTTCTCTTTTTCCTCGGTCACCCGGAGAGTGCAAATGGAATTAACATCAACATTCCATTTCTTATTTGGCAGCAAATGGTACATGTCATTGAGGGATCAAGGCAACGTGACCTTCTACCGTATCCAATCTTGATTACTCATATTCTGGAAGATTACGGAGTGGACATTTCTTGTGCCAAATATGATTATGGCTTGGGGGCAATTGATGGAATCACTTTAGCCAAGTCAACTAGCACTTTAAAGACTTTTGGGCATACAAAAGGCTATGCAAGTGAAGCGACAGTGAATGCACCACCTCGTCAAGAATCTCCTGAATCAGATGAGGTCGTAACTCTTCAAACCTTGCATCGGGATGTTCGCTCCTTAAAGCAAAGAATGGAGCAAGGCTTCAAGAAACTTGAGGATGGTTTAAAGAAAATCTTCGATATCCTTGGGTGCAAACATGATGATGTGGTCACTGGAGCAACTGCACCGAGTACATCGCATGGACCAACATCACATGATGATGATGATGATGATTCAAATGAGGATGAGTGATCTCTTTTTCTTCTTGTTTTTGGTTTTCATTTTCTTTTCACTTTGTGATGAACAAGAACTCTAATGGGCATGTAACTAAGAACTTATCCTTCTAATATGTTTCTTTTTGTCTATATTAACTGTTTGACAATTTGTGACAAAAAGGGGGAGAACAAAGATGATAATGCTCAAGATAGGGGAGAACAGAGATGCTCAAGATAGGGGAAGATAAAGAAAACATTGAGAACAAGAGCCGGAAAAACAAAAGAACCAAAAGGAAGACGAATCAAATGTAGGATTTTTAATTTCTAACAACTAACTTTTAACATTTGATTTTGTTTGGAGTTTTGTTTTGTAGGAATTACATAACTTTAAGACTCCAAGTCCTAAGTCATAGAGTATGTTCTAGGACTGTTTGGTTCAAATGTAATTTGTTTTTATTGGATCTTTCACGCAAAGAAAATCAATGTTTTGGTGATAACATTGAGTTTCGATTTTTTGGTTTAAGATGAGTGACTTGAGCGATTTTATGTACTTTTGGGTTTTGTCACGAAATTGCCAAAGGGGGAGATTGTTACGGCTTTTTGTGTTGGCATATTTCGTGAGTTGAGTCGGAGTCTTAAAGGGATCAAATTGTCAAATCAGCCTTCGGAGACTCATTGAAGATTCAACATGAGCTCAAGATAACACTCAGGTATAGTTAATTAAACCATGGTGATTTAAGTTCATTTATAATCATTGGAATCTAGAAATGATTGAAACCCGGTTTAGACTTGGTTTTAGGAACTTGGTTTTAACTTACAACTTATTTTAAGTTTGGATTCCGGTACTAGGTTTGTTTTGGATAAAGCTTATCTTGGAAAATTCAGTTTTTACATTGAGTACCGGAACCACACTTTGAGTTCCTCAAACCCGACACAGAATTTTTTGTAATTTGAATTGCGTACCGGAACACAGACTCGCGTACCGGAACACAATAGAAAAATCTGTGTTTTGCACCATTGAGTACCGGAACACGTTTTGTTGGTACCAGTACACAATGCCTTCTCGGGATAAGATTTCTAAACTGACTTTTATCTTTTTCCAAGGGTTATAAATAGATACTTAGGGTTTCTCGATACTTACCGATTAATTAATAAAACACTTGAGAGCAACCCTAGAGGCTAGATTTTTTATCGTTCTTCTTTATAGCCTCTTTTAGGTCAATTCGACGGTTCTTCCAAGATCTATCTTTTGTCGAATTGATCTAATCTTTGCTTAGAGATTCCTTCTACGGTTCCTCAATGATAATCTAAGCAAAGGATCACCATCGAAGCCAATATTCTTATCGGCTGAGTTTGCGTCGTGGATTCGACGTGGCATCGTGGATTCGGTGTGTTGAAGGCTTTTCGTGGGTTCGAAACGTGTGCTCGTGGATTCGAGTGGCGTTCGTGGATTCGAACGTGTGCAGTGGACGTGCAATCCGTGGAGCGCAAGGTCCAAAGAAGTTGAAGGAGGGGTCGAGTCCGTGGAGTCGGTAATCACCTTGTTATTCTTCATTTTCTTAGTGGATTGTTATTGCGTGTTGGTCCCGTGGTTTTTCTCCTGGATTGGAGTTTCCACGTAAATCTCGGTGTGCTATTTCTATTTTCCGCATTGGTTTTTATTTTGCACTGAGATTGGTTTTATAAGTATTACACCTATTCACCCCCCCCTCTAGTTGTTTGATAGTACCTATTTAGATCCATGTGGATCCTTAATATATAAAAACCTACAGCTCTTTCCTCCATGTGGTGGTAGTTTTCACACTCCACTAGGGATGTAACTCTTTCCACTTCTTTTGAGCATGAAACTTTAAATAATACTCCCCCTCAATTGGTTACCAATTATGTAAAATATTAAGTATTCAACCAACCATTAATCTCATATTCATACTTAACTCAATTATCAAATAAGATAAAAACTATACCAAGAGATCATTGAGAGAGGAATTGACTTTGATCAATTAAAGATGAAATAATTGATATAAATGATTATTGCATCAAATGTATTATAATGATATTCAAATCATAACAGATTTCTCAAAATATAAAAAGATGCAATTAAAGTCAATTTAACAAATGCTCAGTTAATGTTCTATATACAAACACAAAACACAAAACAAAACCTAACCTAAGCAATGGCTTAAAAATTGTTATTTCAAAGAAAGCATTCCAATTGCTTTTCACAAATGAATAAAACGTTTTTGATCCAAAGGTTTTGTCAAAATATCGGCTAATTGATCTTCAGTTGAAACATAAGAGATTTATAAAGTACTTGATTCAACTAGCTCTCTAAGAAAATGATATCTAAGTTCTATATGTTTTGTCCTTGAGTGCAACACAGGGTTTTTTGAAATGTTAATGGCACTAGTGTTGTCACAAAGTACTGCTACCGAGGTCGCCGGGATGCGAAAGTCACTCAATACACTCTTCATCCAAATCAATTGAGTTACACAACTTCCCGCTGAAATGTATTCCGCTTCGGCAGTAGAGAGAGCAATGCAGTTTTGCTTCTTACTATGCCATGCAACAAGACAATGGCCAAGGTAAAAGCATCCACCACTCGTGCTCTTTCGATCATCCACTGATCCAGCCCAATCGGCATCCGAATATCCTATTATATCAAGAGATGTGCCCATAGGATACCAAATTCTGAAATTCAATGAGCCTTTGATGTACTGGATGATCCTTTTCACCGCTTTCAGGTGAATTTCCTTCGGTGCTGATTGATATCTCGCACTAATCCCAACACTGAAAGCAATGTCCGGGCGACTAGCCGTAAGGTAAAGTAAACTTCCAATCATGCTTCGATAAAGTTTCTCGTCTACTTTTTCTCCGTGAGATTCATATCCAAGTCCCTTATTGCTAGTTCCCATGGGAGTCGGAAAGTCTTTAGAATTTTCTAATCCAAATTTCTTGACCAACTCCTTCGCATACTTGGATTGACACAAATGAATGCCCTCTTTAGTTTGTTTAACTTGCAATCCAAGAAAATATGTCAACTCGCCCATCATGGACATCTCAAATTCACTTTCCATTATTTCGGCGAATTTTGAAGCATCATTATTCCTTGTAGCACCAAACACAATGTCGTCCACATAGATTTGTGCTACAATAAAGTTGTCTTGAAAGTGCTTCACAAAGAGTGTCCGATCTGCTCGCCCTCGAGTATAGCCCTTTTCCAAAAGGTGCTTTGTCAGTCTTTCGTACCATGCTTGCGGTGCTTGTTTTAGACCGTAAAGAGCCTTTTTCAATCGATAAACATGGTTTAGAAGTTTATGATCAATGAAACCTTTCGGTTGAGCCACATAAACTTCTTCATTTAGAAAACCATTTAAAAAGGCGCTCTTTACATCCATTTGAAAAAGTTTAATTTTAAAATGACAAGCTATAGCAAATAAGATACGAATGGACCCGAGACGGGCTACCGGGGCAAAAGTCTCATCAAAGTCTATACCTTCAACTTGAGAATAGCCCTGAGCAACTAACCGTGCTTTGTTCCGAATAACGGTACCTTCTTTATTTTTCTTGTTCTTGAAAATCCATTTAGTACCGATGATATTTTGTTGCTTCGGGGGCTTCGTTAATTCCCAGACTTTGTTCCTTTCAAATTGATTAAGCTCTTCTTGCATAGCTTCTATCCAGTAGTCGTCCTGAAGAGCTTCATCAATATTCCTTGGTTCTACCATGGAGACGTAGTATGCGACTCAACATTCCAATTGTCTCCGAGTTCTTATTCCTTCTTGAGGATCTCCAATGATATTTGATCCAGGATGGTCCTTAGAGATTCGAAGCGTTTGAGGTAACGGAGTACTCGGGGGAATTTGTGATGATTCTTGCACATTAGATGAATTAGAAGAACCATGAGATGCATCAAAATTTTCAGAAGACTTATCATGCAAAGATGCAATATCATTAGCAGGAGATTCATCATCAAGAGACATATCAAGAGTAGATTTATCAAAAGACAAATGAGAAGCTTCATCTACTTTAACATTAATTGATTCTATCATCGTCTTCGATTCAAGATTGTATACTCGATATGCTCTACTGTTTGTAGAATAACCCATAAAAATTCCTTCATCACTTCGAGAGTCGAATTTTTCAAGATTTTTTTGATCGCATAAAATGTAACAGCGACTCCCGAAGATACGAAAATACTTGATATTAGGTTTTCTACTAAACCATAGCTTATATGGGGTATTCAAAGTACCCGGATGCAAATAGATGCGATTGATCACATAGACCGCAGTGTTAATTGCTTCAGCCCAAAAATATAAAGGGAGTTTCCGGCTATGAAGCATAACACATGCCATCTCTTGAACAATCCTATTTTTGCGCTCGACTACACCGTTTTGCTGCGGTGTATAAGGTGCAGAGAATTCATGTTTTATGTCATTTGAAGTGCAAAAATCAATGAATTTTGAATTGATGAATTCTCCACCTCTATCACTGCGAATACGGACAATCTTTTCATTTTTCTCAATCATAATACGATGACAAATATCATAAAAGAGTCAAAAGTATCCGCTTTCTCTTTTAAAAATGCTACCCAAGAATATCGAGAGAAATCATTAACCATAAGAAAAATATACCATTTTCCACCCAAACTAGGTTGACGAGTTGGCCCCATTAAATCCATATGCAATAATTCTAATGGGCGTTTAGTTCCTACATGGCTCAAATTCTTGTGAATGGATCTAGTTTGTTTTCCCTTTTGACAACCACCACATACAAGGTTTTCTTTGAAGTTCAATGTAGGAACATCTCTAACTATGTCTTTGTTAGATATTCTAGATAGTTCCTTAAAGTTCATATGACCTAGTCTTTCATGCCAAAGAGTCTCATTATCAAGTGACACTAGGTTACATTGTTGACTTGTTTTACCAGGAACTACATAGCAATTGTTCTGTGACCTAACCCCTTTCAAAATGAATGAATGGTTTTTATCAGTTACGAGACATTCTACAAAAGAGAAATTAACTGAAAAACCATCATCACACAATTGGCTAATGCTTATGAGGTTAGTCTTAAGGACTTCAACAAACAAAACATTGTTCAAAGCCAGGCCATCTGGAATAGTAATTGTTACTTTGCCAACTATTTTTGAAGATCGTCCATCTCTAAAAACTACATGTCCTCCGGAGGTTCTCTCAAGGGTTTGAAAAATGTTTTTATCTCCGGTCATGTGGCGTGAGCAACCACTATCCAGATACCAAGACGAATTGTCATACGCATATAGTGATGTGTGAATGACAAGACAAGGGAAGAATTCATTTTTGCGCACCCAAACCTTACGAGTTTTGGAATACGTCGGCAATGATCATGACATTGATCTCCTTGGTGAACGCGTCTTGTTCGGTTGATCACTTTTCTTTGGAATCCATAATGACGTCGTATTGTGGGGTGTACTACCATTGTTCTTGACCTTTGGTTGATTTCTTCTTGAATTCCGGTCTTTGTTCTTGATGGCAGTTGTTGCAAGAAGCGCTTGATTTGATCGCTTGGCTCCATTCTTGCAATTTCGTCTTATGTGCCCTGCAAAACCACAATGTAAACATACCTTTGTGCAAGTTGAACTCGAAGTAGATGAGGTAGGCTTGTTAACGTTGGATGCAGTGATTTTCGTCGGAGGAGGAGAAACCGACTGGGGCACAAACTTTGTACCGCTTGAACTTGGATCCTCACCGGTTCAAACGTATCCAAGACCCAAACGATTCGTTTGACCGAGACCAAGCAACTTGTCCAACTTGCTCATTCCAGAAGAGAATCGCTTCAAATCTTCCTTAAGTTGGAGTATGATCTTCGTCATCTCCAATTTTTCTTGTTGAGCCTCGGAGTAGAGCTTCAAGAAGTAATTAGCTTTATCCACCAATTTGATGTGCTCCTTCTCGAAATGCTCGTTCTTCTCTCGAAGGGAAACATTTATTTTGACCAAGTTATCCCTTTCCTCTTCAAGAGCGTTTGAGAGAGAAGTTGCCTTTTTAGATTGTTCTTCAAGATCCCACAATCTTCTTCTCAAACTTTTGTTTTGCTTTGCCAATTTCTTTGAATCCTTTAATAATTTATGGTAGGCAAAAGCAAAGTCTTCACCTTCAGAATCGCTCGGTTAATCATCCGTTGCATTCTTTTCATGTAATGAGGAGTTGGATAATGAACCAGAGGAAGTCGCTGAAAAGCACATGTAAGGTGAAGTTGTGGACGGGTGGAATGCTGTGGCGGTGTTATCCTCATCACTGGAAGATGACTCATCAGAAGTGGAAGTGTCATTCCATGTGATGGCTTGCATAGCCTTCTGCTTTGACGGATTCTTATTGGGACACTCCGTTAAGATATGGCCATAAACTCGACATTTGAAGCTCTGGATTTGTCCCTCAGAGTTCTTCTTGTCCTTTGAAGAACCCTCTTGCTTTCTTGACTTAAAGCTTGAAGATCCCTTGCCTTTTTTGGACTTAACGAAGGATGAGGATTTACTTGAATTTCTCCTTCGAAACCTTCGGCGAAATTTCTCGTCAAGAGTGCAAGTTGTTTCTCGAAATCTTCCATGGATAGATTATTGTTAAGGAATTTGTTTTCGCGTATTTCGTGAAAGTGGTTAAGTCTTGAAGATTGAAGATGAAGATGTTTGGACCATTTACCTCAATCTCAAGAAAGAAGAATTCAAAAGGATCAGGTACGTTTAACTAAACAATCTTGGTGATCCGAATACTTCTTATTGTGTAGAAATACTTGGAAGGGTTTTTAATTGCATAAAAATCAAAAAATTGGACTGTTATATGTTCAGGATCCGGATCAGAGTATTCCAGTCCGGACCCCGAACGTAGGTAGGTTCATGAGGAAATCCAGTCCGGAACACCCTTGGTTCAGTCCGGACCCCAAACGTGGATTTTGCAGAAATCGCATGAATAGTCCCTACCGTGGTTACTTTAATCCGGACCCCGAACACTATTTTTTCAAGAATTCTCTGAAAAACAACGACAGTCCGGATCAAGACAAATCCAGTCCGGACCGTCGTGCGGGAAAAAGTTTGTTACAGTTAGTTTTTGATTCTTATCCCCTTCCAACGGTTTCTAACCTATAAGTAAACCCTAATTTCATTTCTTAGCGTATGTGGAGTAAGCCGAAAAAGATCTAATGATCCGTATGGTGGAAAATTTCATAATCCAAAATTAACGGAGATTTAGAGAAATCCGCATATAGAGAAGAAAGGAAATAACTAGATTTATTCTATGTTTCTTCATCTATATTGATTAATTTGATTCTAGGTTTTCAAACTCAGATTTTGAGTAGAATCAAATTAATGAATACTTAGATGGTATTTCCGATCTATCTTTGATCTAAGTATTCGGTGGATTTTCACCACGAACAAAACAACGATTTTCCCAAAAATCGGCGCGTGGATTCGCGTGGCCTTGTGGATTCAAGGTGCTACCACTCTCGTGGATTCAGAGCGAGGTACGTTCATGTGATCGATACGTACTACTTGGTGGAGATCGTGGATTCGGTCAAACGTCGTGGACTCGACGTTGGACACCGTGGATTCTGCGTTAGACGCAAATCGTGGATTCGAGGCGCGTTGCGGAGAAGATCAACTCGGAGCGTATGGAAAAAGGTTGAGTCGTGTGTGAGTACGGTATATCACCTTTGTACGTGTTTAATCTTAGTTGATTTCACCGTGTGATCAGTCCCGTGGTTTTTTACTCCTGGTTTTGGAGTTTTTCCACGTAAAATCTTGCGTGTTATTTACATTTCCGCATTGGGTTTTATTACGCAAAGATTTTTGATTGTTTATTGTTTACACCTATTCACCCCCCTCTAGGTGTTTTTTCCTCTATTTAGATCCATATAATTATAACCCAACAAGTGGTATCAGAGCGGGAATAGGGTTGTAAACAATGGTTGAAGGTGGAAACATCAACACACCACCGTTCTTCGATGGAACAAATTATGCCTACTGGAAAGTACGGATTATTTGAAGCGATTTTCTTCTGGAAGGAGCAAGTTGGATAAGATGCTTGGTCTTGGTCAAACAAATCATTTGGGCCTTGGATACAATCGAACTGGAGACAGTCCTAGTTCGAGTGAAACAATGTTTGTGCCCCAGTCGGTGTCTCCTCCTCCGACCACGGAAATCAATGCATTCAACGACAACAAGCCTACCTCATCTACTTCGGGTTCAACAAGTATAAAGGTATGTTTTCGTTGTGGTTTTGCAGGGCACATTAGAAGAGATTGCAAGATTGGAGCAAAACGAACAAATCAAGCGCCTCTTGCAACAACTACCAACAAGGTCATTCCCCGGAAATCAAAGGAGAATTTTTCAAAGGAAAAGAGGGGTAGTTCAACTTACAAGACGACGTCATCAAAGAAAAGCAATTAATCAAACAAGATGCTTTCACCAAGGAGAATAACTTCACAATCATTGCCGACGCATTCCAAAAAGGTTTGGGTGCGCAAAGGTGAAATCTTCCTTTGTCTTGTCATTCATACTTTTTTGCATGCTTATGACAACTCGTCTTGGTATCTGGATAGTGGGTGTTCATGTCATATGACCGGTGACAAAAATTATTTTCAAACTTTAGAGAAAACCTCCGGAGGACTTATAATTTTCGGAGACGGTCATTCTTCAAAAATTGTTGGAAAAGGGACAATCACTATTCCAGAAGGCCCGATTTTGAACAATGTTTTATTTGTTGAAGGCCTTAAGACTAACCTCATTAGCATTAGTCAACTTTGTGATAATGGTTTTTCAGTTAATTTTTCTTCTGCAGAATGCATTGTAACTGATAAGGACCATTTATTTCTTTTGAAAGGGGTTAGGTCTGAAAATAATTGCTATGGTGTCCCAAACAAAATTTCTGAACATTGTAACCTAGTTTCTTTAGATAACGAAACTCTTTGGCATGAAAGATTAGGTCACATAAATTTTAAGGAACTAACAAGGATTTCAAATAAAGACGTGGTTAAGGGGGTTCCTAAATTATCGTTTAAAGAAAATATTGTGTGTGGAGGTTTTCAAAAGGGAAAACAATCAAGGGCCACGCACAAGAACTTGAACCACGTGGGTACCAAACGGCCATTAGAATTACTGCACATGGACTTAATAGGGCCGACTCGTCAACCAAGTTTGGGAGGTAAATGGTACGTTTTTTTTTTGGTTGATGATTTCTCTAGATATACATGGGTAACATTTTTAAAAGAGAAAGCGGATACTTTCGATTCTTTTCATGAGATTTGTCATCGTGTTATGATTGAGAAAAATGAAAAGATCGTTCGTGTTAGAAGTGATAGAGGTGGAGAATTTATAAATTCTAAATTCATTGATTTTTGCACTTCCAATGGCATAAAACATGAATTCTCTGCACCCTATACACCTCAGCAGAATAGTGTAATCGAGCGCAAAAATAGGGTAGTACAAGAGATGGCGCGTGTTATGCTTCACAGCCGGAAACTCCCGTTACATTTTTGGGCTGAAGCAGTCAACACCGCGGTCTACGTAATCAATCGTGTGTATTTACGCCCGGGTACTTTAAATACACCATATGAACTATGGTTTTGTAGAAAACCTAATATCAAATATTTCCGAATCTTTGGGAGTCGCTGTTACATTTTACGTGATCGCGAAAATCTTAGAAAATCCGACTCTCGAAGTGACGAAGGAATTTTCATGGGTTATTCTACAAACAGTAGAGCATATCGGATTTTTAACCTCGAATCTAAAACGATGGTAGAATCTTTTAATGTTAAAGTAGATGAAGCTTTTCATTTTTCATCTGATAAATCTACCCCTGATATGTCTCTTGATGATGATACTCCTGTAAATGCATATTCTCATAATAATTCTTCCGATAATGTTGATGCATCTAATGGTTCTTTTAGTTTATCTGATATGCAAGAATCATCACACATACCTCCGAGCACTCCGTTACCTCGAACGTTACGTATCTCCAAGGATCATCTAGAATCAAATATTATTAGAGACCCACAAGAAGGAGTCAGGACTCAGAGACAATTGGTTTGTGGAGTTGCGTGTTACGTCTCCATGATAGAACCAAAGAACGTCGATGAAGCTCTTCAGGATGATTACTGGATTGAAGCAATGCAGGAAGAGCTCCATCAGTTCGAAAGAAACAAAGTCTGGGAAGTAACGAAGCCTCCGAAGCAACACAATATAATTGGTACTAAGTGGATTTTCAAGAACAAGAAAAACGAGGATGGTACCATCATCATGAACAAAGCACGCATAGTTGCTCAGGGCTATTCACAAATTGAAGGTATAGACTTTGATGAGACGTTCACCCTGGTAGCTCGTCTCGAGTCAATTCGCATCCTTTTCGCGATTGCTTGTCATTTCAAAATTAAACTTTTTCAAATGGACATTAAGAGAGCATTTTTAAACAGTTTTTTAAATGAGGAAGTTTATGTGGCTCAACCGAAAGGTTTCATTGATCATAAACTACATAACCATGTTTTTCGATTGAAAAAATGCTCTTTACGGTCTAAAACAAGCACCGCGAGGATGGTATGAAAGGTTGACAAAGCACCTTTTGGAAAAGGGCTACACTCGAGGGGGAGCGGATCGGACACTCTTTGTAAAGCATTTTCAGGAAAACTTCATTGTGGCACAAATCTATGTCGATGACATTGTATTTGGAGCAACAAGAAACAACGATGCTTCAAAAATCGCTGAAACCATGGAAAGCGAATTTGAGATGTCCATGATGGGCGAGCTAACATATTTTCTTGGATTGCAAGTCAAACAAAGTGAAGAAGGCATCCATCTGTGCCAATCCAAGTATGCAAAGGAGTTGGTGAAGAAATTCGATTTAGAAAACTCTAAAGACTTTCCGACTCCAATGGGAACTAGCAACAAGGGATTAGGAAGTGAATCTCTTAGTGAAAGTGTAGACGAGAAGCTTTATCGCAGCATGATTAGAAGTCTACTCTATCTCACGGCTAGTCGTCCGGATATATCCTTTAGTGTTGGGATCTGCGCGAGATGTCAATCAGCACCAAAGGAGGTTCACCTGAAAGCGGTGAAAAGGATCATCCGGTACGTCAAAGGAACATTGAATTTCGGAATTTGGTATCCTATGGGCACAACTCTCGACATAATAGGATATTCAGATACCGATTGGGCAGGATCTGTGGATGATCGGAAGAGTACGAGTGGTGCATGTTTTTATCTTGGCTATTGTCTTGTTGCATGGCATAGTAAAAAGCAAAACTGCATTGCACTCTCGACTGCCGAAGCAGAATATATTTCAGCAGGAAGTTGTTCGACACAATTGATTTGGATGAAAAGCGTTTTGAGCGACTTCCGAATTTCTGCGTCTTCGGTAACTATTCTTTGTGACAAACTAGTGCTATAAATATTTCTAGAAACCCTGTGTTGCACTCAAGAACAAAACACATTAAACTCAGATATCATTTTCTAAGAGAGATAGTTGAATCAAGTATTCTTCAAATTTCTTATGTTTCAACTGAAGATCAATTAGCCGACATTTTAACAAAACCTTTGGATCAAAAACGGTTTATTCATTTGCGTAAAACAATTGGAATGCTTCTTTGAAATAACACATTTTGAAACCATTGCTTAGGTTAGGTTTTGTTTTGTGTTTGTGTTCTTTATCTATACTTGTACATAGAATATTAATTGAGCATTAGTATAATTGACTTTACTTGCATCCTTTTATGTTTTAAGAAATTTATTATGGTTTGGATATCATGATAATTCATTTGATGCAATGATCATTTATATCAATTAGTTCATTTTTAATTGATCAAAGTCAATTTCTCTCTCAAATGATCTCTTGGTATTGTTTTTATCATATTTGAAAATTGAGTTAAGTATGAACACGAGATCAATTTTTGGTTGAATACTTCATATCTTAAATAATTGATAGCCAATTGAGGGGAAGTTTATTAAAGTATTTATGCTCAAAAGATGTGGAAAGAGTTACATCCCAATGAGGAGTGTGAAAATTACCACCACATGGATGAAAGAGCTACCATCTCGGTCGTCCGAGTACTGTGTGCAGCTACCACATGTATACAAAGCATGGTTTTTCTTATTGATTAGATAAAATACTTTTTGGAATACTTGACTCTGTCAAATTCCAAGGTTGGTATAAGGTGAGATTTTTATTGAAAGATGCTCAAAGAGCCACTCCCTATAATAAATTGACTAGATATATTATCTAACTTATTTGGGATTTCAAACATCTATCGATCTTTGTGCTTCATTTTCTTTACCAAATTGATGATTTGATAAACGCATTACACATTAGATCGTGATTGATGTTTTTGAACTTGATCAACTTTAAAGGATTTAATTTTTATAAATTTTCGTTTCATTACTTGGATATTATTGATAGATTTAGCATAATCAATTTCTTTTGATATGAAACGATGATTTTAGTTTAAAGTTGACATAAAAAAGTGCTTACAATCTTTTTCTGGAATTTCTGGAATTTTTCTAAATTTTTCTGAAGAAAAAGTTGAAGCCGATCCGGACTGGGAATTCTGTTCCGGATCCCGAACGCAGATATTATTTGTGAGTAGCCGATCCGGACTGGATTCTTGAGTCGATCCTGACCGCGGCTAGGGTTTATAAGAAACGAAAGGGTATTTGATTTTATTTTACCTCAAGCTTTTGTTTCTAAGTCTCCAGAGCTTCTCTCTCTAGAAAACAACTGATTTGGAGCCCTTCAAACCCAAGTTCTTCCGGTTCAAGTAAGTTTTTATGATCAAAACTTAGGTTCTTCACAGTTTTTGCTTTATTTTTCAAAATGTGCATGAAAATCATTACTCTTTTTCGATTTTGAATGGTTTTTGATAAATTTTTTTTGAAATAAGAACTCTGGGTAGATTAGTTTTGTTTATATGCCTTGTATTCTCTTGATTAACGGATTTTTAAGCTTCGATTTCTAAAAATTCGATTTTAGGGCATATAATGAGAATTTTTGTAAATCATGGAATTGATCTATTTTTAAAATTCTTTTTGCAAAACTAACTTGATTCCTAGTCTCTCTACACGATAATGATTGTTTGGGTACAATTTTTCAAATTTTTGAAAATTAAATAATTTTTCGTGTTCTTGAGTTTTTGCTCGCAGGTTCTTCATTTTCAAAGCACTAGCAGCAAAGATGGTGTTTGCATGGATTATAGTGCTCCTTGTAGCAATGGTACACACACGAGCAACGAATAAACTGAAAAGAACTAAGAAATCTCAAGAAAAAGGTGAGTATGTCCCTGTGGACGACTCCGAGACGGAATCCAAGACAGAATCTGTTGATTGGGATGAGCTGATCGAAGAAGGCACAGCGCATGCTACGGCGACTGCCTCAAAAGGGAAAGCCTCTGCAGCAACTACAAAGGCGAAGACTCCGCCAACCGCCGCGGAGAAAGGCAAAGCTCCAATGGAACAAACTCCGGTAACAATGAAAAGGAAGAGCGTTGCTAGGAAAAGGGCTAGATCTCGTGGAATTGAGATCGAGGAACCACTTGCGAGTGAGCCCCCTCCACAAGAATTTTTGCACATAAGCTCTGAGAGAATCAAGGATTTTGAAAAGAGAGAATGTATCGGGGAGAGACATGTGAATGTCAAAGCTCTTAAGGAGCGATCTGCATTGTTTGGCACTCTTTTTGACCAAACGGGACCTACACCTATTTGCAACTTCCCGGAATCAACTGGCTACTGTCTCCATCTTGTGAGGATTTTCTATCAGAATTCATCGAGACTAGTAGATCTTGAGGACGGACCAAGAGAATTTCTAACAACGGTTAGAAATGTTAAGCTGAAGATCACACCACAGTTGATTGGAGAGGTGTTAGGAATGAAGGCCCGGGTTGATGGGATTCATTACCTAAAAGGTCATCAGTTTACCAACACAACCTGGAGAGTGGTTGTCAATGGAATCTGTCTCCCGGATGCTCAGTCGACGGGGAACTCAATTTTCTCAAAAGAACTTCGACCTGAGTACCGGTTCTTGAACTTCATCGTCTGCTACAACATTTTGCCAAACATGCAAACAAAGGTGCTTAGGTGGGATAGAATGTTATTTCTTTATCTTCTTGGGAACCCTGCAGCAGCCTTGGGATCCAACTTCAACATTCCCTATCTGATTTGGTCAAGGATGGCGAGATATATGGAAAATGCCCATCCCACTGAGCGACTTCCATTCCCGATGATCATAATGCGCATCTTTCGCAAGTTCAAGATCGACACAAGTGCTAGCGCATATATGCACAGTTTGGGAACCATTAACGATACAACAATTGTGAAGTCCCTCTCGACAAGACAGGATGAGCCTCCAACACCTCCTCGCAGAAAGAGACCTTCAGCGTCAGCAACAGCAGCAACAGCTTCAGCACCACCTGCAGCAGCTTCAACCTCAGAGGATGATGCCTCTGTTACATCAATATATAGAGAACAACAACGGCTTTCATCGGAACAAGAACGAATGTCTTCCGAATTCGTCAAGATGACCGCCGACATTGGAGATTTAAAGAAGAAGCAGAAATCTCTGGCCAAGTTAGTTAAAAAGATCTTTCAAAAACTTGGTTGCAGCAGCTCTGAGGATTCGAACTAATTTTTTTCTATTGTTCTAATTATCTTTTTGTTTTGCAAGTTTTAGTCTTAGTTCTTACACTTTTTGAACAGTTGACTCCCTTTGTTTTTATATTTTTGGCTAATTTTAGTGACAAAAAGGGGGAGAGAGATATAAACAATGGAAACAATGGCTTATGGTTTGTGAGAACTTTGGACAACTTTGGACACTTCAAACTTGGAAGGTAAGTATCACAACAACTTTTGGTTTGTATTGTGAATGACTGCATGCCTCAGCTAACTATTTGACTAACTATTTGGGCATGTAATATTACTAACAAGTTGTTTGATGACTAACATACTTATGACATTTGGAATTTATTGCTTAGAAGATATGTCTATCTCTGATTGGTATTCTAATACATATCTGCTTTTATAAATGTTATGATGAGTATAAACTCCATCTCTCTGTTTGGTTTTTTGATTGTTAAATTCTTGAGGTATCTAACGATTTCTTTTGTCAAGAATTACTTCTTTTTGCAGAGAGTACAACCGTCTAAGTCTAGAGTTTATTTTAGGAGTTTAAATCATGTGCTCATTTTTATTTGGATCTCATTTGTAAATTTTTATTGTATGGTGATAGCAACAAAAATATCTTTTTGAATTTTCTTTAAGTGGATTTTTGTTTTGCCACGAAACCGCCAAAGGAGTAGATTGTTAAGGAATTTGTTTTGGCGTATTTCGTGAAAGTGGTTAAGTCTTGAAGATTAAAGATGAAGATGTTTGGATCATTTACCTCAATCTCAAGAAAGAAGAATTCAAAAGGATCAGGTACGTTTAACTAAACAATCTTGGTGATCCGAATACTTCTTATTGTGTAGAAACACTTGGATGGGTTTTTAATTGCATAAAAATCAAGAAACTGGACTGTTATATGTTCAGGATCCGGATCAGAGTATTCCAGTCTGGACCCCAAACGTAGGTAGGTTCATGCGGAAATCCAGTCCGGAACACCCTTGGTTCAGTCCGGACCCCGAACGTGGATTTTGCAAAAATCGCATGAACAGTCCGGACCGTGGTTACTTCAGTCCGGACCCCGAACACTATTTTTTCAGGAATTCTCTGAAAACAACGACAGTCCGGACGCCGAACACTATTTTTTCAGGAATTCTCTGAAAAACAACGACAGTCCGGATCAAGCCAAATCCAGTCCGGACCGTCGTGCGGGAAAAAGTTTGCTATAGTCAGTTTTTGATTCTTATCCACTTCCAATGGTTTATAACCTATAAGTAAACCCTAATTTCATTTCTTAGGGTATGTGGAGTAAGCCGAAAAAGATCTAATGATCCGTATGGTGGAAAATTTCATAATCCAAAATTAACCGAGATTTAGAGAAATCCACATATAGAGAAGAAAGGAAATAACTAGATTTATTCTATGTTTCTTCATCTATATTGATTAATTTGATTCTAGGTTTTCAAACTCAGATTTTGAGTAGAATCAAATTAATGAATACTTAGATGGTATTTCCGATCTATCTTTGATCTAAGTATTCGGCATATTTTCACCACCAACAAAACAACTATTTTCCCAAAAATCGGCGCGTGGATTCGCGTGGCCTTGTGGATTCACGGTGCTACCGCTCTCGTGGATTCGGAGCGAGGTACGTTCGTGTGATCGATATGTACTACTTGGTGGAGACCGTGGATTCGGTCAGACGTCGTGGACTCGACGTTGGACGCCGTGGATTCGGCGTTGGATGCAAATTGTGGATTCGAGGCGCGTTGCGGAGCTAGCGGAGAAGATCAACTCGGAGCGTATGGAAAAAGGTTGAGTCGTGTGTGAGTACGGTATATCACCTTTGTACGTGTTTAATCTTAGTTGATTTCACCGTGTGTTCGGTCCCGTGGTTTTTTACTCCTGGTTTTGAAGTTTTTCCACGTAAAATTTTGCGTGTTATTTACATTTCCGCATTGGGTTTTACTACGCAAAGATTTTTGAGTGTTTATTGTTTACACCTATTCACCCCCCTCTAGGTGTTTTTTTCCCTATTTAGATCCATATAATTATAACCCAACAATTATCATCAGCGTCTGAGGAGGATGAATCCGCGTCTTATTCTTTTGTTGATTTCAATGCAAAACCTGAAGACTTAGAAGAAGAGGAAGGCTTTCCAGAAGAATAGTTAGTAGGAAAAGTCATTTCATAAGTTTGAAGTGCACAAACTAATTCTTCTACTTTGATTTTGTCCTGGTGTTTTACTGTTTCAATGGCTGCAACCTTAGGGCGAAATATTTCCGGAAGAGTTCTCAAAATCTTTCTTACAACTTTAGATTCTGAAAATTTCTCTCCCAAGTTAGCACATGTATTAACGATATCTTGCAATCGTGTATAATATTCTGTGAAAGATTCATTTTTTGCCATAAAAATAGTCAAATTTGCTCGTAAACATTTGCAGTTTTTGAATCTTCTCTAAACATGTTCCCTCATGTGTAACTTGTAGAGTATCCCAGATTTCTTTCGCGGTCTCACATGCCGAGACGCGAGAAAACTCGGTTTGCGATAAAGCATTAAATAAGGCATTAATTCCTTTGCCGTTGTAAGAAAATGCATCAATTTCTTACTTAGTCCATTTTGACCTAGGTTTAATGGTGCGAACATCAGCAATAATCTCAGTAGGATTTGACCATCCAAACTCAATTGATTGCCAACCCCGTTCATCGATGGAAATTAAAAACGCTCTCATGCGTACTTTCCAATAAGCATAATTTGTTCCATCGAAGAACGGTGGTCTATTGATGTTTCCACCTTCAACCATTGTTTACAACCCTATTCCCGCTCTGATACCACTTGTAGGTTATGAATAATATGGATCTGAATAGGGAAAAAACTACCTGACGGGGGGGGGGGGTGAATAGGAGAAAATAATAAACACACCAAATCGTTGCGTAAAAAAAATAACCCAATGCGGAAAATAAATAAAGTATGCAAGATTTACGTGGAAAACTTCGTCACAGGAGTAAAAAACCACGGGACCGATAACACGGCGAAATCCACTAAGATTAAACACGTAAAAGGTGATTTACCGTAACCCTACGACTCAACCTTTTTCATACGCTCCTAGTTGATCTTCTCCGCTCGCTTCGAACGCTCCTCGAATCCATGATTTGCGTCCCAACGCCGAATCCATGACGTTCAACGTCGAATCCACGACGTCCAACCGAATCCACGGTCTTCACCAATGCGGCACGTCTCGATCACTCGAACGCGCCTCGCTCCGAATCCTCGAGAGCGGTAGCACCTTGAATCCATAAGGCAACGTGAATCCTCGCGCCGATTTTTAGGAAAATCGTTGTTTTGATTATTGGTGGTGATTCTCCGAATACTTAGATCAATGATAGACAAGAAATACCATCTAAGTATTCTTCAATTTGATTCTACAAGAAATAGGAGTTTTGAAACCCTAGAATCAAATTGAACAATATATATGAAGAAACATGAATTTAATCGTGTTTTCCTTTCTTCTCTATATTTGCGGATTTTTCTTTTTCTTAAAAGAAAATCTTTTTCAAGAAATCAAAAATCACTTTTTACGATGAATAAAAAGTCTATTTATAGATTAGAGACCCTTGGAAAGAGATAAGCATCAAAAACTTTCAAAACATAATTTTTTCCGCACGGTGGTCTGGACTGGATTAAGTCTGATCCGGACTGTCGTCAATTTTCAGAAGATTTTTTGAAAAATATAGTTCGGGGTCCGGACTGAAATAGGGGAGGTCCAGACTGTTCATGCAATTTTTGCAGAATTTAAGGTTCGGGGTCCGGACTGAAACAGGGGTGGTCCGGACTGGAAAAATTGCATTAACCAAACTATGTTCGGGGTCCGGACTGGACGTGGCTAGTCCGGATCCTGAACTTCCTAAAAGTCCAGTTTTTGATTTTTATGCATCAAAACATATTCCAAGTGTTTCTAAACTACACAAATGTATTCGGATCACCAAAATTATTTAGTTAAATGTACCTGATCATTCCGAATCTATTTTTCTTGAGATTGATGTAATTGATCCACAATTTTTCATCTTCAATCTTCAAGACTTATACCACTTCACGAAATACGGCAAAACAAAATCCTTAACACAGTTTTGCTTTTTACTATGCCATGCAACAAGACAATGGCCAAGGTAAAAACATGCACCGCTCGTGCTCTTTCGATCATCCACTGATCCTGCCCAATCGGCATCCGAATATCCTATTATATTGAGAGATGTGCCCATAGGATACCAAATTCCGTAATTTATTGTACCTTTGACGTACCGGATGATCCTTTTCACCGCTTTCAGGTGAATTTCCTTCGGTGCTGATTGATATCTCGCGCAAATCTCAACACTGAAAGAAATATCCGGGTGACTAGCCGTAAGGTAAAGTAGACTTCCAATCATGCTTCGATAAAGCTTATTGTCTACGCTTTCTCTGTGAGATTCACTTCCTAATCCCTTATTGCTAGTTCCCATAGGAGTCGGAAAGTCTTTAGAGTTCTCCAATCCGAATTTCTTGACCAACTCCTTCGCATACTTGGATTGACATAAATGAATGCCATCTTCACTTTGCTTAACTTGCAATCCAAGAAAATACGTAAGCTCGCTCATCATGGACATCTCAAATTCGCTTTCCATCGTTTCGGCGAATTTTGAAGCATCATTGTTCCTCGTAGCACCAAACACTATGTCATCCACATATATTTGTGCTACAATGAAGTTGTCTTGAAAGTGCTTCACAAAGAGTGTCCGATCGGCTCCCCATCGAGTATAGCCCTTTTCCAAAAGGTGCTTTGTCAATCTTTCGTATCATGCTCGCGATGCTTGTTTTAGACCGTAAAAAGCCTTTTTCAATCGAAAAACATGGCTAGGTAGTGTATGATCAATGAAACCTTTCGGTTGTGCAACATAAACTTCTTCATTTAAAAAACCATTTTAAAACGTGCTCTTAACGTCCATTTGAAAAAGTTTTATTTTAAAATGACAAGCAATCGCAAAAAGAATACGAATGGACTCGAGACGAGCTACCAGGGCGAAAGTCTCATCAAAGTCTATACCTTCAACTTGTGAATAGCCCTGAGCAACTAGACGTGCTTTGTTCCGTATAACGGTACCCTCTTCATTTTTCTTGTTCTTGAAAATCCATTTTGTACCGATTATATTATGTTGCTTCGGGGGCTTCGTTAATTCCCAGACTTTGTTCCTTTTAAATTGATTGAGCTCTTCTTGCATTGCTTCAATCCGATAGTCATCTTGAAGAGCTTCATCAATGTTCCTTGGTTCAACCATGGAGACGTAACATGCGACTCCACACTCAATCTGTCTCCGAGTTCTAACTCCTTCTTGAGGATCTCCAATGATGTTCGAGTCTGGGTGGTCCTTGGAGATTCGAAGCATTTGCGGTAACGGAGTACTCGGGGGTATTTGCGATGATTCCTGCACATTGGATGAACTAGAAGAACCATGAGATGCATCAAAATTTTCAAAAGAATTATCATGCAAAGATGCAATATCATTAGCAGGAGATTCATCATAAATAGACATATCAGGAGTAGATTTTGTTGGGTTATATGTAATAAGGATCTAAATAGGGGAAAAAACACCTAGAGGGGGGTGAATAGGTGTAAACGTATAAACACTCAAAAATCGTTGCGATAAAAATCCAATGCGGAAATAAAAATAATACGCAAGATTTTTACGTGGAAAACTCCATCACCGGAGTAAAAAACCACGGGACCGATAACACGGCAGAAATCCACTAGAATTAAAACACGTACAAGGTGATTTACCGTACACACTTACGACTCAACCTTTTCCATACGCTCCTAGAGGATCTTCTCCGCTCGCTCCACGACGCTTCTCGAATCCACGATCTGCGCCCAACGCCGAATCCACGGCGTCCAACGTCGAATCCACGACGTCCGACCGAATCCACGGTCTTCACCCAATAGCACCCTTCGAATCCACGAACGTGCCTCGCTCCGAATCCACGAGAGCGGTTGAACCTTGAATCCACAAGGACACGCGAATCCACGCGCCGATTTTTGGGGTAAATCATTGTTTTTGGTGGTGATGATCCGCCGAATACTTAGATCAAAGATAGATCGAAAATACCATCTAAGTATTCATTAGTTTGATTCAACTCAAGATGTGAGTATGAAAACTTAGAATCAAACTAATCAATATAGATGAAGAAACATAGAGTATTCTCTAATGATTTCCTTTCTTCTCTATATGTGGATCTAGAGCCGTATAAGATGATATATGAAAATGACGGCTATGTGGATTATTTTTGGATTCACCCTAGAAAAAGAGTCATAGGGTCTATTTATAGGTTAGAAACCCTAGGAAGGAGATAAGAATCAAAAACCTAACATTTCTGGAAATTTTACGGACGGCGATCCAGATCGGATTTGGGCGATCCGGATTGCAGTAGCAGTAAAGACGGTTTCCAGAAAATCACACGTTCGGGATCCGGATCGGATTGTCTGATCCGGATCGTTCATACAATTCAGAAAACTCAACGTTCGGGATCCGGATCGTGAGATGCTGCGATCCGGATTGAAGTATTGTATGAAACAACAACCTTCGGGATCCGGATCGCTGGCTCTGATCCGGATCCTGAACATGTCCGAACACCAGTTTTTGATGTTTATTCAATGAAAGATTCTTCCAAGTGTTTCTACACTACAAGAAGTATTCGGATCACACAAAATCTTTAGTTAAACATACCTGATCCTTTTGAATTCTTCTTTCTTGAGATTGAGTTAAATGATCCAACTTCCTTCACCTTCAATCTTCAAGACTTGAGACTTTCACGAAACTATGCCAACTTAAATTCCGTAACAATCTCCCCCTTTGGCGGTTTCGTGACAAAACACAGATCCACTAAAGAAAATTCAAAAAGATATTTTTGTTGCTATCACCATACAACAAAAAATTTACAATGGAGATCCAAAAATTTAAAAACATGAGATAAACTCCTAAAACAGACTCTAGACTTAGACATCTGTACTCTCTGCACAAAGAAATCATTCTTGACAAAAAGAGATCGTTAGATACCTCAAGAATATTTAGCATACAAAACCTAGTACAGAGATAGAGTTTATCTGATCATCATGACATTTGAGAATTCAGATATGTAAGAGAATCATAGTCAAAAACCAACATATCTTCTATGCAATTAAAAAAAAATGTCATGTTAGTGAACATCAACTTGTTAGTTATATTATATGCCCAAATAGTTAGTCGAATAGTTAGTCGATGCATGCATTCAAAACAAATGAAAACCAAAAGTTGAAGTTCTACTTACTTCGATGTTCACACATTCACATCATCAATGTTCAAGTTCATTGTTCAAGTTCCCTTGATGTTCACTTGCCTTGATGTTCACATCACATCATTGTTCAAGTTCATTGTCATTGTTCAAGTTCCCTCTAAACTCTCTCCCCCTTTTTGTCACAAACAAAGCCAAAATCACAAAAACTTTAAGGAGAGTTCAATAGAACAAAATAAAGAAACTCCTGAGAACTAAATAAGAACAAAAACTTAAAAACCTGCAAAAGAAAGATTAGAGAAAAGAAGAAAAACTTTATGCAGAGTCGTCGGAGCTGATACACCCAAGCTTCTGAAACATTTTCTTGATCCGTTTGTTTATAGAAGCTTGTTCCTTCTTAACTTCTTTGATATCCTCTTTCATTTCAGCGACATCAGTAGCCATGCGCTCTTGCTCGTTTGAGAGTCGCTGTTGTTCCTTAAAGATTGAACTCACTGACACATCATCATCAGAAGTGGATGGAGGTGCCTGCTGTGCTGGTGGAACAGGAGGAGTTTCTGCCGGTGCAGAGGTTGTCGCTCGTTGTTGTTGTGCTCGTTGCCGGTGAGGAGGTATTAAGGGTTCATCTTGTTTAGTCGATAAGGACTTCACAATTGTTGTCTCATTAATGGTGCCCAAACTGTACATGTATGAGCTCGCGCTTGTATCGACTTTAAACTTTCTAAGGATGCGCATAATAATCATTGGGTAGGGTAGTCTCTCTGTGGGGTGAGAGTGTTCCACATACCGCGCCATCCTTGACCAAATGAGATAAGGAATATTCAAGTTTGCTCCCATCAATGCGGCCGGGTTTCCAAGAAGATAAAGGAATAACATCCTTTCCCATCGAAGAACCTTCGTATTCATGTTGGGAAGAATGTTGTAGCAGACAATGAAGTTTGTATATCTATACTCTGGTCGAAGCTCTTTAGAGAAAACAGAGTTTCCGGTTGACAAAGTATCTGGAACACAGATTCCATTGACTACAACTCTCCAAGAGTTGGTGTTGAAGCTTTGAGTTTTTAGGTAATGGAGTCCATCAGCTCTGGCTGTCATACCTAGCACATCTCCAATCAGTTGGGGTGTGACTTTGATTTTGATATTTTTAACCAAAGTATGAAATTCTCGACGTCCATCATTGTGATCAATTAGACTTGCAGCGTTCTGATAAAACATTCGAACTGAGTGTGGACAGTACCCAGTAGTCTCAGGGAAGTTGCAAATTTGAGCAAGACCAACCTGGTCAAACAAAATTTCAAAAGCTGCAGATCGTTCCTTCATCGGTTTGACATTGACATGTCTCTCGCCAATGCATTCCCTCTTCTCAAAATCCTTGATTCTTGCGGAGCTGATGAAGTCTTGTGGAGGAGGCTGGCTAGCAACTGGTTCCTCAATGGTAATTCCCTGAGCACTGCCTCTTTTTCTTGCACCAGTTTTTCTTTTTGTTCCAACTGGACTTGGTTCCATTGGTGCTTTCCCTTTTTCAGCTGCAGTAGGTTTTGAAGCTTCAGCAATTGCTTTCCCTTTGGAGACAATGGGAGCAGCTTGCTCGATTTCGATGTTATCCCAGTCGATCGACTCTGTCTCTGATTCAGTGTCGGAATCAATCTTAGTCTTCTTTGCTTTCTTAGCCTTCTTAGGCTTGGCAGTATCCTTGACATGTACCATGGCAGCAAGTAGGAAAATAATCCAAGTGATCACCATTTTGATTGCTAGTGAAAAATGTATCCTGTGAAGACCAACTCAAGAACACATGAAAAATTGTTAATTTTCAAAAATTTGAAAAATTGTACCCAAACAATCATAATCATGTAGAGAGACTAAGAATCAAATTAGTTTTGCAAAAGGACTTTTAAAAATAGATCAATTGCATGATTTTCGAAAATCCTTATTATATGCCCTAAAACCGAAATTTTAGAAATCGAAACCTAAAAATCCGTTAATCAGGAGAATACCTAGCATATAATCAAAACTAATCTACCCAGAGTTCTTATTTCAAAAGAAATTTGATCAAAAACCATCCACAAACAAAGTTGATCCAAGAAATTCATCACGTTTGAGGAGGAAAAGAGAAAAACGGTGAAAAACCGAGATTTTGATCAATAAAACTTACTTGGAGTTGAAGAACTTGAGTTTGAAAGCTTCCAGGAAGGATGAAATCTAGAGAGAGAGGCTCTGGAAACTTTGGAACAAAAGATTGGAGTAAAAGAAATCAAAACCCTTTTGTTCTTATAAAACCCTAGCCGCGATCCGGATCAGTTCATGATTGCGATCCGGATCGGCTGCCCGCAGTGAGAAACTGCGTTCGGGATCCGGATCGGCAGGTCCAATCCGGATCGTCAGCCCGCAGAAGAATACCTGCGTTCGGGATCCGGATCATCTTGCCCGATCCGGATCGGCTCCAACTTTTTCTTTAGAAAATTTCAGAGAAATTCAAGAAAAACCAGAAAAAGATTGTAAGCACAAATGTGTATCAACTTTAAACAAAAATCATCGTTTCATACAACAAGAATTAGATTATGCCAAATCTATCAATAATATCCAAAAATGAAACGAGAATTTACAAAAAATTAAATCCCTTAAAGTTGAACACCTTCAATTACATCTAACTTGATCTTATGAGTAATGCCTTTATCAAATCATCAATTCAGTAAAGAAAATGAAATACAAAGATCAATAGATGTTTGAAATCCCAAATATAGTAGATAATGTATCTAGACAATCTGTTGAAGAGAGTGGCTCTTTGAGCATCTTTCTTTAAAAACCCACCTTATACCAACCTTGAAATTTGACGAAGTCAAGTATTTCAACATGCATTTTACTTAATCAAAATTTGAACAACCATGCTTGGTATACATGTGGTAGCTGCACACAATACTCGGACGACCGAGGTGGTAGCTCTTTCCTCCATGTGGTGGTAGTTTTCACACTCCTCATTGGGATGTAACTCTTTCCACATCTTTTGAGCATTTTACTTTTTCTATGACCTCCCCCTCAATTGGCTATCAATTATTTAAGATATAAAGTATTCAACCAAATATTGATCTCGATTTCATACTCGACTAAGCAGTCAAATAAGATAATGACTATACCAAGAGATCATTGAGAGAGAGAAATTGACTTTGATCACTTAGAAGATGATTTAATTAACATAAATGATCATTGCAACAGTGAAATATTATGATGGCAAAAGCATAATAAATTTCTAAATGTGCGAAAAGATGCAATTAAAGTCAATTATGATCTATGCTCAATTAATGTCCTATGTACAAACATAGATAATGAACAAAACAAAACAAATACAAAACCTATCCTAAGCAAAGGTTTCAAAAAGAAGTTTATTTCAAGGAAAGCATTCAAATTGCTCTTCATAAATGAATAAAACGTTTTTGATCCAAAGGTTTTGTTAAAAAGTCAGCCAATTGATCCTCAGTTGAAATATATGAAAGTTGAAGAGTATTTGATTCAACTAGCTCTCTAAGAAAATGATATCTAAGTTCAATATGTTTTGTTCTAGAGTGCAACACAGGGTTTTTAGAAATGTTAATTGCACTTGTGTTGTCACAAAGAATTGTTACCGAAGATGCTGAAATGCGGAAGTCGCTCAATACGCTTTTCATCCAAATGAGTTGAGTTGAGCAACTTCCAGCTGAAATGTATTCCGCTTCGGCAGTCGAGAGTGCTATGCAATTCTGCTTTTTACTGTGCCATGCAACAAGGCAATGGCCAAGATAGAAGCATGCACCACTCGTGCTTTTCCGATCATCCACTGATCCTGCCCAATCGGCATCTGAGTATCCAACAATATCCAGACTTGTTCCCATAGGATACCAAATTCCGAAATTAATTGATCCTTTGATGTACCGGATGATCCGTTTCACCGCTTTCAGGTAAACCTCCTTTGGTGCTGATTGATATCTCGCGCAAATCCCAACACTAAAGGATATATCCGGGCGACTAGCCGTGAGGTAAAGTAGACTTCCAATCATACTTCTATACAGTTTCTCGTCTACATTCTCACTATGTGATTCACTTCCAAGTCCCTTGTGGCTAGTTCCCATTGGAGTTGGAAAATCTTTACAATTTTCTAGATCAAACTTTTTGACCAACTCCATTGCATACTTGGATTGACTCAAGTGAATACCTTCATCATTTGTTTAATTTGCAATCCAAGAAAATAAGTCAATTCGCCCATCATGGACATCTCAAATTCGCTTTCCATGGTCTCCGCGAATTTAGAAGCATCATTATCTCTTGTTGCGCCAAATACTATGTCATCGACATATATTTGTGCTACAATGAAATTGTTTTGATAATGCTTCACAAAGAGAGTCCTGTCAGCTCCCCTCGAGTATAGCCCTTCTCCAAAAGGTGCTTTGTTAACCTTTCGTACCATGCTCGCGGTGCTTGTTTCAGACCGTAAAGAGCCTTTTTCAAACGAAAAACATGGTTAGGTCTACAAAACCATTCGGTTGAGCCACATAAACTTCCTCATTTAAAAACCCATTTAGAAATGCGGTCTTAACGTCCATTTGAAATAATTTGATTTTAAAATGACAAGCAATAGCAAACAGTATACGAATGGACTCGAGTCTAGCTACAGGGGCGAAAGTTTCATCAAAGTCTATACCTTCTACTTGAGAGTAGCCTTGAGCAACTAATCGTGCCTTGTTCCTGATGATAGTACCATCCTCATTTTTCTTGTTCTTGAAGATCCATTTGGTACCTATCACATTATGTTGCTTTGGAGGCTTCGTTAATTCCCAGACTTTGTTTCGCTCAAATTGATGGAGCTCTTCCTGCATTGCTTTAATCCAGTAGTCATCCTGAAGAGCTTCATCTATGTTCTTTGGTTCGATTAAAGATACGTAGCAAGCGAATCCACAAACCAACTGCTTCCGAGTTCTAACTCCCTCTTGTGGATCTCCAATGATGTTCGATTCCGGATGATCCTTGGAGATTCGTAACGTTTGTTGAAACGGAGTACTCGGAGGTACATGAGATGATTCCTGCACATCAGATAAACTAGAAGAACCATTAGATGCATCATTAATATTGGAAGTATTATCATGAGAAGATGCACTAGCAGGAGAATCATCATCTAGAGAGATATCGAGGGTAGATTTTCCAGATCCAAAGTGAAAAGCTTCATCTACTTTAACATTTATAGATTCTACGATCGTCTTAGATTCAATGTTAAATACTCGATATGCTCTGCTATTCGTAGAATAACCCAAAAAGATCCCTTCATCACTTCGAGAGTCGAACTTTCCAAGATTTTCACGGTCACGTAAAATGTAATATCGACTCCCGAAGATACGAAAGTATTGATATCCGGTTTTCTACTAAACCACAGCTCATATGGTGTATTTAAAGTTCCTGGGCGCAAGTAAACTCTATTAATGACATAGACAGCGGTGTTCACGGCTTCAGCCCAAAAATGTAGCGGTAAATTCCGGCTATGAAGCATCACACGCGCCATCTCTTGTACAAACCTGTTTTTGTGCTCAACAACACCATTCTGCTGAGGTGTATAGGGTGCCGAGAATTTATGTTTAATGCCATTTGAAGTGCAAAAATCAATGAATTTTGAATTTATGAATTCTCCGCCTCTATCACTTCTAACACGAATGATCTTTTTATTCTTTTCAATCATAATACGATGGCAAATCTCATGAAAAGAGTCAAACGTATCAGCTTTCTCTTTTAAAAATGCTACCCAAGAAAACCTAGAGAAATCATCAACCAATAAGAAAATGTACCATTTACCTCCCAAAGATGGTTGACGGGTCGGCCAAAAGAAAAAGAAGAAAAGAAAATAGTCTACATAAACTACACAAGATTTAATCGTAGAACGATTAAAGACAAGGAGGGGTTTCACCTTTGCATACCCAAACCTTTTGAGTTTTGGAGTATGTTGGCAATGGTTGAGAAGTTTTCCTTAATGAAGACGTCTTGCATGATTGGTCTTTTTCTTTTGTCATCGTCTTATTTGAAGTACTACCAATGTCCCTTTTCTTTAGGAAAATCCTTCTTTGAATTCCGGGGAGTGAACTTATTGGTAGTAGTTGCAAGATGTGGTTGATTTGATCTTTGAGCTCCAATCTTGCAATTTCTTTCAATGTGCCCTGCAAAATTACAACGAAAACATACCTTTGTGCTTGACGATTCTGAGAGGATGAAGTAGGCTTGTTGTCGTTGGTTGTCATGATTTCCGGGTGTCGGAGGAGGAGATACCGACTGAGGGCACAAAGACTGTCCCAACCGAACTAAAATTGGTCTTCAGTTCGATTGTATCCGAGGCCGAACTTGTTTGTTTGACCAAGACCAAGAAGTTTATCCAACTTACTCCTTCCAAAAGAAATTGCTATAAGTCATCCTTGAGTTGGCAAATGGTCCTCTGTCATTTCCAATTTTTCCCCGTCGGGCCTCGCCGTAGAGCTTCAAGAAATAGTTCGCTTTGTCACCATATCTATATAGTTCTTCTCGAGTTGCTCATTGGACTCTTGAAGGGAAACATTGCCTTTATCAGATTTACCTTTCCCACTTCAAGATCGGTCGAGAGAGAAGTTTACCCTTTTTACTTCTTCTTTGAGATCCTGCAATCTCCCTCTCAACCCCTTGTTTTGCTTAGCCGGTTTCTTTAAATCCGTAAAGATCTGTGATAGGCTAGAGCAAAATATTCACCTTCCGAATCATCGATTCATTGTCCGTTGCATTCTTTTCAACAGTGGAGTTGGACAACGACTCGGATGTACTTGCCATAAAGCACATGAAGGGTGAAGATACGGACGCGTGGAATGCCGTGGAGCTCTTTTCTTCATCACTCGAAGACGACTCATTTGACGTGAGTTGTCATCCCAAGTGAATGACTTGCATCGCCTTCTTCTTTGCCGGATACTTGTTAGGACACTCCGTTGCAATGTGGCCGTAGCCTCGACATTTGATAGCATTGTAGTTGTCCTTCTGAACTTTTCTTATCCTTTGAGAAGTTCTCTTGCTTTCTTGACTTGTAACTTGAAGTACCCTGCCTTTGTTCGACTTTCCGAAGGATGGAGATTTGCTTGAATTACCCCTTCGAAAGTTGCGGCGAAACTTCCTTGTCAAGAGAGCGAGCTGCTTCTCAAATTCCTCCATAGAAAGGTTCTCGTCATCGTCTGAGGAGGATATATCCGCGTCTTCTCCTTAGTGTGTTTTCAACGCATAACCTGAAGACTTAGAAGTGGATGCCCTTTCCAGAAGAATTGTTAGTAGTAAATGTCATTTCATAAGTTTGTAATGAACCAACTAATTCTTCTACACGTATTTCGTCCGGTGTTTAATAGTTTCAATGGCAGTAACCTTTGGGCGAAATCGTTCAGGAAGAGTTCTAAGATCTTTCTTACAATCTTAAATTCTGGAATCTTCTCTCCCAGATTAGCACATGAGTTTACGATGTCTTGCAATCGTGTATAGTAGTCCGTGAAAGATTCATTTTCTGCCATTAAGATAGAGTCAAACTTGCTCGTAAGCATTTGCAGTTTCTGAATCTTCACGAGGTTAGTTCCCTCATGTGTAACCTGAAGAACATCCCAGATTTCTTTCGCAGTCTCACATGCCGAGACGCGAGAGAATTCAGTTTGAGATAAGGCATTAAAAATAGCATTAATTCCCTTGCCATTGTAAGAAGATGAATCTAACTCTTCCTTGGTCCATTTCGACCTAGGTTTTAAGGTGCGAACATCACCAATAAATTCAGTTGGATTAGACCATCCTAATTCAATTGATTGCCACACCCGTTCGTCGATGGAAATTAAAAAGGCTTTCATCCGTACTTTCCAGTACGCATAATTTGTTCCATCGAAGAACGGGGGTCGGTTGATGTTTCCACCTTCAACCATTGTTTACAACCCTATTCCCGCTCTGATACCACTTGTTGGGTTATATGTAATAAGGATCTAAATAGGGGAAAAAACACCTAGAGGGGGGTGAATAGGTGTAAACGTATAAACACTCAAAAATCGTTGCGATAAAAACCCAATGCGGAAATAAAAATAATACGCAAGATTTTTACGTGGAAAACTCCATCACCGGAGTAAAAAACCACGGGACCGATAACACGGCAGAAATCCACTAGAATTAAAACACGTACAAGGTGATTTACCGTACACACTTACGACTCAACCTTTTCCATACGCTCCTAGAGGATCTTCTCCGCTCGCTCCGCGACGCTTCTCGAATCCACGATCTGCGCCCAACGCCGAATCCACGGCGTCCAACGTCGAATCCACGACGTCCGACCGAATCCACGGTCTTCACCCAATAGCACCCTTCGAATCCACGAACGTGCCTCGCTCCGAATCCACGAGAGCGGTTGAACCTTGAATCCACAAGGACACGCGAATCCACGCGCCGATTTTTGGGGTAAATCGTTGTTTTTGGGTGGTGATGATCCGCCGAATACTTAGATCAAGATAGATCGGAAATACCATCTAAGTATTCATTAGTTTGATTCAACTCAAGATGTGAGTATGAAAACCTAGAATCAAACTAATCAATATAGATGAAGAAACATAGAGTATTCTCTAATGATTTCTTTCTTCTCTATATGTGGATCTAGAGCCGTATAAGATGATATATGAAAATGACGGCTATGTGGATATTTTTGGATTCACCCTAGAAAAGATCATAGGGTCTATTTATAGGTTAGAAACCCTAGGAAGAGATAGAATCAAAACCTAACATTTCTGGAAATTTT
>CM055062.1:9697861-9722655 GCA_029204045.2 Tillandsia leiboldiana
AAGTTTGACTCCCATCAATGCGGCCGGGTTTCAAGAAGATAAAGAATAACATCCTTTCCCATCGACGAACCTTCGTATTCATGTGGGAAGAATGTTGTAGCAGAAATGAAGTTTGTATATCTTATCTGGTCGAAGCTCTTTAGAGAAAACAGAGTTTCCGGTTGACAAGTATCTGGAACACAGATCCATGACTACACTCTCCAAGAGTTGGTGTTGAGCTTTGAGTTTTAGGTAATGGAGTCCATCAGCTCTGGCTGTCATACCTAGCACATCTCCAATCAGTTGGGTTGTGACTTTGATTTTGATATTTTTAACCAAAGTATGCAATTCTCGACGTCCATCATTGTGATCAATTAGACGTGCAGCGTTCTGATAAAACATTCGAAACTGAGTGTGGCCAGTACCCAGTAGTCTCAGGGAAGTTGCAAATTTGAGCAAGACCAACCTGGTCAAACAAAATTTCAAAAGCTGCAGATCGTTCCTTCATCGGTTTGACATTGACATGTCTCTCGCCAATGCATTCCCTCTTCTCAAAATCCTTGATTCTTGCGGAGCTGATGAAGTCTTGTGGAGGAGGCTGGCTAGCAACTGGTTCCTCAATGGTAATTCCCTGAGCACTGCCTCTTTTTCTTGCACCAGTTTTTCTTTTTTGTTCCAACTGGACTTGGTTCCATTGGTGCTTTCCCTTTTTCAGCTGCAGTAGGTTTTGAAGCTTCAGCAATTGCTTTCCCTTTGGAGACAATGGGGAGCAGCTTGCTCGATTTCGATGTTATCCCAGTCGATCGACTCTGTCTCTGATTCAGTGTCGGAATCAATCTTAGTCTTCTTTGCTTTCTTAGCCTTCTTAGGCTTGGCAGTATCCTGACATGTACCATGGCAGCAAGTAGGAAAATAATCCAAGTGATCACCATTTTGATTGCTAGTGAAAAATGTATCCTGTGAAGACCAACTCAAGAACACATGAAAATTGTTAATTTTCAAAAATTTGAAAAATTGTACCCAAACAATCATAATCATGTAGAGAGACCTAAGAATCAAATTAGTTTTTGCAAAAGGACTTTTAAAACTAGATCAATTGCATGATTTTCGAAAATCCTTATTATATGCCCTAAAACCGAAATTTTAGAAATCGAAACCTAAAAATCCGTTAATCAGGAGAATAACTAGCATATAATCAAAACTAATCTACCCAGAGTTCTTATTTCAAAAGAAATTTGATCAAAAACCATCCACAAACAAAGTTGATCCAAGAAATTCATCACGTTTGAGGAGGAAAAGAGAAAAAACGGTGAAAAACCGAGATTTTGATCAATAAAACTTACTTGGAGTTGAAGAACTTGAGTTTGAAAGCTTCCAGGAAGGATGAAATCTAGAGAGAGAGGCTCTGGAAACTTTGGAACAAAAGATTGGAGTAAAAGAAATCAAAACCCTTTTGTTCTTTATAAAACCCTAGCCGCGATCCGGATCAGTTCATGATTGCGATCCGGATCGGCTGCCCGCAGTGAGAAACTGCGTTCGGGATCCGGATCGGCAGGTCCAATCCGGATCGTCAGCCCGCAGAAGAATACCTGCGTTCGGGATCCGGATCATCTTGCCCGATCCGGATCGGCTCCAACTTTTTCTTTAGAAATTTCAGAGAAATTCAAGAAAAACCAGAAAACGATTGTAAGCACAAATGTGTATCAACTTTAAACAAAAATCATCGTTTCATACAACAAGAATTAGATTATGCCAAATCTATCAATAATATCCAAAAATGAAACGAGAATTTACAAAATTAAATCCCTTAAAGTTGAACACCTTCAATTACATCTAACTTGATCTTATGAGTAATGCCTTTATCAAATCATCAATTCAGTAAAGAAAATGAAATACAAAGATCAATAGATGTTTGAAATCCCAAATATAGTAGATAATGTATCTAGACAATCTGTTGAAGAGAGTGGCTCTTTGAGCATCTTTCTTTAAAAACCCACCTTATACCAACCTTGAAATTGACGAAGTCAAGTATTTCAACATGCATTTTACTTAATCAAAATTTGAACAACCATGCTTGGTATACATGTGGTAGCTGCACACAATACTCGGACGACCGAGGTGGTAGCTCTTTCCTCCATGTGGTGGTAGTTTTCACACTCCTCATTGGGATGTAACTCTTTCCACATCTTTTGAGCATTTACTTTTTCTATGACTCCCCCTCAATTGGCTATCAATTATTTAAGATATAAAGTATTCAACCAAATATTGATCTCGATTTCATACTCGACTAAGCAGTCAAATAAGATAATGACTATACCAAGAGATCATTGAGAGAGAGAAATTGACTTTGATCACTTAGAAGATGATTTAATTAACATAAATGATCATTGCAACAGTGAAATATTATGATGGCAAAAGCATAATAAATTTCTAAATGTGCGAAAAGATGCAATTAAAGTCAATTATGATCTATGCTCAATTAATGTCCTATGTACAAACATAGATAATGAACAAAACAAAACAAATACAAAACCTATCCTAAGCAAAGGTTTCAAAAAGAAGTTTATTTCAAGGAAAGCATTCAAATTGCTCTTCATAAATGAATAAAACGTTTTTGATCCAAAGGTTTTGTTAAAAAGTCAGCCAATTGATCCTCAGTTGAAATATATGAAAGTTGAAGAGTATTTGATTCAACTAGCTCTCTAAGAAAATGATATCTAAGTTCAATATGTTTTGTTCTAGAGTGCAACACAGGGTTTTTAGAAATGTTAATTGCACTTGTGTTGTCACAAAGAATTGTTACCGAAGATGCTGAAATGCGGAAGTCGCTCAATACGCTTTTCATCCAAATGAGTTGAGTTGAGCAACTTCCAGCTGAAATGTATTCCGCTTCGGCAGTCGAGAGTGCTATGCAATTCTGCTTTTTACTGTGCCATGCAACAAGGCAATGGCCAAGATAGAAGCATGCACCACTCGTGCTTTTCCGATCATCCACTGATCCTGCCCAATCGGCATCTGAGTATCCAACAATATCCAGACTTGTTCCCATAGGATACCAAATTCCGAAATTAATTGATCCTTTGATGTACCGGATGATCCGTTTCACCGCTTTCAGGTAACCTCCTTTGGTGCTGATTGATATCTCGCGCAAATCCCAACACTAAAGGATATATCCGGGCGACTAGCCGTGAGGTAAAGTAGACTTCCAATCATTACTTCTATACAGTTTCTCGTCTACATTCTCACTATGTGATTCACTTCCAAGTCCCTTGTGGCTAGTTCCCATTGGAGTTGGAAAATCTTTACAATTTTCTAGATCAAACTTTTTGACCAACTCCATTGCATACTTGGATTGACTCAAGTGAATACCTTCATCATTTTGTTTAATTTGCAATCCAAGAAAATAAGTCAATTCGCCCATCATGGACATCTCAAATTCGCTTTCCATGGTCTCCGCGAATTTAGAAGCATCATTATCTCTTGTTGCGCCAAATACTATGTCATCGACATATATTTGTGCTACATGAAATTGTTTTGATAATGCTTCACAAAGAGAGTCCTGTCAGCTCCCCCTCGAGTATAGCCCTTCTCCAAAAGGTGCTTTGTTAACCTTTCGTACCATGCTCGCGGTGCTTGTTTCAGACCGTAAAGAGCCTTTTTCAAACGAAAAACATGGTTAGGTCTACAAAACCATTCGGTTGAGCCACATAAACTTCCTCATTTAAAAACCCATTTAGAAATGCGGTCTTAACGTCCATTTGAAATAATTTGATTTTAAAATGACAAGCAATAGCAAACAGTATACGAATGGACTCGAGTCTAGCTACAGGGGCGAAAGTTTCATCAAAGTCTATACCTTCTACTTGAGAGTAGCCTTGAGCAACTAATCGTGCCTTGTTCCTGATGATAGTACCATCCTCATTTTCTTGTTCTTGAAGATCCATTTGGTACCTATCACATTATGTTGCTTTGGAGGCTTCGTTAATTCCCAGACTTTGTTTCGCTCAAATTGATGGAGCTCTTCCTGCATTGCTTTAATCCAGTAGTCATCCTGAAGAGCTTCATCTATGTTCTTTGGTTCGATTAAAGATACGTAGCAAGCGAATCCACAAACCAACTGCTTCCGAGTTCTAACTCCCTCTTGTGGATCTCCAATGATGTTCGATTCCGGATGATCCTTGGAGATTCGTAACGTTTGTTGAAACGGAGTACTCGGAGGTACATGAGATGATTCCTGCACATCAGATAAACTAGAAGAACCATTAGATGCATCATTAATATTGGAAGTATTATCATGAGAAGATGCACTAGCAGGAGAATCATCATCTAGAGAGATATCGAGGGTAGATTTTCCAGATCCAAAGTGAAAAGCTTCATCTACTTTAACATTTATAGATTCTACGATCGTCTTAGATTCAATGTTAAATACTCGATATGCTCTGCTATTCGTAGAATAACCCAAAAGATCCCTTCATCACTTCGAGAGTCGAACTTTCCAAGATTTTCACGGTCACGTAAAATGTAATATCGACTCCCGAAGATACGAAAGTATTTGATATCCGGTTTTCTACTAAACCACAGCTCATATGGTGTATTTAAAGTTCCTGGGCGCAAGTAAACTCTATTAATGACATAGACAGCGGTGTTCACGGCTTCAGCCCAAAAATGTAGCGGTAAATTCCGGCTATGAAGCATCACACGCGCCATCTCTTGTACAAACCTGTTTTTGTGCTCAACAACACCATTCTGCTGAGGTGTATAGGGTGCCGAGAATTTATGTTTAATGCCATTTGAAGTGCAAAAATCAATGAATTTTGAATTTATGAATTCTCCGCCTCTATCACTTCTAACACGAATGATCTTTTTATTCTTTTCAATCATAATACGATGGCAAATCTCATGAAAGAGTCAAACGTATCAGCTTTCTCTTTTAAAAATGCTACCCAAGAAAACCTAGAGAACTCATCAACCAATAAGAAAATGTACCATTTACCTCCCAAAGATGGTTGACGGGTCGGCCAAAAGAAAAAGAAGAAAAGAAAATAGTCTACATAACTACACAAGATTTAATCGTAGAACGATTAAAGACAAGGAGGGGTTTCACCTTTGCATACCCAAACCTTTTGAGTTTTGGAGTATGTTGGCAATGGTTGAGAAGTTTTCCTTAATGAAGACGTCTTGCATGATTGGTCTTTTTCTTTTGTCATCGTCTTATTTGAAGTACTACCAATGTCCTTTTCTTTAGGAAAATCCTTCTTTGAATTCCGGGGAGTGAACTTATTGGTAGTAGTTGCAAGATGTGGTTGATTTGATCTTTGAGCTCCAATCTTGCAATTTCTTTCAATGTGCCCTGCAAAATTACAACGAAAACATACCTTTGTGCTTGACGATTCTGAAGAGGATGAAGTAGGCTTGTTGTCGTTGGTTGTCATGATTTCCGGTGTCGGAGGAGGAGATACCGACTGAGGCACAAAGACTGTCCCAACCGAACTAAAATTGTCTTCAGTTCGATTGTATCCGAGGCCGAACTTGTTTGTTTGACCAAGACCAAGAAGTTTATCCAACTTACTCCTTCCAAAAGAAAATTGCTATAAGTCATCCTTGAGTTGGCAAATGGTCTCTGTCATTTCCAATTTTTCCCGTCGGGCCTCGCCGTAGAGCTTCAAGAAATAGTTCGCTTTGTTCACCATATCTATATAGTTCTTCTCGAGTTGCTCATTGGACTCTTGAAGGGAAACATTTGCCTTTATCAGATTATCCCTTTCCACTTCAAGATCGGTCGAGAGAGAAGTTACCCTTTTTACTTCTTCTTTGAGATCCTGCAATCTCCCTCTCAACCCCTTGTTTTGCTTAGCCGGTTTCTTTAAATCCTGTAAAGATCTGTGATAGGCTAGAGCAAAATCTTCACCTTCCGAATCATCCGATTCATTGTCCGTTGCATTCTTTTCAACAGTGGAGTTGGACAACGACTCGGATGTACTTGCCATAAAGCACATGAAGGGTGAAGATACGGACGCGTGGAATGCCGTGGAGCTCTTTTCTTCATCACTCGAAGACGACTCATTTGACGTTGAGTTGTCATCCCAAGTGATGACTTGCATCGCCTTCTTCTTTGCCGGATACTTGTTAGGACACTCCGTTGCAATG
This sequence comes from Tillandsia leiboldiana, assembly GCA_029204045.2. Lineage (NCBI taxonomy): Eukaryota > Viridiplantae > Streptophyta > Magnoliopsida > Poales > Bromeliaceae > Tillandsia > Tillandsia leiboldiana. The sequence continues at coordinate 9,703,988 of CM055062.1, forward strand.
TGGCCGTAGCCTCGACATTTGAAGCATTGTAGTTGTCCTTCTGAACTTTTCTTATCCTTTGAGAAGTTCTCTTGCTTTCTTGACTTGTAACTTGAAGTACCCTTGCCTTTGTTCGACTTTCCGAAGGATGGAGATTTGCTTGAATTACCCCTTCGAAAGTTGCGGCGAAACTTCCTTGTCAAGAGAGCGAGCTGCTTCTCAAATTCCTCCATAGAAAGGTTCTCGTCATCGTCTGAGGAGGATATATCCGCGTCTTCTTCCTTAGTTGTTTTCAACGCATAACCTGAAGACTTAGAAGTGGATGCCTTTCCAGAAGAATTGTTAGTAGTAAATGTCATTTCATAAGTTTGTAATGAACCAACTAATTCTTCTACACGTATTTCGTCCGGGTGTTTAATAGTTTCAATGGCTGTAACCTTTGGGCGAAATCGTTCAGGAAGAGTTCTTAAGATCTTTCTTACAATCTTAAATTCTGGAATCTTCTCTCCCAGATTAGCACATGAGTTTACGATGTCTTGCAATCGTGTATAGTAGTCCGTGAAAGATTCATTTTCTGCCATTAAGATAGAGTCAAACTTGCTCGTAAGCATTTGCAGTTTCTGAATCTTCACGAGGTTAGTTCCCTCATGCGTAACCTGAAGAACATCCCAGATTTCTTTCGCAGTCTCACATGCCGAGACGCGAGAGAATTCAGTTTGAGATAAGGCATTAAAAATAGCATTAATTCCCTTGCCATTGTAAGAAGATGAATCTAACTCTTCCTTGGTCCATTTCGACCTAGGTTTTAAGGTGCGAACATCACCAATAAATTCAGTTGGATTAGACCATCCTAATTCAATTGATTGCCACACCCATTCGTCGATGGAAATTAAAAAGGCTTTCATCCGCACTTTCCAGTACGCATAATTTGTTCCATCGAAGAACGGGGGTCGGTTGATGTTTCCACCTTCAACCATTGTTTACAACCCTATTCCCGCTCTGATACCACTTGTTGGGTTATATGTAATAAGGATCTAAATAGGGGAAAAAACACCTAGAGGGGGGTGAATAGGTGTAAACGTATAAACACTCAAAAATCGTTGCGATAAAAACCCAATGCGGAAATAAAAATAATACGCAAGATTTTTACGTGGAAAACTCCATCACCGGAGTAAAAAACCACGGGACCGATAACACGGCAGAAATCCACTAGAATTAAAACACGTACAAGGTGATTTACCGTACACACTTACGACTCAACCTTTTCCATACGCTCCTAGAGGATCTTCTCCGCTCGCTCCACGACGCTTCTCGAATCCACGATCTGCGCCCAACGCCGAATCCACGGCGTCCAACGTCGAATCCACGACGTCCGACCGAATCCACGGTCTTCACCCAATAGCACCCTTCGAATCCACGAACGTGCCTCGCTCCGAATCCACGAGAGCGGTTGAACCTTGAATCCACAAGGACACGCGAATCAACGCGCCAATTTTTGGGGTAAATCGTTGTTTTTGGTGGTGATGATCCGCCGAATACTTAGATCAAAGATAGATCGGAAATACCATCTAAGTATTCATTAGTTTGATTCAACTCAAGATGTGAGTTTGAAAACCTAGAATCAAACTAATCAATATAGATGAAGAAACATAGAGTATTCTCTAATGATTTCCTTTCTTCTCTATATGTGGATCTAGAGCCGTATAAGATGATATATGAAAATGACGGCTATGTGGATTATTTTTGGATTCACCCTAGAAAAAGAGTCATAGGGTCTATTTATAGGTTAGAAACCCTAGGAAGGAGATAAGAATCAAAAACCTAACATTTCTGAAAATTTTACGGACGGCGATCCGGATCGGATTTGGGCGATCCGGATTGCAGTAGCAATAAAGACGGTTTCCAGAAAATCACACGTTCGGGATCCGGATCGGATTGTCTGATCCGGATCGTTCATACAATTCAGAAAACTCAACGTTCGGGATCCGGATCGTGAGATGCTGCGATCCGGATTGAAGTATTGTATGAAACAACAACCTTCGGGATCCGGATCGCTGGCTCTGATCCGGATCCTGAACATGTCCGAACACCAGTTTTTGATGTTTATTCAATGAAAGATTCTTCCAAGTGTTTCTACACTACAAGAAGTATTCGGATCACACAAAATCTTTAGTTAAACATACCTGATCCTTTTGAATTCTTCTTTCTTGAGATTGAGTTAAATGATCCAACTTCCTTCACCTTCAATCTTCAAGACTTGAGACTTTCACGAAACTATGCCAACTTAAATTCCGTAACAGATTTATCAGAAAAAAAATGAAAAACTTCATCTACTTTAACATTGAAAGATTCTTTCATCGTTTTAGATTCAAGGTTAAATACTCGATATGCTCTACTGTTTGTAGAATAACCCATAAAAATTCCTTTATCACTTCGAGAGTCAAATTTTCAAGATTTTCACGATCGCGTAAAATGTAATAATGACTCCCAAAGATACGAAAATATTTTATATTCGGTTTTCTACAGAACCAAAGTTCATAGGGGGTATTCAAAGTACCAGGGCGCAAAAATATTCTATTGATCACATAGACAGCGGTGTTAACTGCTTCAGCCCAAAAGTGTAACTGAAGTTTCCGGCTATGAAGCATAACATGCGCCATCTCTTGAACAACCCTATTTATGCGCTCGACTACACCGTTCTGTTGCGGTGTATAAGGTGCAAAGAATTCATGTTTTATGCCGTTTGAAGTGCAAAAAATTAATTTATTTAGAATTGATGAATTCTCCACCTCTATCACTCCGAACACGAACGATCTTTTCATTATTCTCAGTCATAATACGATGACCAATCTCATGAAAAGAATTGAAAGTATACGCTTTCTCTTTTAAAAATGCTACCCATGAATATTTAGAGAAATCATTAACCATGAGAAAAATATACCATTTTCCACCCAAACTAGGTTGACGAGTTGGCCCCATTAAATCCATATGCAATAATTCTAATGGGCGTTTTGTTCCTACATGGTTCAAATTCTTGTGAATGGATCTAGTTTGTTTTCCCTTTTGGCAACCACCACACACAAGGTTTTCTTTAAAACTCAATTTAGGAACACCTCTAACTATGTCTTTGTTAGATATTCTAGATAGTTCCTTAGGCTATGTTTGGTTGGGGGATAAAGGGGGGATAACTTATTTATTCCCCATTTATCCCCCAAACACAAAAAAAAAGGGAAGGATTTGTTATCCCTCCCTTATCGGGCTATTCTGGAATAGCCCGTTAAGAAGAGGGATAACAATTCCCCCCATTGGTGGGAATAAGGTTGTTCTCACCCGAGAACAACCTTATTTTTATTTTTTAAAAATTTTTTAAAATTTAAATTAAAGTTTATAAAATTTATAAAATTTTAAATTTAAATTTTTTTATTTTATAAATTTTAAATTTTTAACTTTAATTTTTTATAAATTTTAAAATTTTAAAATTTAAAATTTTAAAATTTAAAATTTTAAAATTTCAAAATTTATACAAATTTTGTATATATAAATTTTTAATTTTTTTATAGAAATTTTTTAATTTATACAAATTTAAAAATTAAAATTTTTGCATAATCTTTTACACATTTTATGAGATAATTAAAATTTAAAATTTTAAATTTAGAGAAATTTTAAATTTTATAACTTTTTAAATTTGTAACTTTAATTTTTAATAAATTTATAAATTTATACAAATTTTAAAATTTTAAAATTTATACAAATTTTAATTATTTTAACTTTAATTTTAAAAAAATTAAACAGTATTATTTACTAAAATATAAATTTTAATTTATACAAATATTAATTATTATTTAATTAATATTTTATATTAATTAATTAGATAAAATATTATTATTTTAAAATTATAATTATTTTTATTTTTTCACTATTATCATTTATTCTAAAAAATGAACCAAACACAATTTCAGTTATTCCTAAGAATAACAGCTTTACAATCCAAACACTAATTTTCTTTTATCCCTGATTATTCCGGAATAACAAGCTATCTCAGGGATAAAAAAATTTATCCCCAAAGTCATAATCCCCGAACCAAACATTACCTTAAAGTTCATGTGACCTTGTCTTTCATGCCAAAGTGTTTCATTATCAAGTGACACTAGGTTACAATGTTCAGAAAATTTATTAGGAACTACATAGCAGTTATTTTGAGATCTAACCCCTTTCAAAAAGAATGAATGATTTACATAAGTTACAACACATTCAATCGCAGAAAAGTTAAAGACAAGAAAAGAGTTCACCTTTGCGCACCCAAACCTTACGAGTTTTGGAATACATCGGCAATGATCATGAAGTTGATCTCCTTGGTGAACACGTCTTGTTCGGTTGATCACTTTTCTTCGATTTCCATGATAATTTTGTCTTGAGGAATGTGCTACCATTATCCTTGACCTTTGATTGATTTCTTCTTGAATTCCGGTCTTTGTTCTTGATGGTAGTCATTGCAAGATGTGCTTGATTTGTTCGTTTGGCTCCATTCTTGCAGTTTGATCTTATGTGCCCTGCAAAACCACAACGATTACATACCTTTGTAAACGTTGAACCTGAACGAAATGAGGTAGGCTTGTTAACGTTGGATGTGATGATTCTCATCGGAGGAGGAGCAATCGACTGGGGCATGAAAACTGTTTTGCTCAAACTTGATTCCTCATCGGTTCGAGCGTATCCAAGACCCAACCGATTCGTTTGACAGAGAATTGCTTCAAATCTTCCTTGAGTTGGAATATGGTCTTTGTCATCTCCAATTTTTCTTGTTGAGCCTCAGAGTGGATCTTCAATAAGTGATTTGCTTTATCCACCAATTTGATATGTTCCTTCTCGAAATGCTCATTCTTCTCTTGAAGGGAAGTGTTCATCTTAATCAAGTTATCCCTTTCCTCTTCAAGAGCTTTTGAGAGAGAAATTTCTTTGTTGGATTGTTCTTCAAGATCACACAAATTTCTTCTCAAATTCTTGTTATGCTTTGACAATTTCTTTGAATCCTTTCATAATTTATGATAGGCAAAAGGAAAGTCTTCACCTTCGGAATCGCTTGGTTCATCTTCCGTTGCAGTTTTTTCATTCAAGGAGGAGATGGATAATGAACCAGAGGAAGTCGCTGAAAAACACACGAAAGGTGAAGTTGTGGACGCAATAAATGTTGTGGCGTTGTTATCCTCATCAGTGGAAGATGACTCATCAGAAGAGGAAGTGTCATCCCATGTGACGGCTTGCATAACCTTCGTTTTTGACGGATTCTTGTTGGGACACTCCGTTGAGATATGGCCAAAACCTCGACATTTGAAGCACTGGATTTGTCCTTTGGTGTTCTTCTTGTCCTTTGAAGAACCCTCTTGCTTTCTTGATTTAAAGCTTGAATTTCCTTTGTCTTTCTTGGACTTAACAAAGGATGATGGTTTGCTTGAATTTCCCCTTCGAAAGCTTCGCCGAAATTTTCTTGTCAAGAATGCAATTTATTTCTCGAAATCCTCCAGTGATAGGTCAGCGTCTGCGGAGGATGAATCCGCGTCTTCTTTCTTTGTTGATTTCAATGCAAAACCTAAAAACTTAGAAAAAGAGGAAGCCTTTCCAGAAGAATAGTTAGTAGGAAAAGTCATTTCATACGTTTGAAGTGTACCAACTAATTCTTCTACTTTGATTTCGTCCGGGTGTTTTACTGTTTCAATGGCTGTGACATTAGGACGAAATCTTTTAGGAAGAGTTCTCAAAATCTTTCTTACAACTTTAGATTCTGGGATTTTCTCTCCCAAGTAAGCACATGTATTTACGATGTCTTGCAATCGTGTATAATAATCTGTGAACGATTCATTTTCTGTCATATGAATTGAATCAAATTTGCTCGTAAACATCTGCAGTTTTTTAATCTTCACAAGGCTTGTACCCTCATGTGTAACTTGTAGAGTATCCCAGATTTCTTTCGCGGTCTCACATGCCGAAACGCGAGAGAACTCAGTTTGATACAAGACATTAAATAAAGCATTAATTCCCTTGCCGTTGTAAGAAGAAGCTTCAATTTCTTCCTTAGTCCACTTCGACCTAGGTTTGATGGTGACAACATCGACAATAATCTCAGTAGGATATGACCATCGAAACTCAATTGATTTCCAAACCAGTTCATCGATGGAAATTAAAAACACTCTCATGCGTACTTTCCAATATGCATAATTTGTTCCATCGAAGAACAGTGGTCTATTGATGTTTCCACCTTCAACCATTGTTTACAACCCTATTCCCGCTCTGATACCACTTGTGGGTTATGTTAATAATGGATCTTAATAGGGGAAAAATCACCTAGAGGGGGGGTGAATAGGTGTAAACAATAAACATACCAAATCATTGCGTAAATGTCACGCCCCGGGGTCGAAACCGCGACCCGGGCTCGCCAACAGATCCGCCGCCTATACAAAACCCCGCATAGGCGAAGCGTCCAACCTGCAAGAAAAGGTGCTACAGCTAACAGATATCATAGCTAAAAATAAAAATCTGCTGTAAAACTAAAACCAACCACTGTACAACTGGAAATATTAGTACAATATCCAACTCCCATAAGTGATAATCATACAATGTCCGCAGATACAATAATCCAAAACTCAACAGGGAGGTATCTCCAATAAAACATCAGTGTACAGGCTCTCAATACATATCATATCCTCACTACATCAGTCTCTCAAAAGAGTAAATGAAAATAACTAATCTACTGAAGATCTCGTCTGAAGGGGTACCGCTACTCTCCAACGACGGGTAGGGATCTAGCTCGTGACTCCCTCGCCTCGATCAACAACCGCAGAATCAGCAACACTCGCTAAGACTCTGCAAAACAAAGGAGAGAAAATAAAGGGAGGGGGAAAACTCCCAACGGGTGTGAGAACTACACCAAAAAAGGAGTTCTCAGTTGGTACCGCCACCAGGCCCGACGATCTGCCCACTAAGTCCACTAGAGGCATAAGATAACCAATGCAGTAAAAACTGAATAAGAAGCTGGAGATACTCTACAGCTACCATGCCTCTATCTAAATGCTCAAAAGGGAAAACTTTGATAAAGATATGCAACACTCGCACACGAGGTGCTCAATCGACCCAATCGAGCTGACTGCCACATCGGGTCCAGTCAAGCCTGCGCCCACCTACAACAACCTCCCACTGATGGGTAGGAATTACGTAGGGTGTCCAAACGGACTAACTCGCTATCAAATAGTGGCTCATGCAGGCTATAGTCGAAATCCACGCTCTCTCTCAGAACGGATAGACTCAAGATGCTCAACCTCTCACACAACGGTCAAAGTACTCTCAACGACACGGGACCACCGTCAAACCAAACGGCTCCCAACAACACTAGTACTGGTCTAAACACAGCTACTAGACTCCACTCAGCCCCCTGACACGAGTGCAACAATAAAGGTGCCTGCCTGAATAAACCCAATCAATGGACCAGTAAGAACTGGTACTGCCTGCTGTGCCTGCCGTATCGGGTATGCTGGCCGACACATAGCACCGATGAAAAGGAGTCTCAAGGACTCAAAGCCTGTCAGTAGCACACTCCGGAGTGGCACTCGAGGGGAGCGACCCACACGAGTAAAGTATCTCAGTAATAAGTATCATAGTAATATAAAACAACAGGACTGGATCACGACTCAGATCAAAGTGGGAAAACCCATCCACTAAAGGAAACCCCGGCCCTCAATCAGATGCAAAAGTACTCAATAAGTGGGAAACTCCGTCCACTAGAGAAATCTGATACCCAATCTGATGCATAAATAAATATCCGGTCAACCGCCCAAAGTCCGTGGTCACAGCAAAACCCTGCCAACCACAATCCAGCACAACCCGTCCCTGACACCAAGGTCCCGGCTACACTACCCCAAACCCCTGCTCGCACCCGAGCAACACAGACCGCCTGACTAACAAAGAAGGAGAAAGGAATAACATGGTTTCTCCTAAGTCAAGTTCCAATAAGTAGTGTAGCAGTAAAAGATGGCCTAACTATATGTCCATACAAGCATGCATTTGTCCTCCAGGAAGAATAAAGATAAGATAAAGAATAGTAGCCTCAACTAGCAATAACCAAATGCCCGAAAATCAAAGATGAACTACCCCTGTCCATAATCCATAATAACTCCTCAGAGTAATACCCGCACATGGATACATAATCCTGCCCCAACGCATAATCCAATCTCATAAAGGGCTATGTGCTATCATGGCATGATAAATAATCACATAGGGTAACCTTGCCTTAGGTAAGCTTCCACTAACCATCAACATGAATATCCATAATTACAATTGTCATAACATGAATAATTAACTTGCAATTCCCTTATACAATCATCATTGTTAAGCTTACCAACCAATCCCAAATATTGTACCCTAAACATGCATGCATTCTAACATATAGAATTAGAGAACCGTCCACCGGTTCTGGGAACAAAGCACCCACCTGAAACGCTTTCCGCAGGCAAAGCTGAAGTCGGTGAAGAGCGTGGCCACTTGCTAACAAAATCCGCCGAACCCGCATCCTCGGTACAAGTCGCGCAAGCCTCGGCTCTAAACAACAACACTCCAACAACGCAACACCACAACAATCAAAAACTCAACACCCACCAAACAGCACATGCTGTTACAACAAACCAGCAGAGGAGATAGGGTAATTTCACCTGCGTGCAGTGCTCCAAAAATCCCAAAAAAATCACGGTTGCGATCCTCGCGACGAGTAGCCCCAAAACGAGTATTTATACGCCCTGTTCCGACACATGTAGGCAAAGATACAAATTAAACAATGCGGTGCGCCGGCATCCACTACAGTGCAAAAACTGCGGGATACAACCCCAAAGAAGGTTAAATCTCACCTCCGAAGAGTCCTCAGAAAAATCCAACAAAAATACGGGTGCGTTCCCCTCGAAGAGAAGATGTCAAACGAGTCCTTAAACGTCTCATTCCGATGCCCGTAGGCCGAGAAATCCCAACAATGCTCCACCGCTGTCCCGTACCTCGCAGCAGTACAAAGGGTCACAAAAACACCTTGGGAAATGTGCAAAAAACTAGAAATGAGGAAAAATGATCAACACGGAAATCGAAGCCTTACCCTTCGTGAACGCGCTGCCGTGAAAATCGGCTCAAAATTCTATGGGGTGATCTGGTGTGTCTCGCGGACTGAAGAGCGACGGTAAAAACCAAAATCCAAGGTGCGTCGATGTGTGTCGCGTCGCAGAAAACATCGATACCGAGGCCTCCAAAAAACCCGAAAATCCATCAAGGTGTGGGGGAGAGGGAGGGGAGCAACTTTGCTGTAGAGGTCCTACAGAGAACAGGCCCGAAAAATCTGGAAAATGGAGGAACGGAGAGGGAGGGGAGCTATTTATAGGCTCACCGAACAAATGCCAAAATACCGGGTGTATCCCCGGTTTCGGGCGCCGAAATCGGGTCGGATGAGACCCGTCCGACCGCGCCCGAATCATCCCGATGGCGCCACGTCACCCACACAACAGCGAACAGCGGAATCTGCCTCCGGTCTTGCGCAGCGTGGCCACCCGCGGACACTGACGCGTGGCACGCCCGAACGCGGGAAACACGGTCAACGCCGCCCACGTGCGCGCCTGCGCCGCCGCCTGTGCCCTCTGCATGCACGCGCCCCGAGGCACACCCTCGCTGCACCGTGGACCGCGACCACTGAACCAGCCTCTCCGCAACTGCCACGTGTCCGCCATAGCCCAATTGAAGAACGCCACGTGGTACACCTGTCCCCGTGCACCGCGCTCACCCGCACGCTGCCCGCGCACTGCCCGCGCCCGCTCCGCCGCCTGCCCGAGCCCTTGCCGCCGCCCTCCGCCGCTGCCCGCCGGCCGCCGGAACAGTGCCCAATGCCTCGAAATCCGTGCACGGCATCCAGGCTCCGAAAAATACAAATAAATCCAAATCCACTCTCCGTTTTGCCAGATTCCATTTCTAAAAATTGCCGAAGGCATCCCGAAAGGTGTTCTTTTGTCCAAACTTCGCGCTGAGTCCAATTTTGATATCCGTTTCACGCGAAACCACTTCTAAACATTCGACGGGGTCAACCGATTACCCACGTAATCCATTTAACACCCGGAGTCCATCACTTATGTCCAATTGGTGCACCAACACCGCAGACACGCCACATAGGCCTCCAGAAGCTGCTGGTCACACTGTAGAAGCCCTGCAGTGATCCGGGTCACCACAGTAAAAAATAACCCAATGCGGAAAATAAATAAAGTACGCAAGATTTTATGTGAAAAACTCCATCACAGGAGTAAAAAACTACGGGACCGATAACATGGCGAAATCCACTAAGATTAAATACGTACAAGGTGATTTACCGTAACTCTACGACTCAACCTTTTCCATACGCTCCAAGTAGATCTTCTCCGCTCGCTCCACAACGCTCCTCGAATCCACGATTTGCGTCCAACACCGAATCCACGACGTCCAACGTCGAATCCACGACATCCAACCGAATCCACGGTCTTCACCAATATAGCACGTATCGATCACACGAACGTACCTCGCTCCGAATCCACGAGAGCGGTAGCACCTTGAATCCACAAGGCCACGCGAATCCACGCGCCGATTTTGGGAAATCGTTGTTTTCTTGGTGATGATAATCCGCCGAATACTTAGATCTAAGATAGATAAAAAAACACCATCTAAGTATTTATCAATTTGATTCTACAAGAAATAAGAGGTTGGAAACCCTATAATCAAATTGATTAATATAGACGAAGAAACATAGATTAGATCATGTTTTCCTTTCTTCTCTATATATGTGGATTTTTATCCTTCGGTTTTTGATAATCGGGATTATTTTGGATTACCCTAAAAGATGACTAATAGGGTCTATTTATAGGTTAGAAACCTTTGGAAAGAGATAAGCATCAAAAACTGACTTAACAAACTTTTTCCCGCACAACGGTCCGGACTGGATTTGGCTGATCCGGACTGTCGTCTTTTTTCAGCAAATTTCCTGAAAAAACAGTTCGGGCTCTGGACTGGAATTTTCTGATCCGGATTGTTCATGCGATTTCAGCAAACACATAGTTCGGGGTCCGGACTGACTGGGGACTGTTCCGGACTGGAATTCTGCATGAACTCAACTATGTTTGGGGTCCAGACTGAATGGTCCTGATCCGGATCCTGAATACTCAAATTGTCCAGGTTTTAATTTTTATACAATAAAGAATATTCCAAGTGTTTCTAAACTATAAGAATGTATTCGGATCACCAAAATTATTTAGTTAAACGTATTTGATCCTTTTGAATTCATTCTTCTTGAGATTGATGTATATCATCCATAATTCTTCATCTTCAATCTTCAAGACTCAAAACACTTCACGAAATACGCCAAAACAAAATCCTTAATAGTACAATAATGCAATCAGAGAGCAACAATCATTTAGCTAAATATAAATATAACTTCTACCACTAAATACCTCCACCAGACATAATCCAAATAAAGTCAAAAATACAGAAACAAAACTAAGATCATGATGTTGAAACTGTAAATACTAGTACTGGGCCACTGCGGCCAATAGCAGGGTCAACTCTATCGCAACAGCTCACTGGATCGTCCCGACATCTCAGCACCTGAATGACCTGAAATGGTGGTCACCCAAAGGGTGTGAGATACAACATAAATGTATCTCAGTGGGCACGACGGGCCGAGAAGTAGAAACTCGTACATACAGGATACTGTAATAAGCGGATAACAATAACTGGATACAAACTGAAAGCTGAAAGGCAAGGTGCAGATATGAAATCTAAGCATGCTGAAATGAAAGCAGGGGTACTCATATATCAAGCTAATTATACTGTAACTAACAAATCTGACAAACAGGAACTGATCATGCTACAGAGCAGAGCGAGTATGATAATTATAAATATCAAAGCTGTAAATAAGGAGTACCAATAATCATGTGTCAGTCATGCTAATAAATGCTGAAGCAACAATGCAAATCATGCATCAATCTCAGAAACAAAAGTACCCAATCAGATGCCACTATCGGTCTCACAGAACCGCAGGCCAAATACCACTATCGGTCTCACAGAACCTCAGCCAAATGCCACTATTGGTCTCACAGAACCTCATGCTAAATACGCTATCATAACCTGTCACGCCCCGGGTGTAAACCAGAACCCGGGCCCGTCTACAGATCCGCCGTGCACACGGTATTTCCCGCGTACACGAAGCGCCAAACCTGCTCAGATATAAGAGATAATAATAAAAGAGCAATAAAAACAGAGCTGAACTAAAAACTAATACATCTCAGACTGAAGCTGGAAATAAAATACAATACATCTGTATAAATGATACATCAGTCTCTCCCAGCTCACCAAAATAAATACAACCTGCTGGCAAAAGCCAGTCCCAAATGTAAAAGTACAACCGTCTGAGGAAACATGGGTACATCAACAGTCCAGCTAACCCGCTCATCCTGCCTCGAGATCTACCTACTCAGCCGTCCTCTCTCCTCGACCCGTCGCTGAAAGCCCAGCAGCACCCGCAGAAGACACTGCAAAACAAGGGAGAAGAAAAAGAGGAAAGAAGAATGGGGGTGAGAACTACTAGTGAACCAGTAGCCTCCCCTAGTGGGTAAAACCTCAAACTCTGACACACCCACTAGGTCTACCAAAGGCAAAAGGAAAGAAGAGTGGTAAGAAATGAAACTGCTGAAAAAGGGAAATCTACGACTACTATGCCTCTAAAATACAATCCTAGACTGTAATAACCGTATGCAACAATAACCAACCGTCCCAGATGAACCCAATCTGTACAGCCCTCATCATCGGGCAAGTAAGCCGCGCCGATGTGATAGCAAAATTCCTGCTGCCGCCATCATCATCGGACAAATAAGCCGCGCTGATGTGATAGCAAAATTCCTGCTGCCGCCCTCATCATCGGGCAAATAAGCCGCGCCGATGTGATGGCAAAACTGTCCATAACTGTCTGGCCCCGGCCTCCGGAGGGGATCTCGAGGGGAGCGACCCACACGAGGAAAGCATCACCGGGCAATAACCGCGCCGGTGTGATAAGTAACAAAAGCAGGATTGGATCACAACTATAAAGCCCCAGTGGAACACAACCCCCCACTAAAAGAAAACTGATCCCTAATCTGATGCATAAGTGATCATCCGGTCAATCGCCCAAAATCCGCGATCGCCGCAATACCTCACAATCCACAACCAAATCTCACCACCGACCTCCGGTCAACCGCCCAATATCCGCGGTCGCCGGAATAACCCACAATCACAATCATGTCCCATATCTGACATCTGGTCAACCGCCTACTATCCGCGGTTGCCGCAAAACCCTCTAGTCCATAATCATACCCTACCACCGATGTCCTATAACCGACATCCGGTCAACCGCCCAATATCCGCGGTCGCCGCCAAAACCAATAATCCATAATCCAGGCCCCGGCTACACTATCCCAAACCCCTGCTCAAACCCGAGCAACAAATACCACCTGACTAACGAAAGGAGAAAAGAAACAAACAAGGTTTCTCCTAAGTCAAGTTCCAGCATGAAAGTGTAGCGATAAAAGATGGCCTATCTAGATGTCCATACAAGCATGCAAGTGTTCTCAAGGAAACATAATTTAAGTCATTGATCATTAACGGGTATCCACCTCTGCATGTCATCTATCCTCAAGTAATACCACTAATAGGATAAATCATATAGTCCCAATTAAATGTTCCATTCCACATGCAAGGTTAAGTGCTAACATAGCAATCCATACAATCATGTATAAGTCCCAACCACTATCAGATTCCCACAAGCATGCAAGTCCCAATTACAATTATCAATCATGGATGTCCAAGAAGGATCTCTCTAATACTCCTAGTGGGTAAGTCAGGAAAGAGGGATAAAGCAACCACCCACCTGGACACGCGCAAACCTCAGCTGTAAAACCTCCTCGCTGTCCAATATCCCCTTTTCACGCCAAATGCTCAAACAGATAAACCGCCGCGATCGCTGTTCACAATTACCCGAAAACATACACACAAATAAGCACACAAGTATCCGAAAACATGCTGTCCAGAATTCAGTCCCAAAGATGCCCTATTTTTACCTGCGAGAAGTGCTCGGAAAATTCCAAGAAAAATACTGTCACGATCCGCGCGACGAACCCGTCGAAACGAGTACCTGTACGCTCAAATCCGAGTTTCCTACACTGAGAAACAAATCTGACAAGGGAACCACCCCGAAATAATCTGCTCTCAAAAACTGTAGCACTAATTCCTGTAAACAGAGATTTTTCACCTTCGAAAAATAATCAAAAAATTCTAATAAAATTTGGGGATATTCCTCGTGATGTGTAGATGCAAAATGCCTTTTGAATCACCCAAATCCGATGCCTGTGCGCGAAGATATCGCCGAAACACTGTGGTGCTGTCCAAAACTCCGCCCATGAAAATGGGTTAAAAGAAAGCTCGGGAAACTCCAAGATAAACTCGAAAATAGGGGGAACTCAAAACACAAAGATCTAAGCCCTACCTGTCGTGAGTCCAACGGCGCAAGAATCGCCTCAATCAGAGGTCGAAGTAAGCCGAGGGAGTCCTCGCACCAAAATGCGACGAAGGAGATCACAAACGAACGAGCGTCGTGCTGCGCCGTAAAAATGGTAACCTCGGGATGCGTGCCGCATAAAAATCCTGGAATCTGCAGATGGATCCGGCTCTGGGAGAGGGAGAAATCTCCTGAAGGCCGCACAGTGAGAAGGTGAACAGGAAAGTGCAAATCGGACTTGAACAGGGCCTATTTATAGGCTGCCAGAAACAATTGGATTAATACCCAACCTGTCCCAGGTTTCGGGCGCCTACAGTAGATTCGGGCGCCCGGATCCGCTGCGCTAAGCCGAACGCGGAACGCCCGAATCGCCCACACAGTGCCACGTAGCCACAAAACAGCGGACAGCCAAAGAGGCCTATCGCCTTGCGCCATGTGGCTCACCACATTGCCGACGCGTGGCGCCACCAACGCGAGGGAAACCGCGGTCAGTGCCCACGTGCCGCCTTCCAGCGCCGCCTGCCAACCCTGCCGGGCACGCGCCCTGAGGCCACCCGCACCCGTTCGGTGCACCGAGCGCGCTACACCGCACCAACCACCGGCCGCCACGTGTCCACCCTGGTCCACCGTGCGCCTCGCGCTCTCCGTAGACCGCGCCCCGCGGACCGGCCCACTCCCGAGCCGCCAGGCGTCCAGCCCCCGGTGCACGCCCGCCGCGTGGACCGGGCGGGCCGCGCCTCTGCCCGCCGCGCTGCCCGCGGCTGCTCCGCCGCGCTCCGCCGCTGCCCGCCGCCGCCGGCACTGCCCGCCGGCCGGAACAGTGACCCAAGCCTCGAAAAACGCGCTTTTGCATCTGGACTCCGAAAAATACAAGTAGGTTGTCCATTTTCACCGTTTTCGCGCACTGAATCCAAATCCGGTGTCCGATTTGCCAAATTCTAACTCCAAAAATTGCCGAAGGCATCCGGAAAGGTGTTCTTTTGTCCAAACTTCGCGCTGAGCCCAATTTTAATTTCTGTTTCGCGTGAAACCACTTCTAAAGGTCTGACGGAGTCAACTGATCACCCATGTGATCCACTTAAGCCCGAAGTCCGCCACTTGTGTCCAATTGGTGCACTAACACCTCCAACACACAGTACAGGCTCCCCAGATGTCACCAATGACTCTACCACAGCTCTGCAGAGATCCAGGTCATCACATCCTCCCTCACTAAAAGAAAGTTTCGTCCTCGAAACTAAAGTCATTCCTTGACACGGGACCTCAACCAAAAAGAGGGGGTAAATATCCAATCATCCGCCACTCAAGCTCCCAAGGCTGTCTGATACCTCCTCCAGAGACGCGATGCAATCCTCGGGTCTCTAACTAGAACAAAATTGAGGCGGGCATTCCAGAAAACCGCACCACCTCAACCAAGTACAGCTGGGCTAACCGCTCGAGCTACCAAGTAGTCTGCATCGGTACAAGCATCCGCTCCTCTCAGGGCCCCGATAATCCAACCACAAGTCCATCGGCACAAAAGCTTGATCCCTATACCTCTGTACTCCCAAGGTATCCAATATAAGTCCCCCAACTGATCACGTAGACTCTGATCTCTAATCTTTAAACCGTCGGGATGTAGAAGCAATTCCCCAACTCTCCGGCATCAACACACAGCCATATGCAGTCGAGAAAACCATATTGCAAATCAACCTTCAGGAAGACCCGGGACCCTTACAACTGGTAAATCAAATCCTCCATGGTCGACAAGGGTGCTAGCTCCAGATGGTCACTTCATCTAATTCCTGGGGATCCACGCAAAGCCGAAGTGAACCAACCATCCACAACTCGAATAGCACCGGCGCCCCTAAAGGCGACACACTAGGTCTGACAAAATTCCCAAAACATCGAATCCTAGAGTTGTGTCCTCAACTCTCAAACTAGTGACATGCTAGACAACTCCGGTAGGAGAACAGCCGGGAACTCAAACCAAAGGGGGTATCACCGAGTCCCAGCGCCGCCGTAGGTCCCTCAACCACACCAGCCAAAAGTCTACTCATCCACTGCGAAACATCCGCCTCGCTCACGAAGTCAAAACCATAGAGGGAAAGATAACCCTCAAGCAACCCAAGTACACCAACACCTTCAGGCCTGGCTCCCCAAGAAAACTGCCTCGTGGCATAATCAACCGCCGCGAAAGAAAACTGAACCAGCCAGCCCAACAAGTACCACAATAACATCCCGCAGCTGAGCCAAGACCATCAGGTCTACCGGCAAAATCCAGGACTCAAGCTGCACCGGGCAGGACCAACAACTCTCCTCCACATGCTAAGCGCGATCGGGAAAATAGGCCTCCCGTGCGTGTGGTGACCATCCTGCCCCCTATCCCAAGCAATGAAGCAAAAGCACTACCCACCAAGAAGGAAATTCTCCCGTATCGAGAAGATACGAACCCAAAAGTCCGGAATAACTCAAACCTACCACCACACCGACCGCTGTAACATATGTGCTCCGACAGTCTCAGAAATCCACTATCCTGGAAAAAGAAATCGGGAATGCCTCCTCCGACTGATCTGTCCTCCATCACCCGGCACCAAGCGCCTCAATCAGAACTCGCCTCAGGTGGTAGATCCCAATCCATAGGAACTACAATGCCACGCTCCATACCCGGCGCCTACTCTAATGAGGCGTCCCTAATCCGTACTGGAGGGACCCAATGAGTTAAAAGGTATCCTCGGGCAATCCACTCTCAAACACTCATATCCTATGCGCCCCGTTCCTCTACACATGGAGCGTGCAGTCCAGCAACTGCGTTAACTCTTGACACAAAAGGCTTCCAAGTACTCTCTATCCCCCACCGAACAAGACCCTGTCACCAAAGGCTCCATACTCAATCCCACAAATCGGGGTGACTCGTCCGCCAAAACTGGCTCACTTGATCAAAGCAATCCCACAGCTTACCCGCTGTCAACTGTCCACCCTGCCTCGGTGCCCCAACACTAAACGTCGGCACGGAGGGGGCTACTCGCTACTCCGACAACTGTGCCACTGCGCTGCTCCGACAACTGTGTCACTGCGCCGACAACTGTGTCACTGCTCCGACAACTGTGTCACTGCTCTGACAACTGTGTCACTGCTCCGACAACTGTGTCACTGCGCTGCTCCGACAACTGTGTCACTGCGCTGCTGATCTGCCTCCAACACTCCTACCCTTCGGGTCCGGAGCTCTCAGACTCCAATCTGGGTATCCGGCCCGAAACAACCAGCTCAGACCCAACTGCCGCACCAAGGTGCACCCGGGTCAGGGCCCAACGTCGGGGAGACACCGCTCACCACGACAAAACCGCAAATCAGCACACCCCAAACACTCGACCCAATCTAGCGAAAGTCAAAGACATCCCTCTATTTTTGTAACTTTATGTTGTCTGCAGCCAACATAACTGTCCCACAAAAATAGGATATGTCGATCCCTCTTCACTCACAGGAAGAGTCAAACAAATAAATCACCGACTTTCGCAAAATGTTGCGTCTCTCACGCACTAACATCCTAGGGTCTGCCCAAAAGCCTAGGGTTTCCTAAGTCCCAACCGACCTATCCCTAAGCTCTGATACCACCTAATCTGTCACGCCCCGGGTGTAAACCAGAACCTGGGCCCGTCTACAGATTCGCCGTGCACACGGTATTTCCCGCGTACACGAAGCGCCAAACCTGCTCAGATATAAGAGATAATAATAAAAGAGCAATAAAAACAGAGCTGAACTAAAAACTAATACATCTCAGACTGAAGCTGGAAATAAAATACAATAGATCTGTATAAATGATACATCAGTCTCTCCCAGCTCACCAAAATAAATACAACCTGCTGGCAAAAGCCAGTCCCAAATGTAAAAGTACAACCGTCTGAGGAAACATGGGTACATCAACAGTCCAGCTAACCCGCTCATCCTGCCTCGAGATCTACCTACTCAGGCGTCCTCTATTCTCGACCCGCCGCTGAAAGCCCAGCAGCACCTGCAGAAGACACTGCAAAACAAGGGAGAAGAAAAAGAGGAAAGAAGAATGGGGGTGAGAACTACTAGTGAACTAGTAGCCTCTGTTACGGAATTTGAGTTGGCGTAGTTTCGTGAAAGTCTCAAGTCTTGAAGATTG
>CM055062.1:9722711-9852298 GCA_029204045.2 Tillandsia leiboldiana
CCACCCTTCATGTGCTTTATGGCAAGTACATCTGAGTCGTTGTCCAACTCCACTGTTGAAAAGAACGCAACGGACAACGAATCGGATGATTCGGAAGGTGAAGATTTTGCTCTAGCCTACCACAGACTTTTGAGGGACTCAAAGAAAGTGGCTAAGCAAAACAAGAGTTTGAGAGGGAGAGTGCATGATCTCGAAGAAGAAGCAAAAAGAGCGACTTCTCTCTCAAACGCTCTTGAAGTGGAAAGGGAAAACCTGATAAAAGAAATGCTTCCCTTCAAGAGTCCAATGAGCAACTTGAGAAGGAACATACAAATCTGGTGGATAACGCGAATCACTTCTCAAGCTCTACAACGAGGCTCGACAGGATAACCTGGAAATGACAAAGACCATTTTCCAACTCAAGAATGACTTACAGCGATTCTCTTCAGGAAGGAGTAAGTTGGATAGGACTTCTTGGTCTTGGTCAATCAAATAGGTTCGGCCTCGGATACACTCAAACTGGAAACAGTCCAAGTTCGAGTGAGACAGTTTTTGTGCCTCAGTCGGTATCTCCTCCTCCGACACCGGAATTCAAGACAAACAACGACAACAAACCTACTTCATCCTCTTTGGGATCGTCAAGATCTAAGGTATGTTTTCGTTGTGGTGTTTCAGGGCACATAAGAAGATATTGCAAGACGGGAGTCGAACGCTCATCTCAAAGACCTCTTGCAACAACTACCAAAACGGCTCCTCCCCGAAAATCAAAGCAAAACTTTTCAAATGAAAGAGATTTGGTAGTTCATTGCGCAAGACGATTACATCAAGGAACAACAATCGCTATAACAAGACGCCTTCACCTAGGCATATAACTTCTCGACCATTACCGACGCACTCCAAAAGGGTTTGGGTGCGCAAAGGTGAAATTTTCCCTTGTCTTGTTTCCAATGTTTCCTTGCATGCATATGATAGTTCGTCTTGGTATCTGGATAGCGGGTGTTCCCGTCACATGACCGGTGACAAAATAGTTTTCAAAATCTTGAGAAAATCTCCGGAGGACACGTTGTTTTCGGAGACGGTCGATCTTTCAAAATTGTTGGAAAAGGGACGGTAGCTATTCCAGATGGCCCGATTTTGAAAAACGTCTTATTTGTTGATGGCCTTAAGACTAACCTCATAAGCATAAGTCAACTTTGCGACAATGGTTTTTCAGTTAACTTTTCATCTGTTGAATGCGTTGTAACTGATAAGGACCATGTCTTCTTTCTAAAAGGGGTTAGATCTGAAAACAATTGTTATGTTGTTCCTAATAAATTTTCTGAAAATTGTAACTTAGCTGCTTTGAATAATGAAACTCTTTGGCATGAAAGGCTAGGTCACTTAAATTTTAAGGAACTTACTAGAATTTCAAACAAGGACGTGGTCAAGGGGGTTCCAAAGCTTTTATTTAAACAAAACGTTGTGTGTGGTGGTTGCCAAAAGGGGAAAACAGTCTAGGACTGCACACAAGAACTTGAACCACGTTGGTACAAAACGGCCCTTGGAACTTTTGCACATGGACTTAATGGGGCCGACCCGTCAACCATCTTTGGGAGGTAAATGGTACATCTTTTTATTGGTTGATGATTTCTCTCGGTTTTCATGGGTAGCATTTTTAAAAGAGGAAAGCTGATACGTTTGACTCTTTTCATGAGATTTGCCATCGTATTATGATTGAAAAGAATGAAAAGATCATTCGTGTTAGAAGTGATAGAGGTGGAGAATTCATAAATTCAAAATTCATTGATTTTTGCACTTCAAATGGAATCAAACATGAATTCTCGGCACCCTATACACCTCAGCAGAATGGTGTTGTTGAGCGCAAGAACAGGGTTGTTCAGGAGATGGCGCGTGTGATGCTTCATAGCCGGAATTTACCGCTACATTTTTGGGCTGAAGCTGTGAACACCGCTGTCTATGTCATTAATAGAGTTTACATGCGCCCAGGAACTTTAAATACACCATATGAGCTGTGGTTTAGTAGAAAACCCAATATCAAATATTTTCGTGTCTTCGGGAGTCGATGTTACATTTTACGTGACCGTGAAAATCTTGGAAAGTTCGACTCTCGAAGTGATGAAGGGATCTTTCTGGGTTATTCTACGAATAGCAGAGCATATCGAGTATTTAACATTGAATCTAAGACGATCGTAGAATCTATAAATGTTAAAGTAGATGAAGCTTTTCACTTTGAAACTGGAAAATCTACCCTCGATATCTCTCTAGATGATGATTCTCCTGCTAGTGCATCTTCTCATAATAATACTTCCAATATTAATGATGCATCTAATGGTTCTTCTAGTTTATCTGATGTGCAGGAATCATCTAATATATCTCGAGTACTCCGTTTCAACAAACGTTACGAATCTCCAAGGATCATCCGGAATCGAATATTATTGGAGATCCACAAGAAGGAGTCAGAACTCGGAGGCAGTTGGTTTGTGGATTCGCTTGCTACGTATCTTTAATCGAACCAAAGAACATAGATGAAGCTCTTCAGGATGACTACTGGATTAAAGCAATGCAGGAAGAGCTCCATCAATTTGAGCGAAACAAAGTCTGGGAATTAACGAAGCCTCCAAAGCAACACAATGTGATAGGTACCAAATGGATCTTCAAGAACAAGAAAAATGAGGATGGTACTATCATCAGGAACAAGGCACGATTAGTTGCTCAAGGCTACTCTCAAGTAGAAGGTATAGACTTTGATGAAACATTCGCCCCTGTAGCTAGACTCGAGTCCATTCGTATACTATTCGCTATTGCTTGTCATTTTAAAATCAAATTATTTCAAATGGACGTTAAGAGCGCATTTCTAAATGGGATTTTAAATGAGGAAGTTTATGTGGCTCAACCGAAAGGTTTTGTAGATCATAAACAACCTAACCACGTTTTTCGTTTGAAAAAGGCTCTTTACGGTCTGAAACAAGCACCGCGAGCGTGGTACGAAAGGTTAACAAAGCACCTTTTGGAGAAGGGCTATACTCGAGGGGGAGCTGATAGGACTCTCTTTGTGAAGCATTATCAAAGCAATTTCATTGTAGCACAAATATATGTCGATGACATTGTATTTGGGGCAACAAGAGATAACGATGCTTCTAAATTCGCGAAGACCATGGAAAGCGAATTTGAGATGTCCATGATGGGCGAATTGACTTATTTCCTTGGATTGCAAATTAAACAAAATGATGAAGGTATTCACTTGAGTCAATCCAAGTATGCAATGGAGTTGGTCAAAAAGTTTGATCTAGAAAATTGTAAAGATTTTCCGACTCCGATGGGAACTAGCCACAAGGGACTTGGAAGTGAATCGCATAGTGAGAATGTAGACGAGAAACTGTATCGAAGTATGATTGGAAGTCTACTTTACCTCACGGCTAGTCGCCCGGATATATCTTTTGGTGTTGGGATTTGCGCGAGATATCAATCAGCACCAAAGGAGGTTCACCTGAAAGCGGTGAAAAGGATCATCCGGTATATCAAAGGATCAATTAATTTCGGAATTTGGTATCCTATGGGAACAAGTTTGGATATTGTTGGATACTCAGATGCCGATTGGGCAGGATCAGTGGATGATCGGAAAAGCACGAGTGGTGCATGCTTCTATCTTGGCCATTGCCTTGTTGCATGGCACAGTAAAAAGCAGAACTGCATAGCACTCTCGACTGCCGAAGCGGAATACATTTCAGCTGGAAGTTGCTCAACTCAACTCATTTGGATGAAAAGCGTATTGAGCGACTTCCGCATTTCAGCATCTTCGGTAACAATACTTTGTGACAACACTAGTGCTATTAACATTTCTAAAAACCCAGTGTTGCACTCTAGAACAAAACATATTGAACTTAGATATCATTTTCTTAGAGAGCTAGTTGAATCAAATACTCTTCAACTTTCATATATTTCAACTGAGGATCAATTAGCTGACATTCTAACAAAACCTTTGGATCAAAAACGTTTTATTCATTTACGAAAAGCAATTGGGATGCTTTCCTTGAAGTAATCTTCTTTTTGAAATCTTTGCTTAGGATAGGTTTTGTATTTGTTTTTTGTTTTGTTCATTATCTATGTTTGTACATAGGACATAAATTGAGCATAGATCATAATTGACTTTAATTGCATCTTTTCGCACATTTAGAAATTTATTATGCTTTTGCCATCATAATATTTCACTGTTGCAATGATCATTTATGTTAATTAAATCATCTTCTAAAGTGATCAAAGTCAATTTCACTCTCTCTATGATCTCTTGGTATAGTCATTATCTTATTTGACTGCTTAGTCGAGTATGAAATCGAGATCAATATTTGGTTGAATACTTTATATCTTAAATAATTGATAGCCAATTGAGGGGGAGTCTTAGAAAAGGTAAAATGCTCAAAAGATGTGGAAAGAGTTACATCCCAATGAGGAGTGTGAAAACTACCACCACATGGAGGAAAGAGCTACCACCTCGGTCATCCGAGTATTGTGTGCAGCTACCACATGTATACCAAGCATGGTTGTTCAAATTTTTGATTAAGTAAAATGCATGTTGAAATACTTGACTCTGTCAAATTTCAAGGTTGGTATAAGGTGGGTTTTTAATGAAAGATGCTCAAAGAGCCACTCTCTTCAACAGATTGTCTAGATACATTATCTACTATATTTGGGATTTCAAACATCTATTGATCTTTGTATTTCATTTTCTTTACTGAATTGATGATTTGATAAAGGCATTACTCATAAGATCAAGTTAGATGTGATTGAAGGTGTTCAACTTTAAGGGATTTAATTCTTGTAAATCCTCGTTTCATTTTTGGATATTATTGATAGATTTGGCATAATCTAATTCTTGTTGTATGAAACGATGATTTTTGTTTAAAGTTGATACACATTTGTGCTTACAATCTTTTTCTGGTTTTTCTTGAATTTCTCTGAAATTTTCTAAAGAAAAAGTTGGGGCCGATCCGGATCGGGCTAGATGATCCGGATCCCGAACGCAGGAATTCTTCTGCGGGCTGACGATCCGGATTGTACCTGCCGATCCGGATCCCGAACGCAGTCTCTCACTGCGGGTAGCCGATCCGGATCGCAGTTATGAACTGATCCGGATCGCGGCTAGGTTTTATAAGGAACGAAAGGGGTTTTTGATTTCTTTACTCCAATCTTTTGTTCCAAAGTTTCCAGAGCCTCTCTCTCTAGATTTCATCCTTCCTGGAAGCTTTCAAACTCAAGTTCTTCAGTTCCAAGTAAGTTTTATTGATCAAAATCTCGGTTTTTCACCGTTTTTCTCTTTTCCTCCTCAAACGTGATGAATTTCTTGGAACAACATTGTTTGTGGATGGTTTTTGATCAAATTTCTTTTGAAATAAGAACTCTGGGTAGATTAGTTTTGATTATATGCTAGGTATTCTCCTGATTAACGGATTTTTAGGCTTCGATTTCTAAAATTTCGGTTTTAGGGCATATAATAAGGATTTTCGAAAATCATGCAATTGATCTATTTTTAAAAGTCCTTTTGCAAAACTAATTTGATTCTTAGTCTCTCTACATGATTATGATTGTTTGGGTACAATTTTTTCAATTTTTGAAAACTAAGAATTTTTGTGTTCTTGAGTTGGTTTTCACAGGACACCTTCTTAACTCAAGCACTTGAATCAATGGCACTCTCTTGGTTAATCCTGTTACTGGTCACAATGGTGCACAAGAGTACATCTGTAAAAGAGGAACCGGATGTTTCAACAGGAGATAAGACAACCGAAGGCAGGGAGGACAACTCAGAGTATGATACGGAAGAATGGGATGAATTCTTCAAAGATGTTCAACAGAAGATTGATGAGGAAAACAGGAAATCTGTCAAAGGCAAAAGGCTTATGAAATCTGCATCAACAACTAAGCAATATACAAGACGAAAGAATGTCCTAAGAAGTGAAAGTTTTCATAGTAGGCCTCTTACTAGAGCTCGCTCACTCTCTGGGGTTCTACAAACTGAATCTCCTTGGGTTACGGGATTGGATGCACCATCTGCTTCTAGACAGCATCCCTCATACTCGAAAAGACAGGATACAGACGCTGCTGTATTGGAATCGCTTCGCCAGGAACAACAAAGACTCTCTGCTGCACAAGAGAGGATATCGAAAGAACTTCAGCAAATTTCCTCTGACCACAAGACGATCAAGAAGAAGTGTTCAACTATCTCGACAATGCTTAAAGGGATTTTGAGCAAGCTGAGTTGTACCAGCTCTGACTCCTCCGACTGAACTGCACCTTCCTTTTCTTTTTGTGCAGGATTTTGATTTTAGGATTTAGTTTTATACTCATTTTAGCTTAGTTCTCAGGTTTTACGTTTTATTGGAACTTTTCACTCTCCTAACATTTCGTAGTCTTAACTACATTTTGGCTTTGTTTTGTGACAAAAAGGGGGAGAGAGTTAGAGAGAACTTTGAACAATGAATGATGGTAGTATGAATGATGAAATATCAAGGTAAGTATGATCTCAACTTCAACTTTTGGTTTTTATCTTGTGATTGTTTGCATGTCTCGACTAACTATTCGACTAACTATTTGGGCATGTAATATAACTAACAAGTTGATGTTGGACTAACATTTTGACATTTGGTTTTTAGTTGCATAGAAGATATGTTGGTTTTTGACTATGATTCTCTTACATATCTGAATTCTCAAATGTCATGGTGATTAGATAAACTCTATCTCTGTACTAGGTTTTGTATGCTAAATATTCTTGAGGTATCTAACGATCTCTTTTTGTCAAGAATGATTTCTTTGTGCAGAGAGTACAGATGTCTAAGTCTAGAGTCTGTTTTAGGAGTTTATCTCATGTGTTTAAATTTTTGGATCTCCATTGTAAATTTTTGTTGTATGGTGATAGCAACAAAAATATTTTTTTGAATTTTCTTTAGTGGATCTATGTTTTGTCACGAAACCGCCAAAGGGGGAGATTGTTACGGAATTTGAGTTGGCGTAGTTTCGTGAAAGTCTCAAGTCTTGAAGATTGAAGGTGAAGAAAGTTGGATCATTTAACTCAATCTCAAGAAAGAAGAATTCAAAAGGATCAGGTATGTTTAACTAAAGATTTTGTGTGATCCGAATACTTCTTGTAGTGTAGAAACACTTGGAAGAATCTTTCATTGCATAAAAATCAAAAACTGGACTTGGGACATGTTCAGGATCCGGATCAAGTTGTTCGATCCGGATCCCGAAGGTGGTTCGTTCATACACCAGTTCAATCCGGATCGTAGTCTCTTGATCCGGATCCCGAACAGTGAGTTTACCATTTTCCTTGAACGATCCGGATCATGCTTCGCAATCCGGATCCCGAACGTTGATGTTTGGTAAACTGTATGAAAGATCCGGATCATGCACTTCGATCCGGATCCCGAACCTTTGTTTTTCTGGAACTGGCTGACTCGTTACGACGATCCGGATCACAGCTAGTCCGATCCGGATCGCCGTCCGTAAAATTTCCAGAAATGTTAGGTTTTTGATTCTTATCTCCTTCCTAGGGTTTCTAACCTATAAATAGACCCTATGACTCTTCTTCTAGGGTTAATCCACATAGAGCCGTCATATTCATATATCATTTTATACGGCCCTAGATCCACATATAGAGAAGAAAGGAAATCATTAGAGAATACTCTATGTTTCTTCATCTATATTGATTAGTTTGATTCTATATTTTCATACTCACATCTCGAGTTGAATCAAACTAATGAATACTTAGATGGTATTTCCGATCTATCTTTGATCTAAGTATTCGGCGGATCATCACCACCCTAAAACAACGATTTACCCCAAAAATCGGCGCGTGGATTCGCGTGTCCTTGTGGATTCAAGGTTCAACCGCTCTCGTGGATTCGGAGCGAGGCACGTTCGTGGATTCGAAGGGTGCTTTTGGGTGAAGACCGTGGATTCGGTCGGACGTCGTGGATTCGACGTTGGACGCCGTGGATTCGGCGTTGGGCGCAGATCGTGGATTCGAGAAGCGTCGCGGAGCGAGCGGAGAAGATCCTCTAGGAGCGTATGGAAAAGGTTGAGTCGTAAGTGTGTACGGTAAATCACCTTGTACGTGTTTTAATTCTAGTGGATTTCTGCCGTGTTATCGGTCCCGTGATTTTTTACTCCGGTGATGGAGTTTTCCACGTAAAAATCTTGCGCATTATTTTTATTTCCGCATTGGGTTTTATCGCAACGATTTTTTGAGTGTTTATGCGTTTACACCTATTCACCCCCCTCTAGGTGTTTTTTCCCCTATTTAGATCCGTATTACATATAACCCAACAGCCTCCCCTAGTGGGTAAAACCTCAAACTCTGACACACCCAATAGGTCTACCAGAGGCAAAAGGAAAGAAGAGTGGTAAGAAATGAAACTGCTGAAAAAGGGAAATCTACCACTACAATGCCTCTAAAATACAGTCCTAGACTGTAATAACCGTATGCAACAATAACCAACCGTCCCAGATGAACCCAATCTGTACCGCCCTCATCATCGGGCAAGTAAGCCGCGCCGATGTGATAGCAAAATTCCTGCTGCCGCCCTCATCATCGGGCAAATAAGCCGCGCCGATGTGATAGCAAAATTCATGCTGCCGCCCTCATCATCGGGCAAATAAGCCGCGCCGATGTGATAGCAAAACTGTCCATAACTGTCTGGCCCCGGCCTCCGGAGGGGATCTCGAGGGGAGCGACCCACACGAGGAAAGCATCACCGGGCAATAACCGCGCCGGTGTGATAAGTAACAAAAGCAGGATTGGATCACAACTATAAAGCCCCAGTGGAACACAACCCTCCACTAAAAGAAAACTGATCCCTAATCTGATGCATAAGTGATCATCCGGTCAATCGCCCAAAATCCGCGATCGCCGCAATACCTCACAATCCACAACCAAATCTCACCACCGACCTCCGGTCAACCGCCCAATATCCGCGGTCGCCGGAATAACCCACAATCACAATCATGTCCCATATCCGACATCTGGTCAACCGCTTACTATCCGCGGTTGCCGCAAAACCCTCTAGCCCATAATCATGCCCTATCACCAATGTCCTATAACCGACATCCCACTACAAAGTAATAATCAAATGGTGGCGACTAAAGTCGCCACCGAATATATAAAATGTCGCCACCAAATACATATAGTGGCGATAAAAAATGTCGCCACATGTTGCCGCAATAGATCCCGCCGGCACATGTATCAGTGGCTAAATATAAATTTTGCCACTTTAAACATAATCTTTTGTGGCGACTGAATTCGCCACCGAATCTTATATTCAGTGGCGACAAATAGTTGCCACCTTATATCTTATAATCAGTGGCGACAAATAGTTGCCACCTTATATCTTATAATCAGTGGCGACAAATAATCGCCACCTTATATTAACTTTGGTGGCAAGATGTTGTCGCCACTGAATCTTTATCAGTGAGGATTTGGTGGCAACAAATATTTGCCACGAAAGTTTGTCATTTGGTGGCAAATATTTATCGCCATTAAATTTGCCCCATAATATTATTATTTTTATTGTCACTATATAAATATATTATTTTATTAAAAATAAATAATTTAACGAAATAACAAAAATCATAAACAAAAAAATATTAAAATTCCAACGAACCAAATCACTTCAAAATGTCACACATTAGTTTCTCCAACAATTCATTAAGTCGCCAATCCCAAATATTAGTTCAATAAAGAGAAAAAAATTTAAATCTATTAGTTAGTCATAGAAGATAAAATGTATTCGAAACTTCAGTTGATTGGTGTAGATGAAATACTTCTCTCTGGTCCATCTCAAAAGCATTTCACTCGGACTAACAGCAACTTGGCATATTATAATCTGCAAGATACAGAGAAATTACTTAAAAATAAATAAGTATTTTTGTAACTATTTAAAAATTTGATAATATAGTATGAACTACTATTTTGAATTCACTTTATGAATAATTGGAGTAAAAATCAACAAGTTGCAACACCAATTAGAGGGTAGAGAGCTCAAGCACATCATAGTAATTGTAAACTGTCATTGACAAAGAACCTTGGTTCCTTCCTCAACAAATACGATGTAAAAGAAAACAACTCAGAGACTCAAACAAACAGATACTTGCTGGATAAAAAAACAATGAAGTAATGAAATTCTTTGTCTAAGCATAATCATAGATGAGTATGTAATGGGGTTCATTATGTAAGCATAATTATGTATGGGAAACAACTAATATCACCACCTAAAATTTAGCAGCACTGATGAAAAGAAAAGGGAGTTGGATCTGAAACAAAAAATAATAGGTCTAAGAATTGTTTAAACATTAAATTTCCAATAAGAAGGTCTATAATTACAAGACACCGTCAAAAACAAGAAATGGATCAGGATGCATGTTGCGCGGTGGCCAAAGCCATCCAACATTCAATTTGGCTCTAACCATAAAGAAATCCCAAAGTTTTTGATTCAACTGCTCCATCTGAGTGCAACTATCTGGTAAGCAAATGACATGTAACAAAGTTACCTATCTCACACTGGTTATAGACAACAAGAGCTTTGCATTCAGTTAAATTAAAGCCAAGTGATTTTTGACCTACGCTGGGCTCCACACCTACATAGTTCAGGGTTTAAAAATACATGATTTTTTTTGGGTCCGATCATTTGCATTTAATCTGGTAGTGGATCCGAAACTCTCTCTCTTATAGATGACAGTGGTAGAAAACTATTAGAGGACCAATTTATCAAAGCAACTGGAATGTGCTTCTCCCAAAGCAAAGAGATGCGGCAGTGAGTAGATATATTAGATATAACGCACCACTAAAAAGTTACTCTGGATAAACAAGGAATATAGGCCTGACAAGGAATATTAGTCATAGAAATTTTATATTAATTAAGACAAATGTAAATAAGGCAGCTCTATTAATGAAGAGTGCGATGTTTATATAACAGTCCACTATGGTATTCTTGCCTAGAAAAATTAGATGAACAAAAAGGCATCTTAGAAAAAACATGTGTTTCTTGTCTTCACAAGGAGATGAGATCTTACCGCATATATTAGTTAAGATAATTTTCAAGATTTTTCAAACACTGGCCTTGTTATGTTGAACTGGATAAACAATTTTGTGGCTAGAGAAAAGTTAAGAATTAACACATTATTCAAGTTGACAACGCTATACAGGCCATAGGCTACTCAGGTCTACTAACTCGTTTCCCCTGTATCTCCTATTTCACTGGATACGAATGACATGAGAAACAAAAACATCTATATACCACTTATTCACCAAATGTAGTAACAAATTAACAATCAACAACAAATAGTCTAGCACACAAATCTTAAACAAGTAAGCACATATACCTTTATATGTATATCTACGTAAAAATAGGCAAAGGCAGCCACTTTATGAACAAATTTCTGTAAGATACTAGAATGAAATCTAAAGCAGGTTCTACAATTGAACAAGAAATAAACTAACTACAGTTGAACATGATATTCCACTTTTCTTTTCCTTTTGTTCTTTCTAATCTTTAAGAAAAAGCTAAAAGAATACTACTATATTTCTGATCGTAATTAGCCACTAATGTCATTCTTTAATGAGAAGAAAAGTATTTATACCAGTATTAGGAACATCTGATGTAGATGGCGTAGAATCTCTATGCTGAAGTCCTGGAATGTGTGCCATAATCGTTTGAAGCTGTGCTTGAAATTCTAGCCTCAAACGATGCTCTCGCTCTTCTGCCTCTGCTCTAAGACGATGCTCACGGTCCTCTGCCTCTACTCTAAGACGATGCTCACGCTCCTCGGCCTCTCGCCTTAACCGTTGCTCTCGCTCCTCAGCTTCTTGCTGCTGATGCTCAAGTGCATCCCTTAGTACATCAACCTGACGCTGATATACTTCTCTTAGTTCTGCACCCCTACGCGATGTAGGTCGAGGTCCACCTCCTAATCCTCTAACATAGCCATAACGTGCCCCACAAGCTTGGATCATTTGCTCCTCTGGGTTTAAGGGAGGCCCCCCTATTTGCGATTGCGTCAGCTCAATATCCTCCAATGCAATCTACATTTGTTATAATAGTTCTCAAAAATTATATATGAACTATAAATAAACGATTTAAAGGAGAAAAGATAAATACTTCTACATGGACTAACATTACCATCACTTTCTTTGATCGATCATCCATCCACTCGCCATTTGATTTTAGATGAGTAGCTTACCAGTAATCAGTCATCTTAGGCTCTGCTTTACTAACGGAATCTCTCTGTCAAAAAGCTTGTAATTAATCATAGTAACCAATAATAAAATAAGTACTCAAAACACTATAGTAAAGATTAAACTAAATAAAACGCATACCATCTCATATCTGATTTTAACAAATGATGTTCTACCCTTAATGGTAGCAGCTCCTTGTTTGGCTCGATTCTTTTTATTACGAGTTGACATACGCTGTATTAAAAATATATATATATATTTAATTCATATACATACATAAATTAATTAATATTACTCATATCAACATTAGAATTTTGTAAACTAACCTTAAACTCCTCTGAGCCAAAATACTCGACTAAATAGGCCCAATCACTATCTGCAACATACTCTGGGACCTTGCGTAGTCTTTCCTCGTCACTCTCAAAACTCAAATAATAGAGATGCAGATGATGTCGCCAATCTCGATACATCTTTTTAAGGTGATCTAACACGTTCTCTTTTTGATCTTCTATGCCATTAAATTTTTCCTGTTACAAATTTAAAGTCGGAACAAAAATAAGAATATTTATAAAGAAGTTCATATAATATATAATACATATTTTGTTTCACTTACAATTAAATCATCAAACATCTTCTGTTTGATATGATTCGATACCTCCTTCCATCTTTTATTCGATAGCACTGCATACTGTCGGAGAACTACCCCCATCTCCGTGATAAAGGGCACGACATCTCCTTCTACGGCTCTTCTCAACTTCGGATCGATAACTACCTTATTCTTTTCACCCCGCTTATGCTTTCTTGACCATTTCAAATTTTTAGTCACCCCTCTATATCTCTTCCCTGAAGCTGTAGAATCTAGATAAATTTGATAATATAGTATGAACTACTATTTTGAAAAATTGAACGAAAATTTTAGTACTGCAAATAAAAGTTAACCAATCTAAAACTTCTGTTACTAGGATTATATGAAAGCACAAATAAAAAATAAATAATTGAATTTCTTAAAAGCATCCCTTGAATAGCTTTTCTCTATAAAATTAAAGTCTTTAGAATTAAGATTTTATTCTCTAGTCATAATATATTCTATATTCTTAAGCTAATGAGAAAAAAAAAAAAAACTCCATAGAATATGATTAAAATATTACCAACTGTATCGTAGGAAGATGAAGGTAAGGCAGATCCAATGGAAGAGGTGCTAGCTGCTAACGGTGCACGCGATGAAGAAGCTGCTGACCTCGTAATACTATGTAAAGCCGATAATCCTGCCATGACCTGAAAAAGAGATAAAAATCCGAACTCTTCTTTTTTGAAAGTCTTATCTGTACTAACGATTCCACTTAGAATTTGTACCAACTCAATCAAATATTATCACCAAACATAAAATTCAAACAATATAACCAGTTATGTACACATAAAAGTCGAGATCAGCAAAAAAAAGATCACAAACACAAAAATAGAAGACCATACAATGATATAGTGTGAAGACGATAATGTATATAATCACTAATCCAGCTAACAACATTCAACAAGACAGCTAACCATGTGTACAATGACTTGTTCAAACTAGTAATTATTTACAAGTTCCTGCATGCTTTAAGCAGTTTCTTTAGCACATAGTGTGTTATTAAGTTTGTTTTTATGTTGCTATTAAATCCCAAATTCTTTCGCAAGATACATAATAATGTAGATAAAAATGCTCGTATATTTGTCACTTTCTTAATGAAAAACTTGTTCTAAATCTAAAGAATACCGGCACTTTGGCACTTTGGCAGGGTCCTTTCGAAATATTAAGCTTATCAGGGTCCTATTTGTTGTCAGAGAAATCACAAGCTAAGACGGGGAGTTTAAGCATTTCCCTCATCTGTTCTAATGGTATGTTGGTAGGTGGTGCTGTTAGTGGACCAATAGTAACTGCGACTCCTGTTCAGGTGGGGTGTCTCTCCTTGCTTTTGCCAAGTTTATTCAATTTGAGCTTACTTCGATTTATTTTTTAACAGTCATCACAGTTCCACAAGGAGAGGTATTGCTAGATTTTTTTTTTAACAAAAACTTTATTTATTTTTGGGCTTGAATACCAAGATGAGTTTATCTTGATCTTATATTTCTCTAAATCTCTTCCCCACTAGCATTTTAAACCAAGCGCATTAGCAACTTTTCTAATTACCAAGTTTCCAACTCTAAATCATCTGTATTTGTACAAGATGAGATTATGCATCTATACCTAATTCAGTAAAAGGATGCGGTGTTTCAGAATTCAATCACATTAGATCCTCTTATGCTGTTTTAGCTATTTTCCTTTTCTCTTTGGAGTTAAATTATTGCCTACTTGATTTTGCATCAATGTGGTAAGGTTATATACATATGTATAACTGTATTAATTTATGAATGCATGTTCTATTTCGAATGGTATAAATAGCAGACAAAGCATCTTAAATATTTCCTAAATATTTTTACTAGTCTGATGGTTTGCATAGTTCCAATACAATGAACAAGTGTTGGATAATAAGGTTGTGTTTTCTCTTTCAACAACGTGGAAATGTTTACTCAAATTTGTTCTAAGTACGGTTTTGATTGGGAGCATTTTGAATCAGCACTAGTTTTCGACATTTTTGCAGAAAGGCAAAGCCTAAGACTTGTACCATTGTGATTTTGTCATGCAGGATATTGCATCGAAGATAATGCAATTCTCGCAACAGAGTCATAGAGCTGTCTTTGTTATGTCAGCGAGTGGTTCTGTCTCCACAGTGACTCTCCAGAACCTACAAGCTCCTAGTCGAAGTACAATTTACCAGGTTTGATTTTTTCTGCCATCCCATATTTTTCATCCAAGTTTTACATTGTGCCAAACTGCCAACTATGACTTATCACTGGTATAAATTTGTTTTAGAAATGTGATGCTTGACATGTGCCCTGATGGTTGTTATTTGAAGAACCTTAGTTGTTGTTTTTTTCCCTTTTAAGGTCGCATCATTTATTGTTACTATTTAACCTTACACTCAGATGATTATAACTTGGCAAATTGTAATGTTATAAATTATTGTATCTGAATGAGTGTTAATATCAGAAGCAGATGTCAGAGTGTTCAGAGAATGAAAGCAGAAAATTTCTGTCAGAATCGCAGAAAATTTCTGTTTATGACTGTGTTTGACATGATAGGCATTTTGATGAACATGATAAAGCAAATCAATCCATCCAAAAAGTTAGGGGTGAAGCTCAAACATGTATTTCTCTGTTTAATTTTAATTGATGATCCTCACGCGACGTGATATTATCCTTTAATTAAAATTGCATATGGATTCGATTAAAAATTCAGTTGATAGAGACCAAAATCAAAACGAATGGCCAAGCAATATCCAGCAATTGAAATTGCAAACAGATATCAGATTCAAATCAAATAAATCCTCACGCAGCACCGAAAAAAGATGAAGAAACACAACTAGGGTTTTGAGATCACCTCTTGTGCTCCTGCACGAAGCAAGTAGGCGGAGCCCTCGGCCTGGCCGAACTTGCCGGAGCCGTTGGCCTCGCCGGCGACGACCTTGTGCGGCGAAGGGGTCACCAATTAACTAGCCGGCGAGGAGCACGGCTGCGAAGAGATCGGCTGCGAAGGGTTCCGGCGAAGAGATCGGCTGCGAAGGGCTCGCCGACGAGGAGATCGACGGTGAGGGGCCCGTCGGCGAGGAGATCGGCGGTGAGGGGCCCGCCGGCGAGGAGATCACCGGCGTGAGCTTCGTTTAGGAGAGAGAGAGAGAGAGAGAGAGAGAGGGAGTTTTAAGTTTTCTTCACAGTGAGAAAAAGAGAGAGAGAGAGGGGGGAGAGGGGGGTTAATTTCTAAATTATATTTAAATTATAAATTATTTATAAATTTAATTTTAAATTATAAATTATAAATTTAAATAAATATTATTTTTATTTTTATTTTAAAACTATAAATTATTAGTTATACCTAATTTATTTTAATATTATAAATTTATTACATTTTTTAAATAAAATTATATAAAATTAAAATAAAATTTTATTTTAAATTTTTTAATTTTAAATTTAAAAATTTTAGAGTTATAAAATATAAGAGTATAATAAAAAAAATAAGTAAACTAAATAAGTTAAATTAAAAAATTATAATAATAAAAAATTATATATAATGACGTTTTATAAAAAAATAATTAAAAAAAATAAAAGTTAGAAGGTATAAATAAAAAAAAAAATTAATTTATGATAATTTCAATTGTAACAAAATAATTATTTAATGACGAAAAATAAATTATCATATTAAATTAATTATTCGATAGTAATTATTTTTATCGTCTCCATAGATAATTAATTATTTAGTGGATCACGTCTAAGTTAATTAAGTATTTTTTTTTATTGGCATATAGTAGCTAATTAGTGGCGGTTCATTTTATTGCCACCATAGGTAGTGGCTAATTAGTGGCGATTCATTTTATCGCCACCATAGGTAGTGGCTAATTAGTGGCAATTCATTTTATCGCCACCATAGGTAGTGACTAATTAGTGGCGGTCCATATTACCGTCACCATAAAATAGGATTACCATTTTAAATCAATAAATTAGTGGCGATTTATTCTATCGCCACCATAGGTAGTCATATAGTGGCGACAAAACACCCATTTAGTGGCGAAAATAAGATTGTCACTTTAAATTAATAAATTAGTGGTGATTTTTTTTATCGCCACCACAGATAGCTATATAGTGGCGATAAAATAGATATTTAGTGGCGGAAATATTTTTGCCACCTTAAGTTAATAAATTAGTGGCGACTCTTTTAATTACCACCATAGGTAAGCATACAGTGGCGATAAATTTTATCGCCACCTTATGTTTGCCACTAATGCTATATTTTCTTGTAGTGTCCGGTCAACCGCCCAATATCCGCGGTCGCCGCCAAAACCCATAATCCATAATCCAGGCCTCGGCTACACTATCCCAAACCCCTGCTCAAACCCGAGCAACAAATACCACCTGACTAACGAAAGGAGAAAAGAAACAAACAAGGTTTCTCCTAAGTCAAGTTCCAGCATGAAAGTGTAGCGATAAAAGATGGCCTATCTAGATGTCCATACAAGCATGCAAGTGTTCTCAAGGAAACATAATTTAAGTCATTGATCATTAACGGGTATCCACCTCTGCATGTCATCTATCCTCAAGTAATACCACTAACAGGATAAATCATATAGTCCCAATTAAATGTTCCATTCCACATGCAAGGTTAAGTGCTAACATAGCAATCCATACAATCATGTATAAGTCCCAACCACTATCAGATTCCCACAAGCATGCAAGTCCCAATTACAATTATCAATCATGGATATCCAAGAAGGATCTCTCTAATACTCCTAGTGGGTAAGTCAGAAAAGAGGGATAAAGCAACCACCCACCTGGACACGTGCAAACCTCAGCTGTAAAACCTCCTCGCTGTCCAATATCCCCTTTTCACGCGAAATGCTCAAACAGATAAACCGCCGCCATCGCTGTTCACAATTACCCCAAAACATACACACAAATAAGCACACAAGTATTCGAAAACATGCTGTCCAGAATTCAGTCCCAAAGATGCCCTGTTTTTACCTGCGATAATTGCCCGAAAAATTCCAAGAAAAATACTGTCACGATCCTCGCGACGAACCCGTCGAAACGAGTACCTGCACGCTCAAATCCGAGTTTCCTACACTGAGAAACAAATCCGACAAGGCAACCACCCCGAAATAAACTGCTCTAAAAAACTGTAGCACTAATTCCTGTAAACAGAGATTTTTCACCTTCTAAAAATAATCAGAAAATTCCAAGAAAATTTGGGGATATTCCTCGTGATGTCTAGATGCAAAATGCCTTTTGAATCACCCCAATCCGATGCCTGTGCGCGAAGATATCGCCGAAACACTGTGGTGCTGTCCAAAACTCCGCCCACGAAAATGGGTTAAAAGAAAGCTCGGGAAACTCCAAGATAAACTCGAAAAGAAGGGGAGCTCAAAACACAAAGATCGAAGCCCTAGCTGTCTTGAGTCCAACGGCGCAAGAATCGCCTCAATCGGAGGTGGGAGTAAGCCGGGGGAGTCCTCGCACCAAAATGCGACGAAGGAGATCACAAACGAACGAGCGTCGTGCCGCGCCGTAAAAATGGTAACCTTGGGATGCGTGCCGCAGAAAAATCCTGGAATCTGCAGATGGATCCGGCTCTGGGAGAGGGAGAAATCTCATGAAGGCCGCACAGTGAGAAGGTGAACAGGGAAAGAGCAAATCGGACTTGAACAGGGCCTATTTATAGGCTGCCAGAAACAATTGGATTAATACCCAACCTGTCCCAGGTTTCAGGCGCCTACAGTAGATCTGGGCGCCCGGATCCGCTGCACTGAGCCGAACGCGGGACGCCCGAATCGCCCACACAGTGCCACGTAGCCACAAAACAGCGGACAACCAAAGGGGCCTATCGCCTTGCGCCACGTGGCCCACCACATCGCCGACGCGTGGCGCCCCCAATGCGCGTGAAACCGCGGTCAGCGCCCACGTGCCGCCTTCCAGCGCCGCCTGCCAACCCTGCTGGGCACGCGCCCCGAGGCCACCCGCACCCGTTCGGTGCACCGAGCGCGCTACACCGCACCAACCACCGGCCGCCACGTGTCCACCCCGGTCCACCGTGCGCCTCGCGCTCTCCGTAGACCGCGCCCCGCGGACCGGCCCACTCCCGAGCCGCCACGCGTCCAGCCCCCGGTGCACGCCCGCCGCGTGGACCGGGCGGCCCGCGCCTCTGCCCGCCGCGCTGCCCGCGGCTGCTCCGCCGCTGCCCGCCGCCGCCGGCGCTGCCCGCCGGCCGGAACAGTGACCCCAAGCCTCGAAAAACGCGCTTTTGCATCCGAACTCCGAAAAATACAAGTAGGTAGTCTATTTTCACCGTTTTCGCGCACTGAAGCCAAATCCGGTGTCCGATTTGCCAAATTCTAACTCCAAAAATTGCCGAAGGCATCCGGATAGGTGTTCTTTTGTCCAAACTTCGCGCTAAGCCCAATTTTAATATCTGTTTCGCGCGAAACCACTTCTAAAGGTCTGACGGAGTCAACTGATCACCCACGTGATCCATTTAAGCCCGAAGTCCGCCACTTGTGTCCAATTGGTGCACTAACACCTCCAACACACAGTACAGGCTCCCCAAATGTCACCAATGACTCTACCACAGCTCTGCAGTGATCCAGGTCATCACATAACCCATGCAGACCTGTGTGACTATAGGCTCACGGGTCGATGTGACCGCTCTACCGGTAAAGAACACCATTGCGGATAGCTAGTCTGCGGTGTACGTGACTGAAAGCTGGCTCAATGGCGATCATAATGCTGATGCTCAAGCTCACAGTCCAAAGACTGAACAATCGGCATAAAGCCGGACAATCCCTGTCGGGGTGCTGAAAGCTGTAATCTCAACTGAGGCTGTATATCTGAAGCTATATCACTGAAGCTGTATAACTGAAGCTGAACTCCTATTCTAACATGCAATATAAGAATAGAAACTGCTGATATGAAGTGAACTGATAATCACTCTAGCTAATGTCCGATCAGGCATGGCATGTCCTGATGTATATCACTATGCATACCAAGTGCTGAGAATGAAAGTATATGGAGAGCTCAACTGTAAGATCAATGCTACATAACTATATATACTGAATGCTATAATGAAAGTAAGGAGAAAGGCTCAACTATAGGATCAAAGCTACATCAAACACAGGGGTCCGACCTACCACGGTACCCCATAGGGCCGAAATGATAAATCCCGGATCGAAAATAAACCCACCTCACGGTAGATGATTACGGTGACCGCTGGATGGCTCATGAGCTGGCGGCTGACTGCTAGGACCTGAATCATAATCACAGGTCAGAAAAAGACTCACTCATACCCAACCAACTGACTTACTGAGTGCAGACAAGCTAAACGGGGAACTTCGCTGAAGTCCCGGGATCTTCCGGAATTTTCAGAAATCCGCCGATAGATCGACTATGACCCAATCTATACTACACAGTAACCAAATCTTGTGAAACTTCACGTACTGCCCAGGAACGTTTAATTCAAGACGTTCGGGCTCTCAAACTCCATAGGGTGCGATTCTATACTCATACGGTGCCATAAATACTGAAAATACCTCCGAAAAAGCAAATTTTGGCTCCGGCAGTCGCCAACGCTACACTGAATTTACTGGACCAGCTAGGACTGCGTTGGAAATAGCCAAGGACATTTGGCAACTATAATAAATCACGCAATTCAAATGTAACGACCCGGCCCACTAACAATAATAACTCGTTAGGCCCAAACCACAACCCAAAATACTTAAGCCCAGTTATTATTATTAGTGTCCATGTCTCTTATAAACTCAAGAACAACCACATCTTCATCCGATGTGGGACTATTGGGGTGTCACAGACTCCCCCCGTTTAGGCCTGACGTCCTCGTCAGCCCAAACACACACACTGTAGCCTAAGATCACCAGGCGATGTGAGACTTGTCTCGCTAGCCCAGTCATCTAGATCCAGGCTCAGCCGAGACTCACCGCACACTTCCAACTGGTTATTGGCTCTGATACCAAATGTAACGACCCGGCCCACTAACAATAATAACTCGTTAGGCCCAAACCACAATCCAAAGTGCTTAAACCCAGTTATTATTATTAGTGTCCATGTCTCTTATAAATCCAAACACAACCACATCTCCATCGAATGTGGGACTATTGGGAT
Organism: Tillandsia leiboldiana; assembly: GCA_029204045.2. Taxonomy (NCBI): domain Eukaryota; kingdom Viridiplantae; phylum Streptophyta; class Magnoliopsida; order Poales; family Bromeliaceae; genus Tillandsia; species Tillandsia leiboldiana. Next base: position 9,743,647 of record CM055062.1, read on the forward strand.
GTCACATAATAACATATGAGGAACAAAATATTTATATATCCAAAGAGGGTCTTAACCTTTTGCCAGTAGTTTTTTTAAAAGAAAATGCTTTGCTTAGAAACAAATTTCATCGTATTTTACAACCATACAACTGGATGGCTGCATTTCAACCTTAAAATTATAAATCACTCCACCTCCGTCGAGCTGCGGCGAGGGAGCGGTGGAGGAGCCGCGACGGGCGAAGGTCGTGTGCTCCTCCGCCGAGTGGGGGAGCGCTCCGGGGAGGAACGCCAAAGAGAAAGAGAGAGGAAGGGAGGGAGGCAGGAAGCGAGGGAGGGCGGGGGGGTGGGGGGGGGGGGGGGGGGGGGGGGGGGACCGAGGAGTAGGGGGCGGAGGGGAACAGAGAAAGAGAGAGAGGGAGAGAGGCAGCAAGCGAGGGAGGGTAGGGGAGGGAACCGAGGAGTAGGGGAGGCGGCGGGCGCAGGGGCGGGGGGGGGGGGGGGGGGGGAACCGAGGCGCCGGTTCGGAAATAGGTCAAGCACGGGAACCGATGAAAGCATAGGGGGAACCGAGGAGTCACCCAGGAGGCCGGTTCGGAAGTAGCCGCTTCGGGAACCGATGAAGGCATAGGGGGAACCGAGGAGTCAGAGGGCCGGTTCGGAAGTAGGTCATAGGGAACTGAGGAGTCACCCAGGATGGCAAATGAAAAAAACCCGCGTCAGCATAAGGACATCACCCAATGCACAACATTACGACACCTCAGCAAAATGCACGCAATTGCGACACGTCACGCCGAAGGAACCACCAAATATATATTTGTATAGATATTTAGTTTCTTGTGATTTATATTTTTTTACCAATTAAATGCTTTCACCTATTTAGCTACTTTGTAAATATTATAAAATTTGTTTATAAGAATAGGATTACTATTTTTAAAAGTCTTTGATTAAGAAAAAAAAATAGAGCACAGTATTCTGCCTGAAAATTAATAGAAATGAAATTCTGTGATGCAAAATTAGAATCTTGGACAATTTAGTGTATCTAACTCTTTGCAAAGAAAAGATTTAATAGCCATAACCGAAAATTAACAAAATTTAAACTGAATTGTGGACTTTGAAACTTTAAAATAATAAATTTGGTATGAATTGATCTTTATAATTTTAAAATTTTAAATTTGAATCCCTAAGTTTGATATTTTTGTACTAATTAATTTGACTTAATTTTTTTATAAAATTTGTAGTAGAGCCAAAATCTTTTGTTTGTTACTTAATTTTGGTTTGTACTTCATGTGAGAACTACCAAAATTGATTGCGAGATTAGGTACGATCTTCACCTATTAAATGGTCGACTGCCTAAGAGGCTATGGTCAACCAATTGTAATGAGAATTTTCTATTCACTAGATTCCATAACCTCCCTCCACTTCTTCTACCTCCTTCCTCTCTTCACCTTTTTTTTTTTTTTTTTTTTTTTCAACACGCAAGGCCCAAGACTTGCTCTCTTTTCCTCTTATCTTTTCCCCCTTCTCCTCACTTTCCCTTCACCCTCTCCTTATTTCCTCATCTCTTTCTTCTTTTTCTTCCTCTATTTTTTATTTCTTCTATGATATTTTGTACTACAAAATTTTTTAAAAACACATCAAGAGTTCAACCTGAGAGTCATGTCTTGAAACTTGCTTGAGAGGTTCTATAACATGAGTAGGAAAATTTAGTGGCTGGAGTTCTACTTCTGAGGAACTCGTGTGTCGTATACTAAACTTTACAAATATAATTTACTGGACTTTTGAAAAAATAGATCAAATAGGAGGCGCTTAGTTACTATTATTGCAGCCTTATAAAAGAGGCAACTTACTATTTGCTCTAACTCCACAGTGCCCTAACCCCAATCCAACAGTAGCCGTCTCTCTCCTCTCCACCCCCTCTTCTTTCTCTCGTTTTCTATTCCACCAGAGAAGAAAACACCATTATTAGGGAATTTTTCAAGCTAAGGCTTGATCTCGTCCGAAGTTTGGGGACAACGAGGAGCTTCGAAAGGAAGCTCTAGGAGGATGAAGGAATCTTCTCTCCCACCGTTTGACTTGCAATAAGAGAGAGATGAGTTGAAATTTTTAAGGACCTTAAATTTTTGGTATTCAAATGAAAAATTTTGAGTTTCTAATAATGCTAGAACCATTTTTAGGGTTCTTCTTGGTACTTCACGAGATGAAGCCCACACCATTGGTAGGGAGTGTAGCAACCCGAAGAGTATTAAGTAAGCGTCGATCCACTTTTGGTCAATTTTAGCCGAGACTAGTGGAGGCAACATCAACCGAGGCCTCCGCATCAGCCGAGTTAGTAGAGGCACAGGTGGAGAATATCACCGAAAATGAGTGATCTTCTTTTTTGTGTGGCATCTAATTTATGTAAAACAAAAGGCGAGACAAAGATATTTTGAACTCTAGGTTAAACTTGAACTAGGGAACAAGCTGTGTATAATGCTCATGTGCAATGGGAGGGTTGATCTCCCTCAACGCCCATTATGCCCAGGAGTGCTGATCTCACTAGTCTCTTCACGAGGTGTATATGGTTATGTGCTATAAACTTAAAGTTATGAACTTAGGGTATAAAGATGAAATGTGTTGGGACCTTTCAAAAGTGTCAAAATTATATGGGAGGTGCGCGAGCAATCGACTTTCTAGAGAGGTGTGCGAGCAATCGATTCCCTATGAGTTACTTAATGGTGGAGCCAGCCGAGACAAACCGACTCCATTTACCTACCGAATAGAGAGGTGTAACAAAGTAATGAAATAAATGATCGAATGGAGAGGTGTACGAGCAATTGACTCTCCATGAAGTATAACAAAGAAATGAAATAAACAACCGAATGGAGAGGTGTACGAGCAATCGACTCTCCATGAGGTGTAACAAATTAATAAAACGAATAACCGAATGGAGAGGTGTACAAGAAATCTACTCTCTATGAGGTGTAACAAAGTAATGAAACGAACAGCCGGATGGAGAGGTATGCGAGCAATTGACTCTTTATGAGGTGTAACAAAGTAATGAAACGAATAACCGAATAGGGAGGTGTACGAGCAATCAACTCTCCATGAGGTGTAACAAAGTAATGAAACGAACAACCAAATGGCGAGGTGTTTGAGCTAGCAATTGACTCTCCATGGGTGTAACAAAGTAACGAAATGAACAACTGAATGGAGAGGTGTGCGAGCAATCGACTCTCCATGAGGTTGTTGAGACCAAAATTTTCGCCACCTTGGGAAGTGACACGTGGCGTATACCATCGGCTAAATACACCAGCCGGCAGAAGAATGAGTCATCAAAGAGGGACTCGCGTCTTGATTAAAACCGACCTCGATCACATGAGAGTGCGGCACGCTACATACGCCATCGGCTAAAGGCATCAACCGATAGGAGAAGCGGCCAACAAGAGGATTATTGCTTCATCTAGGACCGACTGCGGCCGAAGACAAACACCAGATCGCCTCAGCCGAGCGACGAAAGAGGTGAAGTCAGGGTCAACTCTCGGCTGCTCGAGCAACAAAAGAAAAGACTCTGGAAGGAAAGAGTACGAGATTTGGGCGCGAATATCATAACTAATGCTAGAACGGCAAGCGGCGCCCAGCATTGGAAAGCGCCGAAGATCACGCTTCGGCGCGTCGATTAGGGGATGAACCTGGGCGAAAAAACGGCTACTATCCTGTTGAGGAGAATCGACTCAAAAGGAAGTAGTTGAGGAATTTACGATGACTCCCCTTAGATCACACTGATTACTAAAATTGGCGGTAATCCGCATGGTTCGTAAATGTATAAATAACCGAACCAGCGAAGAAAAAGGGGTCCTGCAACCTCGTAAGCCAGTGACCACCCCTGCGTTTTCATATATTTCATATCTGCATTTACTGCTTTCCTAGATAACATTTACCGCATTTCCTAGGAGTAGATTAACTTGTAATCGGTTCCCAGTTACTCTTGTAACCCCACTCCAATCAATATAAATTCTTAATCGGCTCCTTAGTCGTGTCCAATCCTTGTCTCCTTGTCTCAGTTTGGCTACTCTAGGCCGAACTCTGCTTACCTCCAAACTCCAGTTCGGCTGATTTAGGCCAAACTCTGCTAGAGTTTGATTGAGAAGAACCCGGCTGAGCGGATCTCTCCTCGGCTTGATCACTTGATCCATTGGCGCGCGGCACATCACACTTAGAGGGTCACCCCCACAGGCCGATCGCAGACCGCGACTTTTCAGCCCAACAATCTTTTTGGCATGCCTGGTGGGACACTCAGGTAAACTCTTACGATCTTCTACCAATAAAATGTTAGATGACAATAGCCTGAACCTCAGGAGTATAGTCGTTTCTAGACATACAGGGAACGACCAATCTAGTAACATCGAATACGCGGACGACCTGCTACCGACGATACCAGAGGCCTCTGAGACGAGCGGGAGGTCGGCACCACCAGCGCCAACACTATCTCAGTTGTTCGGGCAAATGGCGTGAATGCTGGAGGCCTTCGAGAGGACCCAACGGTCCCTCGAAAGAAACGGCCAGGCGCAAGGTGCCCGGGTAGACTCAATGATGGCCGAAGTAGCTAGCGGCCTCAAATGAAAACGTGGCTCTAATCGGGCAAGCGCTGACCCGAAATGAGTCATACGATGGAGGATTTTCCTCCACACTTGTAGTAGCCCTGGTTCCTATGCAACGTTCTTCCGATGAATCCACTGTTAGAACACCTAGTGTTGGTGTATCTGGCCCATGGTGCATCAATGGGATGCCACAGATGGACCCTGTGAGATATTGTTAGCTATGTTGGCTTTCGGCTAGGTTTTCTGAAATCTCTGAAAGGAATTAGGCCAAACAGAGGTTGGAAATGGATTCAGCACGGAAAAACGCTTGAAAACGGCTATTTGCTTGTTTGATTCTGAGTCCGGATGCCCAAAAACAGACTCCCGGAAGTTTTTATTGGCTTTTGGTGCATGGGAGGGGCCGTAGACCGCCGGCATGCCACGTGGCGGCCTGTCATTGGCCGGTTTATGGCGCGCGGTCCACTGAGTAGCGCCGCTGGGTGCACAGACCCGGCACAAGGACACGTGGCACCGCCTGAATGGCGGGCTCAGGGCGCGCGGTCTATCGGGTGAGCGCGGCGGTGCTTGGACCAAGGTGGGGGACACGTGGCAGCCTTCGGTTGGTCGGTGCACGCGGCGCGGTCCACGGAATTCCAAAGCGGAATGCGTGGACCGGGTGTAGGGGACACGTGTCACCCTCTCATTCGCGGGCGCAGCAGGCGCGGTGCACGGGAGGCATGGCCGGCGCCTCGGGCTGCGTGCGCACGTGGGAGCCACGTCGCGCGACCGGCGCGTGCGGCGACCGATCGGCGGGTCAACCGGCTGGACACGTGGCGCCCGCTCATTGGCGGGCGCCAACCGCCTTTCTGTGCGGTGGGTGGACACACGGCAGCCGGTGAGTGGCCCGCACAGCTGTTTGCTGTTCGGCAGGCCACGTGGCAGCACCTCGTGGTTTTGGGCGTGAACAGTGTTGGGCCGGCCCAACACTATAGTCGCCCGAAACTTTCGGGCGCCCGAAAGTTGGGGCCGAAAGTCCATTACTTACCTTTTTTTGGGCTTTTCCGGGAAAGGCCTATAAATAGGCTTCTTAGACCTCACTTTAGAAGCTTTTCCCGAGTGTTTCTGCCCTGGTGCCCTTCACAGAAGTTCATCCTCTTCCTCTTGTGCATATTTCGGTGGAAGCTCAGAATTTTTGGAGACCGCGACGACGACGATTTCTACATCGTGGCGCAGTGGGACGAATTACTGTTGGAGGCCCATTTTCGTCGTACTTCAGTCTGGGAGGTCTACAGAGCTACCCCAACATTATTTTTGGATGATTTCTGTGGCGACGGTTTCACAAGAGGTAGATCTACAAATTTCGTGTTGGTGACTTTTTCCAGATTTGACCTTTTACTGGGGTTTTGGGTACATTTCTGACCCCCTTTGCGGCTGATGGACTGTTTGGACAGCACCCACTTGTCGGATTTTTTATCTTCACATCCCGACATTGGATTTCGACTTTTCAAGACTCTATCGACATCTACTCTTCGCGAGGATCGCCATCATATTTTTATTAGAATTTTTGGAGGTTGTTTTATAGGTGAAATTTTCGCATTAAAGGGACTGTTCATCACATATTTTTGAACTTGGAATTTTTGTGGAATAAAGTGTAATTTTGGATTGTGTCTTGTACCCAGGATGTATTGAGCACTGCTACTGTACTGTTGGCTTGGTGGATGTATTGAGATTCTGTTTCTGGGTATTCTCAGCTGTACGACTTCGGACAGTTAGCACGTTCAGGTGGGTGACCTTGCTTTCAAAATCTATGGACTGCGTGCTAATTCTTTGTATGTAGGATCATGCATGTTAGTGATTGGACAATAAAGCATGTGGAAACTGAATGTTATTATTCTTGGTATCAGTTGTTGAATCTTGTGATCTTATTGTGATTCCTACATCTTGTCAAGTATTGAAATCTTGGAACTTGACCTAGCACCCCCGTCATATGTATCATGTTCAGCCAGACTGTAGAAAACTTCAACTTGAGCTAGGTTTTTGTTATTGCTCTAGACATTTCCCACATCACTGTTATACTTGTCATTCTGGACTTAGCTTTTCTCGCCCGGGTTGTGGGCTGGAGGTCGGGTGGTTGTGGGATGCATTTGCACTCATGTCTGGGGACCGAGTGGAGTTGATAGCAGTCTGTAGATCTAGGTTCTTGGGAGCTGTCATAGTGACAGTGAGTCTCAGTTGTGTAGATTCCAGCCTGTGAGTGAGACAGTGTTTTGTTGGTTTTAGCCGATCTTATTGATCGAGGATTTGGACCTTAGCCTGCATGAGCCACATTTTAGCTCGACGGAGTAGGCGAGACCAGGTTGTTGTACCGGCATTGAGAGTGATACTTGGACCGGGTTGTTGTACCGGCATTGAGAGTGATACTTGGACCGGATTGTTGTACCGGCATTGAGAGTGATACTTGGACCGGGTTGTTGTACCGGCGTTGAGATTGAGCTATATACCGGGTTGTTGTGCCGGCGTTGAGATTGAGCTATATATCGGGTTGTTGTACCGGCGGGAGTTGGGTCTGATACTTCTATCGCGGCTTGTCGATGCTGTTGTCCCTCTGGCTGAGCCAGTTTTGGCAGTCACGGACACCGTCCCTCTGGCTGAGCCAGTTTTGGCAGTCACGGACGTCCTACGTAAGTCCGGTCCTCCGGGATGCAACGGCAGTAGGTAGGCGCAGGTTTGACTGGACCCGATGTGGCAGTCAGTTTAGATTTGGTGATCTGAGATGAGTGTTAGTTGTGGCATACTGTTCTTTCTGTTCCACTCCTTGAGCATCTAGATAGAGGCATAGTAGCTGTAGACTTTACCCTTCCAGTTTTTCCTTACAGCACTGCATATGTTACTTTATGCCTCTAGTAGACTTAGTGGGCAGACCGTCGAGCTTGTTGGCGACACCCACTGAGAACTACTGTGGGATGTAGTTCTCACACCCGTCGTGGTGTCTTCTCCCCAGGGACTTCTGCTCCAGTTCCTGCAGCTCCAGTTGCTGATCCAGCTTTTTCAGACCGAGGTAAGGGAGTCGCGAGATAGATCCCTTCATGTCATCCTCTGAGAGAGAGTAGATGTACCCCTTACCACTTTTTGAGAGTTTTATGTTGAGTGACTCTTGTAGTGAGGTATCGAGTTGTACCTTTCTTTTACTGCTGTTCAGAGAGACTCTTGTTTTTGGTGAGGTTGGTCTGTATTATTTGTGAGATGTAGTTGTATTTTATGTCTTTTATTTCAGCTTTTACTATTTCAGCTCTGATATCTGCTAGTGTAGATGTTTCTTTGTAGGTTAGTCGCTACGTCTATACGGGGCTTCCCGTATGGGCGGCGGATCAGTTGGCGAGCCCGGGTCGCAGTATCGACCCCGGGGCGTGACAACACTACCCCAGCACTTGCCAACGCAATCGATCACGATGGCGCCGACAATGCCGACAATGCAACCGCAGGGAGTTGCACTACCAGCGGCTACTTATCAAGCGGCACAGCCGCTGGGGGCAGTACAACTGCATATAATCCCGTACCAAATAGGGGCGATGCTGATGGGGCAGAACATCGGCCATCAACAAGAGAAATACTGAGGGACTCCTCTGTCTCCCCCACTGCCGTTCATACAGCCTCAGGCTGGGGGCAGGAACTGTGGGCAGGTCCCTCTGCAGGGACCGCCTCAACAGCAGGATGGCCATCACGGGCCGCCACCTCCACCAGCACAGCCGGCGGTCTCGATACCTCAAGTTGGCCTTGCCGAATGGCTGAGGGCAGAAATGCCGGGCAGGTCCCTCAGCAGGGACCGCCTCAAAATCAAGCTGGCCAATACGGGCCGCCACTTCCATTGGCACAATCGGCGGCCCCAGCACCTCTAGTGGGGCTCGCCGACATCGACGCCCACGTGGAGGAAGTTATCCGAAATACCTTCGTCACAGAGGCCAGGCTGACAATACGAACAGTGTTCAGCTCTCCGTATCCCGCTCATATCGATACAGACTATCTATACCTGGCTAACTAGAAAATGCCGAAGTTTGATAAGTTCTCAAGCGAAGAGAACGAGAATACCGTTGAACACATTGATCGATTCACGGCCCAATGCCGAGAGGCGGCCGCTAGCCCATTCCTAAAGATGAGGCTATTTAGTATGTCGTTGACCAAAATGGCGTTCTCGTGGTATACCAGCCTTCTTCACAATTCCGTCTAGGATTGGGACGAGCTCGAGGCTAAGTTTCACGAGCAGTTCTATCGGGCAGCCCCCGAACTATCGATTGCCGATATAGCATCGTATCGACAAAATGCCGGAGAAACGGTAGAGGAATTCCTCAACCGTTTCAAGACGGCAAGGAATCGATGCTTTGTTATGATGACCAAGGCCGAGTTCACCAAAATTGCCTTTAACGGCCTACACTTCAAGACCCGCGACCATTTTCGACACGTCCATCGGCTAACGACTTCACATTCGACACGTCCAAAACCGATCGAATATTCGATCGATTGAATAAGGATGGCCGAATCAAGATCCAGGAGGGGCAGTCAATCCCTCCCTACGTGAAGCTTCGGAGGCGGAAATACTGCAAGTATCACAATTCCTGGAGCCACCGAACGGGTGAATGCTTCGCCTTTAAGAAGCAAATCCAAAAGAAAATTGATGAGGGTCGGCTCATTTTTGCCGACGAAGAAAAGAAAGAGATGGAAGTTGATACTAACTCCTCAGGTGAACATGGTAGACCCGAAGGGGAAGAAGTCGATGTAGGAGCCCGAATCCCCCACAAAGAAGAAATCGACATGAAATATATTTCGGCTCCGCATCTGTTGCAAGGACGAAATGACAAAGGAAGATTAGGATGCTCTCCTCTTCGGCGTACACGAGGACGCGAAGAAATGGTTCGCGTTCATCCACCATGGTGAAGGCCCGGACCACCACAACCACCGGTCGAACCCAAGCTCAGCCGAGGGATCCAACAAGCAGTCCTCGGAAGAAGATGGCAAGAAAGAAGAGCAAGACCTGCCCATGCAGAGGATCTTGCGAGAGTTCTACGGTCGAGAGAGGCCAAAGCCGACCCTAGTTGGCCACAAAGGGCTACGGGCTCCACCGCAATAGCAGGGCCCCTACCACACCTGGAAGGAAAGCCGGGCCCAAGGGAGACAACGAAGACCCTTCAGCCAACAGGCCGAAGGAGGACTAGCACCCGGGCCCTCGCAACGTCAAGAACGGATTGGGCCCCACCAGAGGATCGGCCCGATGAGGGCGCAGAAGGACCCGGACAGCCACCCTTGAAAGGGGCCGACACCACGACCTCCCTACCGAGGAACGTTGGGGGCAGGAGAAGCCCTTTTGGTCCCCGACGCGGAATTTTCTTGGCTCACCAAGGGAGAAGTTGAGGCCCTGGGCATCCAGTTGGTGTAGGAGCTCAGGATCCAGTCATGGCCCAAATTGTGGCAAAAAAAAAGAGATTCTCAGGGAGCACCTGAGGAAGATGAACCCACCGGCAGACGTACCAGTGGAGCAATGGTTCACGTCCAAAGGACCTGCGCGTTGGCAGGGGTTGGTCATGACAAAGACGCAGAAGCGTCGCATGCAAAGGATGGAGGCCGACGTCCGCAGCAATGGCATCACGACCCAATGGTCGCGGCCGAACCCGAGGCGGGAACGGCCCATGCATCGATTCTCGGTAGCACCGATGCGGCATGATCACGAAGCGGGAGGCTCTACAACACTACTTCGAGGGAAGACATCGATAATCCAATCAGCGGTGGTCAGGCCGACGAGTAAAGTCATCCGACTAGAATTGAAAGCTCGCTTGAAGGCCCAGAGGCTGCTGTGAGGTGCAGCCAAGAAGTGCCGAAGAAGCGACAGGATGTCGAGGAACCCGTCAAGTAGGAACTTGGAAGGGTGGCCCGACGCAAGAGATGGCCACCGGGGGATGACGAAGAAGTCCCCACTCCGTCTTCAGCCGAGGTAGAGGCCGAAGGGAAGAAGCCACGGACCAACAACATGTCGGTCGATGAGGATGCGACGGGGATCGACATGGTCTATGTCCTGCCAATGTCCTTCAGGGCAACAACGTCCCAAGAGGATGCCGATGAGCATACCTCTGACGACAAGGGTCTGCCCATAGCCGAGCTCCAGCTGACGGAGTGAAAGGTGGAGGCCAAGGTAGTGGTGTTCTAAAAACCATCGACTTTTCAAACTCGGTTCATAATGCCACTGTATATACAGGTCTTGATTGAGGGGCGGGCCAGCTGGCTGCGTAATGGTAGATGGCGGGACGATGGTCAACGTCATGCCTATTGCCTTCCTAAAAAAGATCGGAAAGAGCGAAGAGGAGCTCAAGCCGACTGACACAATGATGGCCGACTTCACTGGAGGCGGTCAGGCAGCGAGAGGGGTCCTGACGAGCGAAATAACGACCGGTTCTAAAACCCTAAGAACCGCCTTCTTTGTAGTGGATACGGTGAGCTACTACAACCTTCTGTTAGGGCGTGACTGGATTCACGCCAACGAATGCATTCCCTCCACGCTCCACGGAAAACTATTCCAGTGGGTTGGCAACAAGGTGGAGGAGATAGCGGCCGAGGGAAGGCCGCAACTGGCAGACGTAAGCATGGAGTCGATCGGCCATGTGAATTGAGCCGATGAAGACCCGGACCAGATCTCATTCGTCTGGGTAAACCGAGGAGGGAGTGCAAGTGAAACTCCTCGGCGAGACCAGCTAAATAACGGCAGGTGATGGGCCCCCGTCCTGGATCAAATGGCACGTGGGGGGTTAGTAAGCAACGTCGCAACGGGGCCTCCGAAAAAGGAGCCGGCACAATAAGCCGGCGAAGAGATAACCTCGACTGTTGCACTATGGGCCAAGGACTCGGCCGACAGGGCTGAAGAAGAAATAATAAATCATCCCCAATCAGTCGCGTAGTTAAAGGAAATTCCTACTACTTAGAGACTTTTAAATGGATTGGAAGGCAATCAGCCGATTAACGGAACACATTTGAAACACTATCATATATTGTTTTGGGAGGATGTGGAGTAAAAAGCACAACAAAACTTCATGTTTAATGAGCTGATATATATGAAAGTCAAGAAAAAGCAAGCACAAAAGTGCTTCGGAAGAGGAAAAGTCGTGGTCAAAGAATCCGACAGGAGGTCGAAACCCAGGACCGCCATCAAGCTCGAAAAGGTAGGAGAGAAGCCAAAGGGATGATCAAGCATTGCCTTTCGAAAATCGAGATACCCGACCATCATGATGTCGATGGGTCTCGAACCTCTCGAACTCCCATGACAGACTTGTGCTAGGCAAGATGTTCCCCTCGAGAAGAAGGAGGCCAACCTCATAGGAAGGCCGGTCGAAGCATGAGAACACGCCTCCCAAATGGAAAAAACCAGACATTGAGCGGCTCGAATTCCTCAAACTCCTAAAGATGGAGACTAAGGCTGGCCTTTCCCCCCGGAAGGATCTTCTTAGTAACAACCATCCTGTCACACCCCGGGAGCTATTTAAAAGCGAAAACTGCTCGATTTTTAGGAAACAATTTTTTTTTTGAAACCTCTCGCTCTAGCGCGTGCACAGACCCGCCACATATACAAGATCTCTCTGTGCAAACGAACAGAGTCTCCCCTATATACACACGGTGTCGCAACCATAAAATACATCAACCTTATATAGTTTTTATACTCAGAGTAACAATATTTAAATTAACTTTAACATGGAAAACTACGCCCACTCGGCGTATGTAGTTTGAAAGGATAAATCCACAAGGTTTTAAAAACAGTGCCCACATGACACTCAGCTTTTCAAAAATTATTTTCGGAAATCCTTTTTGGTTATTTAAAAAGCTCTCGTCCACCGGACGCATCCAAAAGAACCAGTAACCAAACATAGTCTCAAAAGTATTTAGCTAGCTATCCAGTAAAAACACGAGTCCGTCCAATCATCCACATCATCCATAATATCTCAATCCACATACAAATATATGAATTACGATGAAATATCCAAAAGAAAAGATAAAAGAATACCACCAGACTATAGAAACACAATCACTCCCTAGGCATGATCTCACCTCCATCCTTCTCCTCACCCCCGACTGACCTGTCACACAGTAGGAGTCAGTGACATATACTAGGATAACAGAATGACTGAATAATAAAGTCGACTATAATATAAAGTGCAGTAAGTAAAAGAGAACACCAAACCGTAAACCGAGTCACCCATATCTCTGTACTGCTACCATGCGGACCCCGAATAAGGAATCCTAAAGCACCTGCCATCTTGGTCCAGCGACCTTAGGCCTAAAAATAATCCCGCTGATCAAACCGGTGCAATACAACCCCTATCGCAATGGTCGCGATACCGCAATGTCCGCAAGGGTTCCCTCACGCAAATCACCGCGTAGGGATCACGGGTCAAACAAACCACCTCTCCGAAAAAGTACATCGATGCGGTGGCCAAACCGCTGGTGTGCGTGAATGTGCCAAGAGCATGACGATCTCATAACAATGTATATAACTCTTCCACGACAACCAGTCGCCTAAGTGTAGGAAATAATAAATAAGGATGCAAAAGGGTAATCAAGCCAATCTTTGTCCTGTTTGGTGTATCATACCGTCACACTATTCGTGACCAAGTTTGTATCCTACTATCAAAACAAACATCATTAACAAAAAATAGAGAAGAAGAGAAGGGTTGAATCGAAAGCCCATTCAATAGAGTTCTCTTCTTCGGATCGGGGTACCCACCTCAAACGGAACGACCCACTACGTTCGTGGATCTCCTACGCCTCCAGAAAAACACTCGGACCATGGGCAACAAGCGACACCCCGGTGACGAAGGAAAATACAAGGCCCAAAAATAATACTCCGCTGTCCCAAAACAGTTAACTGATGAAACCCCGTGTCGCAAAAACTGTCTCCCGACGCAGACCAATCGTCGACGAGTCACCGAACAAAAAATCGGGCCTCTACCGTTGCCCTGATGAAGTTCGCGACGAAAAATGATCAAGCGAAAAGTCACCTGACGGAAAAACAAACCAACTCTATCAACGAAGAACCCAGCCCAAAAACCTCGTCGGCAGCGGTGGCGGCCTGGCAGGACGCGACGCGTGCGTGCGGACTACACAGCGCAGCGGCACGGCCTGGCTAGGCGCGGCCCAGGGCGACCCCCTTGCTACGTGCAGGCAGCGCGCAGGCGGCCTATGCAGAGTGGCGCGCGTGTAGACACGCATCCAGCGGCGGCGGCCTGGCAGGGCACGGCGCGCACGTGCGGGTGGCACAACGCAGCGCGCTCTGGCAGGGCGCGGCCCTGGTGGCACGCCCCAGTAGCGTGCAGGCAGCGCGCTTGGTGCCATGCACAGCTATGGGGACTCAGCGGCGCGCGAGCAGCAGCCCTGCTGGTGGCGCGCGCGGGTGCGGGTGCGGCCTGACAATGCAGGTGTGGGCGCGCGGGCCTAGCGACGCGGCGCGGGTGGCGGGGGTCTGTCGGCGCAGGCCTGGCAATGTGGTGTAGGCGGCGTGGGCCTAGCAGCGCGGTGCGGCGGCGCCCCCCTTGGCAGCGCGCAGCTTGGCGGCGCGGGCGACGACCTGGCAGGGCGCGGCTCGGGCGGCCGCCTAGCAGGACGCGGCTCAGGCGACCCCTGGCAGCGCGGTGGCAGCGGCGCGGCTACACGACTATCGCGGCAGCGCAGCTAGACGACTATCGCGGCGACGGCGGTGGTGGCTAGGGCGACGACTCCACCAAAAAAACTGCCAATGACTCCACCATCGATTCCGTCAAGAGACTCTGCCAATGAACTCCACCAACGAATTCCATCAAGCAATTCCGCCAACGCCAAAAACCCGACGAACGAAAGAAACGAACAAAAGAATCGAATGAAATGAACAAGACGAAGGGAACAAAAACCAACCTTGCTCCGACGGGGAAGACGGTGCGACTCCGATCTCCGACGACGGTGGTGTTTTCGGTTCCGGTCTCCGGCGATGGCGATGTTTTCGATCTCGGTCTCCGGCACGCACAACTAGGAAGGAGAAGAAACTCGATCTTTTAAAAATCTTTTTGTGGAAAAGTAATAGAAATTAGGGTTTTCTTTTATTTTCTTGTGTACGTATGAAATTTTCAAAACCCTTGATATTTATAAAGATTTTCACCGGTCATTCCTCGATAAGTGTGCCAAACTTCTGAAACGTCCTATTACCGCTAGCATGGATTCTGTTGCACCGATAAGTCTTAGCGGGTACAGAAAATTCCCAAACTCACCTTTATAGACTCGCTAACTTAAAAAAGTCTTTCCAGGAGATCCGTAAGTCGGATTTTCAATCCGATCGCACTATTATTCTCCGTTCAACGAGCTCTACAATTATACGGTATAAACAATACTAGACCAAAAAGAATAAACCTAAAATCTAATTTTATTCCAAAATAAAAACTAAAAGTTTGTGATACACTATCCTATATCGGTTTGGGAGGATGTGGAGTAAAAAGCACAACAAAACTTCACGTTTAATGAGCCGATATATATGAAACTCAAGAAAAAGCAATCACAAAAGTGCTTCAGAAGAGAAAAAGTCGTGGTCGAAGAATCCGTCTGGAGGTCGAAACACAGGACCGCCGTCAAGCTCGCTGAGGTAGAAGAGAAGCCAAAGATGGAGGATCAAGCACTGCCTTTCGAAAATTGAGATACCCGACCATCATGAAGTCAATGGGTCTCCAACCTCTCGAACTCCCACGGCAAACTTGTGCCAGTCAAGATGTTCCACTCAAGAAGATGGAGGCCGACCTCGTAGAAAGGTTGGTCGAAGCATGAGAACACACCTCCCCAATGGAGAAAACCAGACGTTGAGCGGCTCAAATTCCTCCAACTGCTAAAGATGGAGACAAAGGCTAGCCTCCCCCTCCCCCCCCGAAGAATCTTCGTAGTAACAACCATCCGTTAGCAGCCAAAAATCGACTGGACCACCACCCATAAGATCCCGGATCGGTAGGTCCACACATAGGGGATTCCTCATAGAAAACCCTGTTAGAACTCCAATGTGGAAAGAAGCCTTTATCTATCGACCGGTGTCTAAACGCCACCAGATTCAGATTGAGAAGTTGCCTCAAAGGTACCCTCAGCCACGAAGAAGCTATGACCGGAACACGAATGTAGCAATGGCATAGAAGTCATCGTGGAGGGAGAAGACGATGTGTAAAATGCTACACGTGGTGCCCTTTTTTATAGGACGACGAAGAGGAGCGAAGTGATGACAGTCGGTCCTTGGAAAACAACAACATTTAATGAAGAAACAATGAAGGACGCCGAGAATTAATAAAGATCAACACCTGGTCGCGAATCCCTCGGATAGTGAGCAAAGATCTTGCCAGGGTATGGGGAGGATCATGGACACTGTTATGCACGCTAGGTATTTGACTCAACTTCGACAATCGCTCGAATGGTACATCAGGCGATTGCCGAGAGGGCATTGTTAAGACCAAAATTTTTGCCACCTTGGGAAGTGATACGTGGCATATACCATCGGCTAAAGACACCAGCCGACAGAAGAATGAGTAAACAAAGAGTACGAGATTTGGGTGCGAATATCATAACTAATGCTGGAACGGCAAGCGGCGCCCAGCATTGGAAAGAGCCGAAGATCACGCTTCGGCGCATCGATTAGGGGATGAACCTGAACGGAAAAACAACTATTATCATGTTCAGGAGAATCGACTCAAAATAAAGTAGTTGAGGAATTTACGATGACTCCCCTTAGATCACGTCGATTACTAAAATCGACGGCTATACGCATGGTTCGTAAATGTATAAATAACCGAACAATCGAAAAAAAAGGGTTCTGCAACCTCGTAAGCCAGTGGCCACCCCTACTTTTTCATATCTTTCATATCTGCATTTACTACTTTCTTAGATAACCGTTACTGCATTTTCTAGGAGTAGATTAACTTGTAATCGATTCCCAGTAACTCGTGTAACCCCACTCCAATCAATACAAATTCTTAATCGGCTCCTTAGCCGTGTCCAATCCTTGTCTCCTTATCTCAGTTCGGCTACTCTAGGCCGAACTCTGCTTACCTTCAAACCACAGTTCACCTGATCTAGGCCAAACTCTGCTAGAGTTTGATTGAGAAGAACCCGGCCGAGCGGATCCCTCCTCGGCCCAATCGCTTAATCCATTGGCACGCGACGCATCACACTAGGATGGTCACCCCCATATGCCGATCGCAGACCGCAACTTTTCGGCCCAATAGAGGTGTAACAAAGTAATGAAATAAACAACCGAATGGAGAGGTGTACGAGAATTATTCGACTCACCATGAGGTGTAACAAGTTAATAAAATGAGTAGTTGATTAAAGAGTAGTTCGATCATCCTCATCTCTTCATTAGGCGTGTGTAGGATGTGGGTTATGGAATAATGGATCTGAATAGGGTAAAAACTACCTAGAGGGGGGGTGAATAGGTGTAAACAATAAAATCACCAAATCGTTGCGTAAAAATAACCCAATACGAAAAAATAAATAAAGTGCGCAAGATTTTACGTGAAAAATTTCGTCACAGGAGTAAAAAACTACTGGACCGATAACACGGTGAAATCCACTAAAATTAAACACGTACAAGGTGATATACCGTAACACTATGACTCAACATTTTCCATAGGCTCCAAATAGATCTTGTCCGCTCGCTCCGCAACGCTCATCGATCACACAATTTGCGTCCAATGCCGAATCCACGACGTCCAACCGAATCCACGGTCTTCACCAATGTAGCACGTATCGATCGCACGAACGTGCCTCGCTCCGAATCCACGAAAGCGGTAGCACCTTGAATCCACAAGGCCTCGCAAATCCACGCGCCGATATTCCTTTCGAAAATCGTTGTTTTATTTATTGATGGTGATGATAACCGAATACTTAGATCATATAGATAAACAAGGAAAACACCATCTAAGTATTCATCAATTTGATTCTACAGAAAATTAAGAGTTTTGAAACCCTAGAAACAAATTGATCAATAGAGAAAGAAAACCTAAAATAAACGGTGTTTACCTTTTCTTCTCTATACGTGGATTACCTTTTATTCCTTTTGGGATATACGATGTTTAGGAACCCTCGAAATAAATAGGAATCTTCAGGATTCTACCGTAAAAGATAATATTAGGGTCTATTTATAGGTTAGAAACCTTTTGGAAAGAGATAAGAATCAAAAATTGACTTAACAGAATTTTTTCCATGCGGCGATCCGGACTGGATTTGGCTGATCCGGACTGTCGTCTTTTTCAAGAGAATTTCCTGAAAACACAGTTCGGGGTCCGGACTGGAATGACCTGATCCGGACTGACTCATGCGATTCAACAAACACTAGGTTTGGGGTCCGGACTGGAATTCCGCATGAACCAAACCATGTTCGGGGTCCGGACTGGACGTGGCTAGTCCGGATCCTTAACGTGTAAAATGTCCAGTTTTGATTTTTTTTGCAATGAAAATTTTTCCAAGTATTTCTAAACTATAATAATGTATTCAAATCACCAAAAATATTTAGTTAAACGTACCTGATCATTTTGAATCCATTCTTCTTGAGATTGATGTATGTGATCCACAATTCTTCAACTTCAATCTTCAAGACTCAAAACACTTCACGAAATACGCCAATACAAAAATCCTTAACAATCTTCCCCTTTGGCGGTTTCGTGACAAAACATTGAATCCACAAAAATAAACAAAAAGTTGTTTTTGTTGCTATCACCATACAACAAAAATTCACTTGAATGGTCCGAATAAAGTGTTAATACAAGAGATAAACTCCTATTAAACTCTAGATTTAGACGCTTGTACTCTCTACAAAAGAAACAATTTTTGACAAAAAAAATTATTAGATACCTCAAGAATTTAAAACTTCAATAAGCAATCAGAGAGATAGAGTTTATACTCATGTAACTTATGACATTATTTCATCAGATATGTATGAAAGTAGACAATCAAAGATTCTCATATCATATATCAATAAGGTTCCAAATGTCAAAGTTCAAAGTTCAAAGTTCACAAAAGATAACTACCTGGCACTGGCACTTGTTCTTGTCCTATCTACCAACTTAGTAAAAGTTAGAATATTACAAACCAAAATAATTAGTAGAATAGTTAGTCAGGTAGTCGTCATTGAAGTCTCATCTTACTTGTTCTTTGTTCTCAGTTTTCTCTTCTCCTTTTTGTCACATAACAAGCCAAAAAAATTAAAAGAGGAATTGCACATTTCAGATAACCAAAAAAAAATCTGCAAAAGAGAAACTGTTAGAAAAAAAAACAATCATCAATCTGAATCATCATTGTCGTCAGAGCTGCTGCATCCAAGCTTCGTGAATATCTTCTTGACCAATTTTGTCAGTGTCTTATATTTCTTCTTTAAGTCTTCCTGGATTGACGTGGTGCGTTGGAGATCGACAGATATACGTCCTTGTTCTACTACGATGCGCTCCTGTTCAGACGACAAGCATTGTTGTTCTTTATAGATTGAAGTAACAGAGGCGTCATCGTCTGATGTATCAACATTACCAAAAACTACTGCTATTTTTGCTGCTGTGGCTGCTGCTGTTTGTGTAGTGGAGGCTGAAGCTGCTTGTGCTGTGGAGGCTGAAGGTCTTTTGCTCCTTGGTGGGGTCGGGGTCTCATCAGTTTCACGAGAGAGGGACTTCATAAGTGTCGAGTCGTTGATAGTTCCCAAACTATGCATATAAGATGACGATCGGGTGTCTATGTCAAACTTCTTAAAGATCCGCATAATAATCATTGGGAAAGGAAGCCTCTCAGTCGGATGTGCATTTTCAACATATCTTGCCATCCTCGATCAAATGAGAAAAGGAATGTTCAAGTTCAAAGCTCGAACCGCCGTGGGATGTCCAAGAAGATACAAAAATAACACCCTACCCCATCGTAAGACCTTAGTTTGCATATTCGGCAAAATATTACAGCAAACAATGAAGTTCATAAATCGGTATTCATCTTTAAGTTCCTTGGAAAATACCGAATTTCCTGCCGATCTATTATCTGGCAAACAAATGCCATCCACTACAGTCCTCCAAGTATGATTGGTCATAACTTGACCTTTCAAGTAATGAGTTCCTCCCGTTTGGACACTCATTCCCAGTACTTCACCAATTAGGTGTGGGGTGATGACAAGCTTGGTGTTTCGGACCGTTGTATGAAATTCCCTTGGTCAACCATCAATGTCTTGAAGCTGATTCGCATACATGTAGAAGGTTATGATCAGATGCAAATAGTAACCAGAAGTTTTAGGAAATTTACAAATTGGCGAGAGTCGAGCTCTATCAAATAGGACACCAAAAGCTTCCGATCGTTCTCTAAGAGCTCCGACATTCACGCGCCTCTCACCTATACATTCTGTCACGCCCCGGGTGTAAGCCAGAACCCAGGCCCGTCTACAGATCCGCCGTGCACACGGGATTTCCCGCGTACACGAAGCGCTGGTAACCTGCTCAGATATAAGATATAAAATAAAGAGCATAAAAATAGAGCTAAACTAAAAGAACTATAAATAATCTCAGACTGGAAATAAGATACAGGTGTAAAGGTACAATAAACTCCCAACTCACTGAATAAATACAACCTGCTGGCTAAAGCCAGACCCAAAAGTAAAACACAACAGCCTGAGATACAAAAGGGGGTACAACAAAAGTCCAGCTAATCTCACAATCTGGGCAGACGATCTATCTAGTCCGCTATCCTCTTACCTCGATTTGCCGCTGATGGCCAAGCAGCTCCCGCAGAAGACTCTGCAAAACAAAGGGGAAGAAACAGAAAACAACAATGGGGGTGAGAACTACTATAAAAATAGTAGCCTCCCCAAGTGGGTAAAGCCTCAAACTCTGACGTACCCACTAGGTCTACCAGAGGCAAAAGAAAATGAGAGGTGGTAAGGTATAAAAACTACTGATAAAGGAAAGTTACCACTACTATGCCTCTAAATGCAATGCCAGGAGGAATAACTAAATAAATGCATCAGTGAATGTGCCAGCCTGAATAAACCCAATCTAAACACCAGTAAGAACTAGCACTGCCTGCTCTGCTGTCGAACTAAAGAACTCAACCGCGGGATACAGACCGACTTCTGACTGGTACGGTCGCATCGCAAAATAAGTAACAGACCAGCTTCTGTCTGGCACGGTCGCACACTCCGGAGTGGCACTCGAGGGGAGCGACCCACACGAGTAAAGTATCTCTGTAACAAGTATCATGATATAGCAGGACTGGATCACGACTATGTTCAAAGTGGAAAAATCCATCCACTAAAGAAATTCGATCCCCAATCTGATGCAAAAGTAAACGTCCGGTCAACCGTCCAATGTCCGCGGTCACCGCAATACCCCATAAGTCCAAAATCTGATAAAGTAATCAACATCTGGCCAACCGCCTAATGTCCGTAGTTACCACACTACCCCACAATCCATAATCGAGTCTAACATGTCCCAGACTCAATGGCCTCAACTACACTATCCCAAACCCTGCTCGAACCCGAGCAACATGAATCGTGCATCTGAATAAAAAGGAGAACAACGCAACATGGTTTCTCCTAAGTCAAGTCCCAATATGATAGTGTAGCAATAAATAGGGGCCTATCTAGATGTCCATACAAGCATGCAAATGTCCTCATGAAAGATGAAAGAGAGTGTATCGAATAGTAGTTCCACATGTGTATCAAATAATAGGCCCGCATAGATATAACCATCATGCCAAAATCACTAACCAACTACACATGTCTATAATCCATGATCCATAATAAATCATCAAAAATAGTACCCGCACATAAATATGTCATCCTGTTCCATTTAAGCAACTTTCACAAAAGTCTATGTTCTAACATGGCATGTTAATTACCACCACTATAATATCCCCACAATCATGTTTCCACAATAGTATTTTCCCAATATTATTCCCAACATGATATGTCCACAAGATTAGTCTCACATGATAGGCTCACATTTATATTAATTTAAGCATGGATGTCAAGGGGTGATCAATCAATAACTCCAATATGGGGAATCCTCTAATAAACTTAGTGAGCAAGTCAAAAATTGAGGTATGCAACAACCACCCACCTCGAAATGCGCAATCCACACCCAAAAAGGCTCCTCGCTGTCCGCAGTCCTCTAACTCCGCAACCCACCAAAATCAATGAAGTACTGCAAAATAGATCGCACCCAGTGTAAATAATAACACCAACAACAGCATTTGCTATTTTTCCAAATAGCACGGAAAAAGAGGAATTTTCACCTCTGTGCAGTACTCCGAAAAAATCCAAAAAAATCACGGTTGTGTTCTTTACGACGAGTAGATCCAAAACAAGTATTTATACGCCCTGATCCGATGCTCGTAGGCCAAGATATAAATCAAACAAGTCCACATTGTCTAGAAATTCACCACAGCAAATGGGGCCAAATAGTGCATCGGGAACCGTGCCAAAAACCCAGAATGAGGTGAAATATATATACAACAACCCAGAATGAGGTGAAATGACCAACACGGAAAACGAAGCCTTACCTCTCAGGAACACGCAGCCGAAAAAATCGTCGAAAAACTCCTTCGGGGCTACACAGGGGACATCTCGGACCGAAAAGCGACAAAAACGGGCCGAAAAAGGGAAATGTCGAAGCACGCCGTAAAACCGAGATCCCCACTGCCGAGCCTCCAAAAATCCTAGGGATCCTCCACGAGATGAAGAACATAAAGGGGAACAACCTTCCTATAGGGCTCTATCGGAGAAGGAGTACAAAAAGCCCAAAAAAAATGAAAAGAAAGAGGGGAGGGGGGTATTTATAGGCCTAGCCCAGCCCAAAAGGGCCCAAGGATTTCGGACGCACGAATCATTCGGGCGACAAATCCGCACCCCAGCCCGGCCCAAAACGCGCGCCCGGATTCACCCGGGCGCGACGCGTGTCCCCGAAAAGGGGACAGCGGCGCCCGGCGAACCGGGCGCTGCCGTGTGGCCCTGGCAGCGTGGCGGGGTGGGTGGCGCCCGCCAATGGCGGGCCGCCACGTGGTGCACGCGTGCGCCACGCCAGCGCTGTGCCCGCCGCGCCAGCCGCCGCCCTGCCACACGCCGCCTGCCACCTGCCACCGCCTGCCACACGTGTGGTAAGGGCGCTGACCCGCGGCCCTGCGCCAGCGAATCCAGGGCCGCCACGTGGCGCGTCCCGATCCACGCGCTCCCCCGCGCGACTCCGTGGACCGCGCCGCTTGAGCCGGCCAATCCAGGGTTGCCACGCGTCCCCCGCCGGTCCACTGTGCACCAGCGCCTAATCCCCGGGGACCAGACAGCGTGCGCCGGCCAATGACAGGTTGCCACGTGTCCCCCGCCGGTCCACGGCTCCCCCCCCGTGCACCAAAACACACAGAAAACTTCCGGGAGTCCGCTTTTGGGCGTCCGGACTCAGAAAAATACAAGTAAATAACCGTTTTCAAATGTTTTTTCGCGCTGAATCCAAATACGGCCTCCAATCAGCCTGAACCCACTTCTAAAATTCGGCAAAAGTAGCCGAAAGACAGGCTTGATCCAAAACCCTCACTAAGTCCATCCAGCACATCCATTTGACGTGTTGCGGCCCCAGCACACCAATAATAGGTGTTCCACACCTCGAATCAAGGGGAAAGCTACACGGGGATCTGGGTCACTACACATTCCCTATTTTCAAAATCCTTCATTCTTTCAGAATTGATGTGAACAACATCCTCTGGATCTGGGTCACTACACATTCCCTATTTTCAAAATCCTTCATTCTTTCAGAATTGATGTGAACAACATCCTCTGGGATAGGAGGTTGTTCGATCGCAAGAGGTTCTTGGATCTCAATTCCAAGAGATCTCCCTCTCTTCCTTGCAACACTTTTTTCTTTTCATTGACATTGGTTCCATTGGAGCTTTTCCTTTCTCTGCAGCAGTTGGTGGAGTCCTAGCTTTTTCAGGAACTAGGGTTTTCCCTTTAGAAGCAGTCGATGCTTTTGCTTCTGCAATTTGTTGTGCTCCTTCGACCGTCTTTTCCCAATCTTCCGATTTAGTTTCGGAGCCATCCAATGGCACAAGCTCAGGTTCTCCTTGATCTTTTCTTGCTCGCTTCAGTTTGTTGGTCACACGTGTCACGCCCCGGGTGTAAACCAGAACCCGGGCCCGTCTACAGATCCGCCGTGCACACGGAATTTCCCGCGTACACGAAGCGCTGATAACCTGCTAAGATATAAGATAAGCAATAAAAGAGCGTAAAACAGAGCTGAACTAAAAGAACTATAAATAATCCAAACTGGAAATAAGATACAAACTGTAAAGATACAATAAACTCCCAGCTCGCTGAATAAATACAACCAGCTGGCTAAAGACAGACCCAAAAGTAAAATACTACAGCCTGAGATACAAAAAGGGGTACAATAAAAGTCCTGCTACTCTCACGGTCGGGCAAACGATCTAGCTAGTCCGCTATCCTCTTACCTCGATTTGCCGCTGATGGCCCAGCAGCTCCTGCAGGCGACTCTGCAAAACAAAGGGGAAGAGACAGAAAACAACTATGGGGGTGAGAACTACTAGATAAACCAGTAGCCTCCCCTAGTGGGTTAAGCGTCAAACTCTGACGTACCCACTAGGACCACTAAAGGCAAAAGGAAAGAACAGTGGTAAGCTATAAAGGCTGCTGACAAAAAGAAAACTACCACTACTTTGCCTCTAAATGCAATACCGAAAGAAACGACTGTATGTATGCATCAAAAAACAGTATCTGTACAAAAATAACACCCTACCCCATCGTAAGACCTTAGTTTGCATATTCGGCAAAATATTACAGCAAACAATGAAGTTCATAAATCGGTATTCATCTTTAAGTTCCTTGGAAAATACCGAATTTCCTGCCGATCTATTATCTGGCAAACAAATGCCATCCACTACAGTCCTCCAAGTATGATTGGTCATAACTTGACCTTTCAAGTAATGAGTTCCTCCCGTTTGGACACTCATTCCCAGTACTTCACCAATTAGGTGTGGGGTGATGACAAGCTTGGTGTTTCGGACCGTTGTATGAAATTCCCTTGGTCAACCATCAATGTCTTGAAGCTGATTCGCATACATGTAGAAGGTTATGATCAGATGCAAATAGTAACCAGAAGTTTTAGGAAATTTACAAATTGGCGAGAGTCGAGCTCTATCAAATAGGACACCAAAAGCTTCCGATCGTTCTCTAAGAGCTCCGACATTCACGCGCCTCTCACCTATACATTCTGTCACGCCCCGGGTGTAAGCCAGAACCCAGGCCCGTCTACAGATCCGCCGTGCACACGGGATTTCCCGCGTACACGAAGCGCTGGTAACCTGCTCAGATATAAGATATAAAATAAAGAGCATAAAAATAGAGCTAAACTAAAAGAACTATAAATAATCTCAGACTGGAAATAAGATACAGGTGTAAAGGTACAATAAACTCCCAACTCACTGAATAAATACAACCTGCTGGCTAAAGCCAGACCCAAAAGTAAAACACAACAGCCTGAGATACAAAAGGGGGTACAACAAAAGTCCAGCTAATCTCACAATCTGGGCAGACGATCTATCTAGTCCGCTATCCTCTTACCTCGATTTGCCGCTGATGGCCAAGCAGCTCCCGCAGAAGACTCTGCAAAACAAAGGGGAAGAAACAGAAAACAACAATGGGGGTGAGAACTACTATAAAAATAGTAGCCTCCCCAAGTGGGTAAAGCCTCAAACTCTGACGTACCCACTAGGTCTACCAGAGGCAAAAGAAAATGAGAGGTGGTAAGGTATAAAAACTACTGATAAAGGAAAGTTACCACTACTATGCCTCTAAATGCAATGCCAGGAGGAATAACTAAATAAATGCATCAGTGAATGTGCCAGCCTGAATAAACCCAATCTAAACACCAGTAAGAACTAGCACTGCCTGCTCTGCTGTCGAACTAAAGAACTCAACCGCGGGATACAGACCGACTTCTGACTGGTACGGTCGCATCGCAAAATAAGTAACAGACCAGCTTCTGTCTGGCACGGTCGCACACTCCGGAGTGGCACTCGAGGGGAGCGACCCACACGAGTAAAGTATCTCTGTAACAAGTATCACGATATAGCAGGACTGGATCACGACTATGTTCAAAGTGGAAAAATCCATCCACTAAAGAAATTCGATCCCCAATCTGATGCAAAAGTAAACGTCCGGTCAACCGTCCAATGTCCGCGGTCACCGCAATACCCCATAAGTCCAAAATCTGATAAAGTAATCAACATCTGGCCAACCGCCTAATGTCCGTAGTTACCACACTACCCCACAATCCATAATCGAGTCTAACATGTCCCAGACTCAATGGCCTCAACTACACTATCCCAAACCCTGCTCGAACCCGAGCAACATGAATCGTGCATCTGAATAAAAAGGAGAACAACGCAACATGGTTTCTCCTAAGTCAAGTCCCAATATGATAGTGTAGCAATAAATAGGGGCCTATCTAGATGTCCATACAAGCATGCAAATGTCCTCATGAAAGATGAAAGAGAGTGTATCGAATAGTAGTTCCACATGTGTATCAAATAATAGGCCCGCATAGATATAACCATCATGCCAAAATCACTAACCAACTACACATGTCTATAATCCATGATCCATAATAAATCATCAAAAATAGTACCCGCACATAAATATGTCATCCTGTTCCATTTAAGCAACTTTCACAAAAGTCTATGTTCTAACATGGCATGTTAATTACCACCACTATAATATCCCCACAATCATGTTTCCACAATAGTATTTTCCCAATATTATTCCCAACATGATATGTCCACAAGATTAGTCTCACATGATAGGCTCACATTTATATTAATTTAAGCATGGATGTCAAGGGGTGATCAATCAATAACTCCAATATGGGGAATCCTCTAATAAACTTAGTGAGCAAGTCAAAAATTGAGGTATGCAACAACCACCCACCTCGAAATGCGCAATCCACACCCAAAAAGGCTCCTCGCTGTCCGCAGTCCTCTAACTCCGCAACCCACCAAAATCAATGAAGTACTGCAAAATAGATCGCACCCAGTGTAAATAATAACACCAACAACAGCATTTGCTATTTTTCCAAATAGCACGGAAAAAGAGGAATTTTCACCTCTGTGCAGTACTCCGAAAAAATCCAAAAAAATCACGGTTGTGTTCTTTACGACGAGTAGATCCAAAACAAGTATTTATACGCCCTGATCCGATGCTCGTAGACCAAGATATAAATCAAACAAGTCCACATTGTCTAGAAATTCACCACAGCAAATGGGGCCAAATAGTGCATCGGGAACCGTGCCAAAAACCCAGAATGAGGTGAAATACACTACAAGAAAATTGCCCTGTAACGAAAGGAAAAGTCGTCGTTATTGCTCCATTTTTCGTCGTTAAAAATAAATAACGACGGGATAAAATGTCGTCGTCACCCGTCGTTATTGCCTTCCTTACTAAAAGAATTAACGACGGTTTAGAAAAACCGGTCGTTATTTCTTTTTTACGACGGAGAAATTTCCGGTCGTTAATCAGTACTCATTAGTGACCGTATAAACCGGTCGTTATTGCTTTTTAACGACGGAACGTTTTAACGACGGAGAAATTTCCGGTCGTTAATCAGTATTCATTAGTGACCGTATAAACCGGTCGTTATTGCTTTTTAACGACGGAACTTTTTAACGACGGAGAAATTTCCGGTCGTTAATCAGTACTCATTAGTGACCGTATAAATCGGTCGTTATTGCTTTTTAACGACGAAACTTTTTAACGACGGAGAAATTTCCGGTCGTTAATCAGTATTCATTAGTGACCATATAATGCAACAATAGCGACCTATTCGTCGTCGCTAATAAGCTTATGATTTAGAAGTTTGTAAATTTAACGACCAATATTTTCGTCGCTAATAATTAAATTATTACGAAATAATATGACAATAACGACTAAAATTGTCGTCGCTAAAAGTAAACCTTTAGAAAAAGAGTATAATAATAACGACCAGTATTTTGGTCGCTAATAAATGTACGTTTTAAAAAATGTATAATAATAACAACCAGTATTTTGGTCGCTAATAATAGTATAATAATACAATATATATATTCCTATTAAACCATATATCAACAAATACAATAGAGAAGACATTACATTCAATTAAAACTACATTCACATACACACCATTTTGTCAACATAATTATCAAAAGTATTGTCATCCAACATACAACCATCACATACACACCATTTCAAGTCTACATATAAAGTTGTCAAAATGTTTACTAAATTAAAAGTAACCACTCCAAAATAAACATGCAACCATCCATTGTGATTCGAAAGAAGAAGTAACCACTCCAAAATAAACATGCAACCGAAGAAGTAACCACTCCAAAATAAACATGCAACCATCCATTGTGCTTCAAAAGAAAAGCAGAAAAAAGATAATTGAAAATCTACTCTGTTGGCTTCAAGACGATCCTCTTTGCTCAAATACGAACATCTTCAGTTATCTGCAAAAGACCAAAGTAAATATTATTACAACATTACTAAAATAATATAAGAAATATTGAAACTTCTTGAAATAAAAATAATATTTTAGAAAATTTAAATGAAGATATGCTTTTGGATAATTACTATTAACAATAGTAAGATTGTGTTTCTTACTCTTCAGATCGAGTCGGTGGTGGAGGAGCATTGAATTGTTGTTGTAGCATTTCCTTAATTGCTCGAAGTTCTTCCTCCATTCCGTCAATGCGACTTTTAAGTGACTCATTTTCCTTTTGAGTTTCACAAAGTTTAGTATGAAGTTCCGCTCTCGAAGAATAAGGAGGTCTCAAATCATTTGCTTTTACACCACCTCCGAAACAAATCACATGATTACGACTTTGAGATCCAAAGCATTTTTCAATAAGTTCTATGTTGGAAGAAGAAGGATTTGATTGCGACGCTTCAACAATTTCATCCTTCAAAATATAGATATCAACATTAAAAAAAAATGAAACTACAAAAAGAGATAGATTATAATAAAATAAATGTAAAAAACTTACATATTTCTTGATAGTATCTTCTCCTTCTAGTTGTCCACCCTTTTTTCTAGTTTCATAAAATATTGTTGCTAAACTTGGTGGGTTATTATCTTTCCCTCCCTATACAAAATATAAATTAGGTTCAACCAATGCCATCAATTGAATATAGAAGTTTGAAGTTACCTACTATTACCTTTTTCCAAATAATTTGTCTAAAAGGTTTACTACCCGTGCGATGAGGCATTGCTACCTTCGACCTATTTTCTGAATTTCTTTTACTTGCCGCCTACATTCACATGGTAACATGATATAAATATGAGTATAAGATATAAAATAAAAAACTGGTATATGCATAGTAGTATAATTGTAGAAAATAAAAATAATAAAAGAATGAATAGGAAAAGAAAATAAATTGGCATGTATTTCTATCTTTATAATAAGAAAAAATTACGTACCAGAAATTTTTCACTAAAAAAATGTTCTTTAACGAGCCACTTCCAATCGTCTCGATGAACACCTTCAGGAAAAATTTTAAGAGCATCTTGAATGGTCTTGCAAGGCTTTATAAATTTACGATGCAAATCTCCTCGCCATTTGTTCCACAATTCGTTCATATGTTCCAAAGTTTCATCACGATATGCTTCCATTTGATTATTTTGAAATTTATCCTGCAAGTGCAATCATGTTTTGTTAAATTTTCCTCAAAATATGATATTGGAAAATAAAAACAACAAATACAATCAAGTCAAATTTAAATTCATGTTATAAAATATTACCGTTACCGCTGCCCACATGTGATTTTTACTGTCTTCCTCAATTTCCTTCCACGAATGTACTTGAAGAGGACAAATATTACGATCACGCACAATTTTACCTAAGTGTCTTGAGAAAACCTTATGATTTTTTCCGGTGGCACGGTTGTTGTAGAATATTACCTCCAACTTTTTACCATTTTTAAATTTTCCAAATATCTTGCACTTGTTTTGCCCTCGCACTTTCCTTTTCTTTGGAGAAGTCACCATATCTAAATCATTCAAACTTATTGTCTTAGAACCCAATACTGTAAAGAATACAGATAACTCAAGAAGTGGCTCATAAACTGTTTTAGGAAGGAGACCACGTAATGCTAGAGGTAGTAGACGTTGAAGAAGAACATGACAATCGTGACTTTTTAATCCTGAAATCTTGTGCTCTTTAAGATTCACACAATGTGAAATATTTGATGAAAATCCATCTGGAAGTTTTAGTTGCTTAAGAAAAAGGCAAAATCGATGCTTCTCTTCTGAAGATAATGTGTAACATGCAACAGGAAGTATAAACTTACTCCCATCTTGAATTGGGTGTAATTCTGGCCTTATGTTCATTGCTTGCAAATCAAGACGCGTTTTAATTGTGTCTTTTGTTTTTCCCTTGGTATCCATGAATGTCCCAACAAAATTATCATTTATATTTTTTTCAATATGCATCACATCCAAATTATGTCTCAACAAAAGATCTCTCCAATATGGAAGCTTAAAGAATATGCTCTTTTTATTCCAATTATCCCCTCGAATATCATGTGATATTTTTTCTTTTTATTAGCAGCCTTAGTTAAATTGATCCCCTCAAGATCTTCAACTTGTTCAAGAATATCATTGCCAGTAAGTAGTTTTGGTGGTAACCTTCTCTCCTTTGTGCCATCAAATGAAGATTTGTCATTCCTCCATTTATGATTGGCAGATAAGTAGCGTCGATGTCCCATATAACATTGCTTGCTACCATTGACTAATCTAATTGAAACAGTGTTCTTATTGCAACAAGGACATGCCAATTTACCCTTAGTGCCCCATCCAGATAAGTTGCCATATGCAGGAAAGTCATTAATAGTCCACAACAAAGCTGCACGCATTTGAAAATTTTGACGTGTTGACGCATCAAATGTTTCAATACCTACTTCCCATAAGTCCATTAACTCCTCAATCAAAGGTTGGAGATAGATATCAATTGCATCTCCAGGACCTGAAGGTCCTGGAATGAGCATCGATAATATAAGATTAGGTTCCTTCATACACATCCATGGTGGTAAATTGTATGGTATTAATATTACTGGCCAAATACTGTATGGTTTTCTCGTATCTCCAAAGGGTTGGAAGCCATCACTTGCAAGACCAAGTCTTATATTTCGAGGCTCTAAGGCAAATGATTCATATAGTTTATCAAAAGATTTCCATTCCATCGCATCAGCAGGGTGTCTCATAATTCCATCATCTACTCTTTTATCAAAATGCCATCTCATAAAAGAAGCTGTCTTTGTGGACATGAATAATCGTTGAAGCCTAGGCTTCAATGGAAAATAACGCAATGTTTTTGATGGTATTTTTTTACCTTTTGCATTATACTTGATTTTCTCATTTTTTGTATCAGTACTCTTCCATCTAGAAGCACCACAAACTTTACAATGATTAGATTCTTCGTCGTCTTTCCAATATAACATACAATCATTTACACATGCATCTATTTTTTTATAGGAGAGCCCCAAATCCTGAATAATCTTTTTTGCTTCATAATAGGAATCTGGTAAAGTTGATCCTTCAGGAAGAAAATTTTCATTTAATAGTTGTAGTAACATGGTAAATGATGCATTACTCCACTTTCCAAGACTCTTTATATGAAGTAATTTTATTAGAACTGACAATTTGGAGTTCTTAGAACCAGAGTATAATGGTTGATTAGACTCTCTTAATAATTTATAAAATTTTTTAGCTTCATCATTGGGTTCCTCTTCATGCACTTCATGACTTGAGACACCAGTGCTTTCGGGGTTCATACCGAGATCACTAAAATCCGGATATAAATCTCTTATAATATTCTCCACCTCGTTAGCACTCTCATCTTCTTCTGTTTCCTCATTATCTTCATCATCAGATTCAGATTGAGACTCATATGATTTTTCCCCATGATGATACCAAAAAGTATAACTACGAACGATTCCATAAACTTTTAAATGAGTTTCTACCATCTCACGAGTTCCCGAATCAGTGTTATTACACTTAACACAAGGACATCTGATTTCATTATTTTCTCCAGTTCTTTTAAATGCAAAACTAAGAAAACTTTGAACACCCTTATCATATGCCTCATTCAGTCGATCATCAACCAGATCCATCCAATCCTTATTAGGTGCCATTCTTTTTTTAATCGGTAAAGATTAAAGTTCAAAATTACCTAAATAAGATAGAGTCGATAAGCAACTTCACATAAAATTACTATAATATAACGGAATAGCAAAATTACATACAATCTTATATAAGTCTAATTACATACAATCTAATATAGGTCTAATATAAGTCTTTTGCACAACTGCTGACCCTAAACATCAAATTTTAGATGTATAATTACTGTCTAAAGACAGCCACGAAGTCATATTTGCGACTTGGTCCATAACAACTTTTAAAATTGCATAGAATCACGTTTTGATCCACTGTTTTGATCCGTTCTCTCAATCCAGGCAACCAAAATCAGCGCCGTAAGTTTCAGCGCGTCGGGTTTGACGAGACGGAGCTCGTGCTCACTGGCTTAGACCAGCACAAAGCCCAACAACAAAGTCGGCCCATAAATACTTAGGGTCCAAATACGGCTTATGTTACAATTTAATTCATGCTTGATCAACTTGGAATTAAACATGAGCATCATGCTCACTAAGGTTTACAGAGTCTACGGCTCACCTTGGATGCGCCGCAGATCCGCCGGAAAGTTGGCCGGAGCAACACCGATTTCAAGCTAGGGCTCGGGTTACACGAGTTGGGACCGAACCTACATCGCAAGGTCAACAGGGGCAAGCATCAGTGCAAGGGTATTCCCAGAAAGGGTCTGGACCAAGCCCGGCTCGGCGGCGGCAGCCGGTAGAGGCGGCGGCCGAGAAACACACTAATTATCCTCTAATTAACAAGATTGAGCCAACTTAATAACCCGGGGTTCTTGGGCTAAAATAAAATGACCAGCATACTTAAATTGGTATTTATGGCTTACCTGAGTCGGTGGCCGGCGTCCCAAAGCGGTGGCGGCGGCCGGAGGTGAGGCACGGACCAAAGAAGGGTGCAACTTCACCAAACAAAAACCGTACGTAAACATTTGCATGCAAATGAATGAGAAGCTCCAACATATTCATATGAACCTACCCGAGTCGGTTTCCCACCTCGCGGAGCTTCGGGTTGGCCGGAAAAAGAGTTCGCCGGAAAATGGAGCTTTAATGGCGAAATCCGGTCCGGTGAATTTGAGGCTCTGCAACTTGGACCAAAAGCCTCTGCTGGGTGCCCAAGACCTTCCTGCAGTGATGGACGGCGACGGGGACGAGCGGCGGCGCCGGTCGAGGGAATTCCGGCGAAGTGCAACAAAGCCCGGTTCTAGGGCATCACCGTACGGCGTGGTCCCTCAGCCGATCTTCCTCAAATTTAGGGAGGACCTTGCAGTCACCAAGAGGAAGAGGATGAACGGTCTTGATCACGTTTTTAACGGTGGGAAAAACCCCGCAAGCGGAGCTCGATTTTCCGGCGATAATTGCTCCCGCCGGCGACCGGCGGCACGGCGACGACACGGGCTTCACACAAAGGATCACCTCGGTGTCAGGAACACCCTACACATACTCCCGGACCAAAATAATAAAACTTTTTCCATAATCTTACCTCGCCGGAGTAATCAAAGAAGATGAGAGGCTTCGCGGTGGCGCGCGGCGGCGGCGACCGTCGGGGTCACCTCAGCTCGGTTGCGGCTCCACGAAGGAGTCCTCAGACAGGAACTGGATGGACTAGCACCCTCTCGATCTCCTTCCTCAACAAGAACCCGAGATCAAGAGATGTTCTTGATCTTCTTCCTTCTCCGGCGATGAAGCGGCGGCCGGTGCGGGGAGACTCTGAGGAGCACGGCAGAGAGGAGGGAAATCTGTTGGGACAGGCGGCTAGGGCAAGGTTTAGAGGAGTAGGGTTTTTTTATAACACCTAACCGAGCTCGTATACACCTATATATATAGTATAAGCACAAAGCAGTTTGGTCCCTCAACTTATGCCATGTGGAGCTTGGTCCTTTACAGAATACTCACTTCACACAAAAGTCCCTCTCCCATGAGTTGCACAGTTTTCGAGGCACGAACTATAGGGTTTTCGCGCAATTTATCACATTTTTTGCCTTATTTCACGCTTTTCGAGACAACCGGACGGTCAAACTAAAAATCTGACACCGCCACGACGTCCGGCTCGACGAAATCTATCGGGTAGCGATTTTGGTTCGCTAAAATTTAGCTCCATAATTTTTAAATTCCATCTTATACTGTAATTTATACAGTTCGGCACGCTTTACGATGCTTTAGGGTCGTCAAACAGAGATTCCGTCAGCGCCATTGCGTCCAGAATGATGAAACCATTCAAAATGACTACCTGGATCACTATGTTCGGACTCCGAACAATGAATCAGTCAACGTTGTATTCGTCGGGGTCCCGAAAATCAGGGTTACTGTTCATACACAGTAACTCACTTAAGTGCACTGTGCATAGAGCACTGTTACATTGGTCGCGGCTATTTCGCCCGCTTCTTCGCTGATTTCTGGAAGATCTGACCGTCAGATCGAAAAGTGCTGAATATGAATCTCACTCAGTTCGACGAGACGATCGCAACGGTCAATTCGGATTTCCAAGATCATGTCTGGATTGGAAAATAGCCTTTTTGCCTCGTAAATCGTGCAACTTGCACACTGGCGATTGACCATTTAGGTTAACAGGGGTCTTCTGAATTTAAAACCCGCTCAAAATTCGCTTTTAGTCTATTTATTAAAATGAGATATTTCGAGTTTCTACAGACCATTAATTGCGTCCGTCGTTAATTTGATTCCTATTAGCGACGACTTATTGTGTCCGTCGTTAAATTCAACGCTTGTAGCGACCACGTATTGCACCCGTCGTTAATTTACTTACTTTTAGCGACCATTTATTGCACTCGTCGTTAATTTTGTTGCTTTTAACGACCATTAATTGCGCCCATCGTTAATTTGATTCCTATTAGCGACGACTTATTGTGTCCGTCGTTAACTTCAACGCTTGTAGCGACCACGTATTGCACCCGTCATTAATTTACTTATTTTTAGCGACCATTTATTGCACTCGTCGTTAATTTTGTTGCTTTTAACGACCATTAATTGTGCCCGTCGTTAATTCGATTCCTATTAGCGACGACTTATTGTGTCCGTCGTTAAATTCAACGCTTGTAGCGACCACGTATTGCACCCGTCGTTAATTTACCTACTTTTAGCGACCATTTATTGCACCCGTCATTAATTTTGTTGCTTTTAGCGACGAAGTATTACACCCGTCGTTAATATGTTTATTTTTAACGACCATTAATTACGCCCGTCGTTAATTGATTACTTTTAACGACCACTTATGGCGCCCGTCGTTAAAACTTAGTCGTTATAGCTATAATTTCTTGTAGTGATATACAACAACCCAGAATGAGGTGAAATGACCAACACGGAAAACGAAGCCTTACCTCTCAGGAACACGCAGCCGAAAAAATTGTCGAAAAACTCCTTCGGGGCTACACAGGGGACATCTCGGACCGAAAAGCGACAAAAACGGGCCGAAAAAGGGAAATGTCGAAGCACGCCGTAAAACCGAGATCCCCACTGCCGAGCCTCCAAAAATCCTAGGGATCCTCCACGAGATGAAGAACATAAAGGGGAACAACCTTCCTATAGGGCTCTATCGGAGAAGGAGTACAAAAAGCCCAAAAAAAATGAAAAGAAAGAGGGGAGGGGGGTATTTATAGGCCTAGCCCAGCCCAAAAGGGCCCAAGGATTTCGGACGCACGAATCATTCGGGCGACAAATCCGCACCCCAGCCCGGCCCAAAACGCGCGCCCGGATTCACCCGGGCGCGACGCGTGTCCCCGAAAAGGGGATAGCGGCGCCCGGCGAACCGGGCGCTGCCGTGTGGCCCTGGCAGCGTGGCGGGGTGGGTGGCGCCCGCCAATGGCGGGCCGCCACGTGGTGCACGCGTGCGCCACGCCAGCGCTGTGCCCGCCGCGCCAGCCGCCGCCCTGCCACACGCCGCCTGCCACCTGCCACCGCCTGCCACACGTGTGGTAAGGGCGCTGACCCGCGGCCCTGCGCCAGCGAATCCAGGGCCGCCACGTGGCGCGTCCCGATCCACGCGCTCCCCCGCGCGACTCCGTGGACCGCGCCGCTTGAGCCGGCCAATCCAGGGTTGCCACGCGTCCCCCGCCGGTCCACTGTGCACCAGCGCCTAATCCCCGGGGACCAGACAGCGTGCGCCGGCCAATGACAGGTTGCCACGTGTCCCCCGCCGGTCCACGGCTCCCCCCCCGTGCACCAAAACACACAGAAAACTTCCGGGAGTCCGCTTTTTGGGCGTCCGGACTCAGAAAAATACAAGTAAATAACCGTTTTCAAATGTTTTTTCGCGCTGAATCCAAATACGGCCTCCAATCAGCCTGAACCCACTTCTAAAATTCGGCAAAAGTAGCCGAAAGACAGGCTTGATCCAAAACCCTCACTAAGTCCATCCAGCACATCCATTTGACGTGTTGCGGCCCCAGCACACCAATAATAGGTGTTCCACACCTCGAATCAAGGGGAAAGCTACACGGGGATCTGGGTCACTACACATTCCCTATTTTCAAAATCCTTCATTCTTTCAGAATTGATGTGAACAACATCCTCTGGATCTGGGTCACTACACATTCCCTATTTTCAAAATCCTTCATTCTTTCAGAATTGATGTGAACAACATCCTCTGGGATAGGAGGTTGTTCGATCGCAAGAGGTTCTTGGATCTCAATTCCAAGAGATCTCCCTCTCTTCCTTGCAACACTTTTTTCTTTTCATTGACATTGGTTCCATTGGAGCTTTTCCTTTCTCTGCAGCAGTTGGTGGAGTCCTAGCTTTTTCAGGAACTAGGGTTTTCCCTTTAGAAGCAGTCGATGCTTTTGCTTCTGCAATTTGTTGTGCTCCTTCGACCGTCTTTTCCCAATCTTCCGATTTAGTTTCGGAGCCATCCAATGGCACAAGCTCAGGTTCTCCTTGATCTTTTCTTGCTCGCTTCAGTTTGTTGGTCACACGTGTCACGCCCCGGGTGTAAACCAGAACCCGGGCCCGTCTACAGATCCGCCGTGCACACGGAATTTCCCGCGTACACGAAGCGCTGATAACCTGCTAAGATATAAGATAAGCAATAAAAGAGCGTAAAACAGAGCTGAACTAAAAGAACTATAAATAATCCAAACTGGAAATAAGATACAAACTGTAAAGATACAATAAACTCCCAGCTCGCTGAATAAATACAACCAGCTGGCTAAAGACAGACCCAAAAGTAAAATACTACAGCCTGAGATACAAAAAGGGGTACAATAAAAGTCCTGCTACTCTCACGGTCGGGCAAACGATCTAGCTAGTCCGCTATCCTCTTACCTCGATTTGCCGCTGATGGCCCAGCAGCTCCTGCAGGCGACTCTGCAAAACAAAGGGGAAGAGACAGAAAACAACTATGGGGGTGAGAACTACTAGATAAACCAGTAGCCTCCCCTAGTGGGTTAAGCGTCAAACTCTGACGTACCCACTAGGACCACTAAAGGCAAAAGGAAAGAACAGTGGTAAGCTATAAAGGCTGCTGACAAAAAGAAAACTACCACTACTTTGCCTCTAAATGCAATACCGAAAGAAACGACTGTATGTATGCATCAAAAAACAGTATCTGTCCAAATAAACCCAATCTAACCACCAGTAAAAACTGGTACTGCCTGCTCAAACTGTCGAACTCAAGAACCTAGTAGCTGATCGGCACACGGCTCGATCTCAATATAACCAACTATCCAACTGACCGACACCCGTCACGGTCTAAATCCTACTCCGGAGTGGCACTCGAGGGGAGCGACCCACACGAGTAAATTATCTCTGTCACCAGTACCACAAGTATCTCTGTCACAAGTATCACGATATAGCAGGACTGGATTACGACTATGATCAAAGTGGGAAAATCCATCCACTAAAGAAATCTGATCCCCAATCAGATGCAATAGTACTCAATAAGTGGGAAACTCCATCCACTAGAGAAATCTGATACCCAATCTGATGCATAAGTAAACATCCGGTCAACCGCCCAATGTCCACGGTCGCTGCAATACCCCACAATCCACAATCATGTCCCACAACCGACATCCGGTTAACCACCCAATATCCGCGGTCGCCGCAACACCCCACAAGTCCAAAATCTGATAAAGTAATCAACATCTGGCTAACCGCCTAATGTTCGTGGTTACCACAATGCCCCACAATCCATAATCGAGTCTAACCTGTCCCAAACTCAACGGCCTTAACGACACTATCCCAAACCCCTGCTCAAACTCGAGCAACATGCATCTAAATAAAAAGGAGAACAACTAAACATGGTTTCTCCTAAGTCAAGTTTCAATATGATAGTGTAGCAATAAATAGTGGCCTAACTAGATGTCCATACAAGCATGCTATTGTCCTCTTTTAAAACTAAAGGAAAGTGTCCAATATTAATTTTTAAAAAGGATAATTCTCGATGTCCAAACATGATAAATCATTTTTGCATGCGAGGTTATATTATAACATCTTGTTCCAACAATAATGTCCCAATTTAACACAGATAAGCTATCAATTAATTCGTGGGGTCAACAAATACGATTCTCAATTAGGACGACAATTATTTCTTTTAATTGAGGGGATCTCTCTAATATCCCTAGTGAGCAAGTCAAAAGTGAGGTAAGCAACAACCACCCACCTCGAAATGCGCAATCCACTCGCAAAAAGGCTCTTCGCTATCGACAGTCCTCTAACTCCGCAACCCACCGAAAACAGAGAACTACTGCACAAAACATCACACCCGGTGTAAATATAATACCCAAAATACAGTATTTGTTGTTTTTCCAAATAGCACGGAAAAAGAGGGATTTTCACCTCTATGCATTACTTTGAAAAATCCAGAAAAAAAATACGGTTGCGTTCGTTGCGACGAGTAGATCCAAAACGAGTATTTATAAGCCTTGATACGATGCTCGTAGACCGAGATAAAAATCAAACAAGCCCATGCTGTCCAAAAATCCACCACAGAAAATAGGGTCAAAAGATGCCTCGGGAACCATGCCAAAAGTTCGAAACGGAGCAAAGCGGTCAACACGAAAATCCCTTCGAAACGTGCTGTCGCAGAAATCGTCGAAACATTCCTTCGGGGCTGCGCAGGGGACTTCTCGGACTGAAAAGCGACGAAAACGAGCCGAAAAAGGGAAACGTCGAGGCACACTGTTAAACCAAGATCGCCGTTGCCGAGCCTCCAAAAATCCTGGGGATCCACCACGAGATCAAAAACATCAAGAGGAACAAGTTTCCTAAAGGGCTCTCCCTCTCAATCTCTCTAAGTCTCGAAAAAAGCAGAAAAAGAGAGAGATGAGGGGTCTAAATAGGCCCAGCCGAGCCCACCAGGGCTTCCCAGATTCGGGCGCTCGAAACTTTCGGGCGCCGAATCCGGACCCGGCCCGAGCCGATAACCCGCGTCCGGATTCGCCTGGGCGCGACACATGTCCCCGAACAGGGGACAGCGGCGCCCGGCGAACCGGGCACGGCCACGTGCCCGCTGCGGGGTGGCGCGGTGGGTGGTATGCCTAACCCCCAGCTTCTTTCCACTGGCGCGGCGCTTCGTGGCGCCGCGTGCGCTGCCCCGCCCAGCACGCCAGCCGGCGAGCCTGCCCGCCTGCGCGCCTTCGCCCGCGTGGGTACGGCCGCAGCCGCGCGCCCGCACGTGCACCGCGCGCGCATGGGCCGCCCAATCCGGGGCCGCCACGTGGCGCGCCCCGGTCCCCGTGCACCAGTGGTACTCCCCCGTGGACCAGACAGCGTGCGCCGGCCAATCCCAGGCTGCCATGTGTCACCCGCCGGTCCACGACTCCCCCCGTGCACCATTTTACACAGAAAACTTCCGGGTGTCCGTTTTTGGGCGTCCGGACTCAGAAAAATACAAATAAATAGCAATTTTCAAGCGTTTTTCCGCGCTGAATCCAAATACAGCCTCCAATCAGCCTGAAACCACTTCTATAATTCAGCAAAAGCAGCCGAAAGGCAGGCTTGATCCCCAAACCCTCACTGAGTCCATCCTACACATCCCTTTGACGTGTTGGGGGCCCAACACACCAATAATAGGTGTTCCACACCCTAAAACATAGGGAAAAGCTACACGGGGATCTGGGATACTACAACACGATTGCTGACCAAAGCAATTATGAACACAATTATCTAGCCAAACACCATTGTTGCCAGAATTTTTTAAAAAAATTTGGCCCTGTGAGCAAGAACTTCAAAACATGGAAAAAAAATGTTTAATTACAAAAATTTAAAAAATTATACCCAAACAATCCTTATCATGTGTATAAGCTAGGAATCAAGACAATTTTGCAAAAAGAATCGAGAAAATAGATCAATTTCTCATATTTTGAAAAATCCCAAAAATTGCCCTTAAACCTAGGTTTCTGAAATCGGATCCCAAAAATCCGTTTAGAAAATAAACAATAAGCATAGAAACAATTCTTAGGCATCCATAGTTTAGATTTCAAAAGAAATTTGATCAAAAACCGTACAAAAATGAAATTATAGCATGAAATCAATCACGTTTTGAAGAACACAAGTAAAAACTGTGAATGAGATGAGTTTTGATCAAAATACTTACTTGGATTGAGTGAAATGAAGTGAAGAAAGATCCAAAAGCTTCTACATTCTAGAGAGAAAAATAGTAGAAACCAAAATCTAAAGCTTGGAATGAATGAGAAATCGAAAACCATTCGTTTTTAATAAAAACCTAGCCGTGGTCCGGATCGGATTATGAGGTCAGTCCGGATCGGCTTGCCGTAGAAAATTCCATGGTTCGGGATCAAGACTGAACAATCCAGTCCGGACTGCCTGCAACTTTTTTTCAGAAAAAATTCAAATAATTATAGAAAATCCAGAAAAAGTATGTAACCATTCTTGCATATCAACTTTAAATGAAAAGTATCGTTTCATATGAAAAGAAATAGATTATGATAAATCTATCAATAATATTCCAAATTTTGAAACGAAAATTTATAAAAATTAGTAATGTCACGTCCCGGGATCGAAACTGCGACCCGGGCTCGCCAACAGATCCGTCATCTGTACGGAAACTGCCGCACAGACGAAGCGTCTACCCTGCAAGTCAGATCTAGAGCTAAAACATGTACCAGAGATGAAATAAAACTAGTAGCTAACAAAAATCACTGAACATCTGAAATAGAAAATCTCCACTAATACACCAATCCTCAATATAGGTCTCTCAAATAAATAAATAAAATACAAGCCTCACCAATCTCACAGACTGTCCAGTACAAAAGTAGAATCATAAAGCTAACATGGTACATCTACCTCTGACTCTCAATGCTGGTAAGGAACTAAATGGCCACGTCCTCACCTCGATCAGCTGTCTCCGCGCGAGCTAAGCCGGAACAGCAGCCTCAGGAAACCTGTCACCGCAGCGGGTGTGAGATCTACTGCAGAAGGTAGATCCCAGTGGGTACCGTCACCAATATCCACGGTATGCCCACTAAGTCTACTGGAGGCACAACAGATAGGTATGCAGATAGATAGATAGATAGATAAAAGCTGAAAGGAACTATAGCTATCATGTCTCAATCATCATGCTCAAGAAACTATACTAATGATGAAATGTGCATACACTCGCTACTGCTAACATGCCTCAAGTATCATGCTCAAAGGATAACTCATCTATGAACATGCTATGAAACTCACTCACACATATCACTCAATCTCAATGATTGTCCCTCTTTGGACCAGTCAAAGTCAAGCCTGCGCTCATCTACTGCCACTCATGCCCAAACAGGGCTTGGTCTTACGTAGGGTGTCCCTCAAGGACTATCTCAGTAATCACATCGCAGCCTCGTCAGGCTTGGTATCATCATCGCATCCGGAGCGTAGCTCGCGGGGAGCGACCCCGCGAACTCAAGTATCTCATAACTGGCATAAAATGCCAGGCTCAGCAGGCTATAATCCACGATCAAACAGATCGGTATCACGAGCTCAAAAACACAACTCGGTCGGAGAAAGACTCCACGACTCGATCAGGAAATGCCCACACGATCTCAAAGCTATGTCGGAGAAACCTCGACGACTCAATGTGATAATGCATAACCCATGGCTAAGTCGGGAAACCTCCACGACTTGATCTGCCAGAACCCCCAAAACTCTCGAAGCTAAGTGGGAGAACCATCTCCACCACTAAATCAGAACACGATCCATGATCTAGAGTAAACCAAACAGGGAATAAATCAATCTCTCACATGGGAGGCCTGGAAATTCTGAACGACTGCCACCTACAACCCTATCAAACAAGAACAGGCTGTAGGCATAGCCGCCCATAGCTTCCGCCCCCGAACTGGAAAATGCTAAAACTCTCACATGACACTAGAAAGTCAACTCACAATGCTCTAAAAATCTACTCGGCCCCCCGGCACGAGTATACATGCACCACGAACCACCTGGACCATTCATAATACTCTAGATATTCAAAAACCCTTTAAAATCTGAGTTTCACTTAAAACCGGTTACAAAATTATTATGAAGGTCCAGATAGTTTCCGAATCTCAAAAGAATATGCCGTCTATTGTCGAAGGGTCTCTAGATGATGCTAAAAATATAACAGGGCTCAGGAAAATATTCCTATAATTTTCTAGGCAACTATCAGATTAAATAAGCATAAAACAGTTAAACTAACATGATCAACATGCTTACAGAAGCTTTAGAGGGCATTCCATACATTTCGGAGAAATTCCAACCCACCTGGAACGCATTCCGTAGGCAACGCTGAAGTTGGTGTAGAGCTGAAACCTCGAACTGAAGAAACTCCGAAAAAAAATGCGCCGCGCGCGCACACTGTTGCGAACCTCAGAAAAAAATCCCCGAAAGCTCGAATAAATCCCTCGAGTCCCCTAAAAAAAATCCTGCGCGCTCCGGCTCTCTCACACAACACACAGCCAACACACAGTCCACACAAAAGCTCCAGCCTCAAGCATTTGCCCACATCTGGCCATCCACAACTACACCAGCTTACACTTAAAATACGAGCTCCAATGCATACAATAATTCACAAAAAATTCACTTAGGCCCACAGCACAACATAATTCTTCAACACAACTCTATGCTCATAATAAATCATATAACCACCTACAGCTTCAATGCACAAAATGAAATCCAAAAAACCCAATTCTCTGCGCTCAACACACACAAGCATCCATAGCACACACCCTGCTCACATAGACTATTTATATAAAAAAAAACCAACAACAGCACCAACACTTCACACATTCACCCAGCACACTAAAAACTCCGAAGTCCATCAGCACTCACACTTAATACACTTATACCACTCAACCCTTACAACCATTAAGTCCATTTACTCACAGCCTGCCACATATGGATTCTTTCTCTTTCTCGTTCCATTGCCTCGAGCCAACAGCCGTCAACACCCTACCGCGCACTTGATCCGAGCTCCGCGCGGCACCAAGCCGAAAACCGCCACAATTGGCGCCGTCCTGTGAGAGCAAAAGGGACAAAAGCCGCGTCAAAAACGGTCCAAAAACATCCACGCGACACCCGGGCAACCCACAGCCACGGCGTGCACGTGTACGGCCCACCGGAAACGGCCCCCCTCTAGCCCGATGGCCGCACGCAGCAGCCGCGGCAACCGCGCGCGCTGCCCAGGCGCAAGCCGCGCGGCACCAGGAGCCAGCTGCGCGTCGCCAGGACTCCAGCCGCGCGGCACCAGGCCTGCCGCGCGGCGCCTGGCCAGCCCCGCGCGGCGCCTGGGCCCGCCCGCGCCGCTGCGCGCGGCACCCAGGCCCGCTGCGTGCGCCCGCGCGCTAAGTTGCGCTGGTGCCCGCCTGCGCTGCACGGCGCCCTGGCGCCCGCAGCGCTGCGCGGCGCCCTGGCGCCGTGCAGCGCAGCGCCCGCGCGCGCTGCGAGGCACCCTGCTGCGCGCGCCCGCATGCGCTGCGCCCTGCTGCGCAGCGCCAAGACGCGCTGCGCGGCACCCGGCCGCATGCCCAGGCATTTGCGCTGCGCGGCGCCAAGACGCGCTGCGCGGCCGCATGCCAAGACGCGCTGCGCGGCGCCCGCATTTGCGCGGCGCCCGCATTTGCGCGGCGCCCGCTGCGCGCGACCCCCCACCGCACCAACCGAGACCCCAAAATCACCATTAAAGATCAAATGAAGCTTCTTAAGAAAAAACTGCACATACCTTAAAAAGGCTCTTCGCGCGCGCTTCGCTCCGCTTGGCGCCGCGGCTCCTTGCAGAAACTTTTCACCATCAAAGCTCTTCCAATCCTTCACTTTCCCCTTTTTTTTTTCTTCTTCTTCTCATTCTTTTCTCCCTTTCTCCCTTTCTTTCTTTTCCTCTGTTATCTACTAACTCCTCTGTTTCCATTTGAAGGAGAGGATGAGGTGGCTAGCTATTAATTAAGGTGGCAGCTTAATTAATGCGGGTGGGTGAGGCAGCAAGGCAAGGAAGAGAAAAAAGACTAAAATACCCTCCTTCAAGCAAAATATCCCACTTCACAAATCCTCATCCATTTCCTTTCTCTTATCCCTCACAACTACAAGATTACAAATTAATTAAATTAATTAATTAATCTCCTTTAAGGCAAACTCCAAGTCACTTTTTGCCTTCGGGGTCCCCGCACCAATCCGGAACCTCCCGAACTCCGCTGTAATCTGAAAATACACATGTCCACAGCTTTTCCTCCTCAAACAGCTCAACCGTGGAGTCGGTGTGCTCAATCCAAAAATCGGCTCCAAAACTGCCAGTTTCAACTCACTTTTCGCCTTCCGGTCCTCCGCGTCAGTCCGGAACCTCCCGAACTCCGCTGAAGACACATAAGGAACATGCCCGAGGCGATTTCTC
Organism: Tillandsia leiboldiana; assembly: GCA_029204045.2. Lineage (NCBI taxonomy): Eukaryota > Viridiplantae > Streptophyta > Magnoliopsida > Poales > Bromeliaceae > Tillandsia > Tillandsia leiboldiana. Next base: position 9,788,218 of record CM055062.1, read on the forward strand.
CGAACCACGCCATCTTGCGAGGTCGGTGCGCTATACGAAATCCCGGTATTCTACAAGTAACCTCTAAAGTTGAGCAAGTTCAAAAACATCAAACACGATCTTATAATCAATGAATTTATCAAATCATTAATCGAGCAAAGAAAATGAAGCACCAAGATCGATAGATATTTGAAATCCCTAATAAATTAGATAATGCTATCTAGTCAATATATTTTAGGGAGTGGCTCTTTGAACATCTTTCATTCAAAAATCTCACCTTATACCAACCTTGGAATTTGACAGAATCAAGCATTCCAAAAAGTATTTTATCAAATAAACAGTAACACTATGCTTGGTAAACATGTGGTAGCTGCACATAGTACTCGGACGACCGAGGTGGTAGCTCTTTCCTCTATGTGGTGGTAATTTTCACACTCTATTAATGGATGTAACTCTTTCCACATCTTTATGAAAAACTAAAAATTACTCCCCGTCAATTGGCTATCAATTATGTAAAATATTAAGTATTCAACCAAAAATTGATCTCGTGTTCATACTTATTTCAATTATCAAATAAGATAAAAACAATACCAAGAGATCATTGAATGAGGGATTGACTTTGATCAATTAAGGATGAAATAATTGATATAAATAATCATTGCATCAGATGAGTTATAATGATATCCAAATCATAATACACTTCTTTATGAAAGAAAGGATGCAAATAAAGTCAATTATGTTAATGCTCATTTAATGTTCTATAATACAAACAAAAAGAACAAAAATACAAAACAAAATCTAACCTACGCAATGGTTCAAAAAATAGTTATTTCAAAGAAAACATACCAATTGCTTTTCGCAAATGAATAAAACGTTTTTGATCCAAAGGTTTTGTTAAAATATCGGCTAATTGATCATCAGTTGAAATATAAGCAATTTGCAAAATACTTGATTCAACTAGCTCTCTTAAATAATGATATCTAAGTTCAATGTGTTTTGTTCTAGAGTGCAACACAGGGTTTTGGAAAATGTTAATGGCACTGGTGTTGTCACATAAAATAGTTACTGAGGGGCAAGAAATGCAGAAGTCACTCAATACACTTTTCATCCAGATCAATTGAGTTGAACAACTTCCCGCTGAAATGTATTCCGCCTCGGTGGTAGAGAGGGCAATGCAGTTTTTCTTTTTACTATGCCATGCCACAAGACAATGGCCAAGATAAAAACATGCACCACTCGTGCTCTTTCGATCATCCACTGATCCAGCCCAATCGGCACTTGAGTATCCTATAATGTCGAGAGATGTGCCCATAGGATACCAAATTCCGAAATTAAATGTACCTTTTATGTAGCGGATGATCCTTTTCACCGCTTTTAGCTGAATTTCCTTCGGTACTGATTGATATCTCGCACAAATTCCAACACTAAAGGAAATGCCCAGGCGACTGGCAGTAAGGTAGAGTAGACTTCCAATCATACTTCGATACAGTTTCTCGTCTACTTTTTCTCCGCGAGATTCACTACCAAGTCCCTTATTACTTGTTCCCATAGGTGTCGGATAGTCTTTAGAATCTTCCAATCCGAATTTCTTAACCAACTCCTTCACATACTTGGATTGACACAAATGAATGCCATCTTCACATTGTTTAACTTGCAATCCAAGAAAATATGTAAGCTCGCCCATCATTGACATCTCAAATTTGCTTTCCATCGTTTTGGCGAATTTTGAAGCATCGTTATTTCTCGTAGCTCCAAACACGATGTCATCCACATAGATTTGAGCCACAATAAAGTTATCCTGAGAATGCTTCACAAAGAGTGTCCGATCGGCTCCCCCTCGAGCATAGCCTTTTTCCAAAAGATATTTAGTCAATCTTTTGTACTATGCTCGCGGTGCTTGTTTTAGTCCGTAAAGAGCCTTTTTCAATCGAAAAATATGGTTTGGAAGTTTATGATCAATGAAACCTGTAATAACCTTGAATTTAATAGCCTAATAATTACTTTAGATAATATGTGGATTTATTTAATTGGCAAAAGTAGGTAATTAGTAGTGCAATTGTGGCCCGAAAATATCGACTTTTGATCGGGGCCTGATCTCGAAAATCTGAGATCACCATTCCGACCGTCTCGTCGAAACAAGGAAGATTGATATTCACATGTTTTCGATCCGACGGTCGGATCTTCCGCAAAACAGCAAAAGAGAAGAGGGCCCCACAACTTAAGTGTGAATAGTAAATGAATAGTAACCCTTTTTCGGTCCCCTCTCGATCGGTCGTCAGCCGATTCACTGTCTGCGATCCGAACTTAGCAGTATGAGTAGTCGATTCTAGCTAATTTCGATGCTCTGAACGTAATGGCACTAACGGAATTCGCGTTTGGCGATTCTGGTGCGTCGAAATGCGTGCATTGCAGTATAGCCTATAGTATATTATGGCTCGAGATTTTATTCGAGCACCGAATCAAGCAAACAAATACGCTACTTGAAAGGTCTCGACGAGCCGGACGTCGTGGCGAAGTCCGTTTCGCAATTCGACGAACTGTTTGTCTCGAAATGCGCAAAAAGTGGCGAAAACCTAATCTTTTCTATTAAAACCTATACTTTTCTTGGACCAAATGATATGAGACTTATTGGGTAAGGTCCTAGCGGCGATTGTGACCTACAGTAGGGGTCTTAGTGCATCATGGTGGACTGTAGAGGGACCAAATTGCAAATTTTTGCAAAAATCCCATGTATACATGCATGTGGCCTTTGGTCTCCTATGGGGGTTACACGATGGGCCATTATGTGTTGTTTGGATTTCCAAACTATAGCAAATTATTCCTCATAACAGCCTGGGCGTTGGGTAAGCCTAGGAGTCATCCCCATTGGAGAGCAAACCGAGAGAAGAGAGGAGAGGGAAGGTTGAAACAAAGTGGTTCCAACTTGCTCTCTGGTGTTCCTGAGGCATTCTCCTGCATCAAGAGAACAAGTCCGAGGTTGCTGTTGTTGGCTATTTATTTACGGGTTAAAAATAGGTCCAACTCCTGCCCGTGACAATAGGCCCAGGAGACTAATAAGTTGAGTTGGGTGAGCCCAATAAGTTAAGTAGGGATGCGGTCCACAATAGACCTAACGGCAAGAGGCCCAACAATAGACCCAACGTCCAGGTGGGTTGAGTCCGGTCGAGACCCGTGGGCGCTGTGTCTGTACGCTTTAAGTGAATTGGTTGCGTATTTCTAATAGCTCGAGCTTTTGGAATTAATGGTTAGCGCCAATGATCCAACAAGCGGTATCAGAGCCAGTGGCACGGGTTCGATTCCCACACAGTGCAGGTGTTGGGGGGGATTGTTGGTTATTTATTTATGGGTTAAAAATAGGTCCAACTCCTGCCCCTGACAATAGGCGCAGGAGACTAATAAGTTGAGTTGGGTGAGCCCAATAAGTTGAGTAGGGCTGCGGTCCACAATAGACCTAACGGCAAGAGGCCCAACAATAGACCCAACGTCCAGGTGGGTTGAGTCCGGTCGAGACCCATGGGCGCTGTGTCTATATGCTTTAAGTGAATTGGTTGCGTATTTCTAATAGCTCGAGCTTTTGGAATTAATGGTTAGCGCCAATGATCCAACAGCTGTGAGGCTGCGCGACGCAGGGAGGAGAACCGGCCGCAACCCTTCTTCTCCAACTCCGGCAAAGGTGAGGTTCTCTTTTCCTCTGGTTTCTGGCACCTAAAACCTTTGGAGGTCAACTCTTTAGAATCTTACGATGTCCCCTGTCAAGTCTCAACCCGTGTGGTGGCCCCGGTTGCCGGCGGGAGAAAGCTTCTCGCCGGAAACCTAATTAGCTCCACCTCGGTTGTGTGTCACAACCACTCAACCAAATGGAAAAATATAATCATGGATAAAATCTGTAGGACAAGAGGATCATCTCCACCAAATTTGGTGGAGTTTGATCAAGTAACCGCGTAGAAAACTCAAACCCTAGTTTTTCGGGTTATTGCACCATGGCCGAGCTTCTTGCTCCGGCGCCGGCGTCGCTCCTCGACGCCGGGCACATGGCCAGAAAGCTTCCTGGGAGTGAGTTGAACGCATCCATGCCTTTGCATGGCATCCATGCAGCCCGAAACTTTGGGTGCCATGGATGACCCGAGTTGGGTTCAAGTCACGATGGCCGGCCTTCCGGCCGTCGCCGACGGGAAAGAGTCGCCCAGAACTTCCTAAAGCTTCAATGGGAAGCTTATGGTGCTGTCCATTGCACTCAGGAACCCACGGTTGGAGAGTTGCTGCTTGGGTTTGGGATGGTTGTATGTGTATGAAGAGTGCCCACCAAGTGTTTGAGGAAATGCCTCAATGAGTTTTAGTGCAAAATCTGGGCATCCAGCAAATATGAAAGTTTCCCCACACTGTTCCCTGAGCTTAATGCTCACTTCAGACCAAAGGTTGTCTGTGTGAATGTGTGTGCGGGGCATTGTCGAAAAGTTAGAGAGCAAGGTGTTTGGATCCCTGTGATCCAACAGTTTCTGGGCTGCACAATGGCAAGCCCTTGGACCTCTGTGATGCCCTGAGCAATATGCTCAAGTTATTTTGTAAATGGCACAAGTAGATTTAAAGTTTTTGTATTATAAAACTTTATGTTTGGTTGGTTGGCTTAGGGACTGTCTTGGGGCAATTCGCAAAGTCGCGACAGTGAGCTCTTGGCTATTTTGGGGTCACTGGACGCGATGCTCACCTTAGTTTTCAGTTTGGTCGAGCCAAAGAAATAAAAATGCTTAATGCATACTTCAGACCAAAGGTTGTCTGTGTGAATGTGTGTACGGGGCATTGTCGAAAAGTTAGAGAGCAAGGTGTTTGGATCCCTGTGATCCAACAGTTTCTGGGCTGCACAATGGCAAGCCCTTGGACCTCTGTGATGCCCTGAGCAATATGCTCAAGTTATTTTGTAAATGGCACAAGTAGATTTAAAGTTTTTGTATTATAAAACTTTATGTTTGGTTGGTTGGCTTAGGGACTGTCTTGGGGCAATTCGCAAAGTCGCGACAGTGAGCTCCTGGCTATTTTGGGGTCACTGGACGCGATGCTCACCTTAGTTTTCAGTTTGGTCGAGCCAAAGAAATAAAAATGCTATAAGCCTATGTTAGTATAGTAAACTATGGCCCGAAGTTTTTCTCGGGTTCCGTGCTGCTGCAAATTTGTGAGCACGGTGTTCCGCGGGTCGAGGGTCACCTACTGGAGGTGACGGTTCGTAAAAATAATGTCCCGGTTAAGAGATCGAACTAAAACGGCTCTCAAATTGCTATAAAAGTGCAATTTTTGGAAACCCTAGGGGTCAAAATGCAATTGTAGCAACGCGTGCTATCTAGGGCAGTGTGTATATGATTCCTAAGCTTTTCGTTAGGAATCCAACGGCTCCCGTTGAGCGAAAATTGGTTATCGGTCCGAGAATCGGCAAAATCGTCGATTTAACGGCGCCCCGGTGGCAATCGCGCAATTCGGGAAATTACGGCGGTTCCGCCTAGCTCACTGTTGAGTCCCAGTAGAATCTGGTTGAGCCAGCGGCAAAAGGTTAAAGCCCTGGGTCTCCCGGAAATCCAAAAGGAATTCTCGGGAGGGGCATTTTGGTAATTATACCAACACTTGAATAAAATGTTGAGTTTAGCAATGTTTATGATTCAGGTTGGCACGGTTTGGCTCTAGTCTTCGAGCATTCCGTTGGAGTTGTCAGATCGCCTGCAGACAGGTGGGTTTATCTTCGGTCCGGGCTTTATCATCTCGGCCCTCTGGGGTATCGTACTTGGTCGGACCCCTATTCTTGTAATAGCCTAGATTTCTTTGTTGAGCCTGCTCTTTTTATTGATCAGCATCACTTTTATATTGCTATATCTACTTGATTCATTGATCATTATCAGTTATCAGCCTATATGTTGCCGTGCTTGATTGATCCTTAGCTTGCTAGCTTATATATTGCCATGCTCGATTGATCTTTAGCTTGCTATCAGATATTATGATCCTTATCTGATTATATGATGTCTTGTATGATTGATCTTAGTTGCTTCCAGATATCATGATTTTATTCTTGGACATTTTCCATGCTTGATTGGTCATTAACTAGCTTGCACACCTTATTGATTATCAGTATATCCTGATCCATGTTCTAGTAGTTGTTGATTATATTTCTGCATATGATGAGATTCAGTTGGCATTCTGTTGTTGCATCCCTATTGAGATTTCCCGGCTTGTTGCTGATTACCATGAGTCGAGATTTGTTGGCTTTCTGTTATTGCATCCCTGTTGGGATTTTTCCGGCTTGTTGCCGATTACCCGGTATGTGGACCGTGAGCTTGAGCATTCGCATTATGATCGCCCGCACCGCTGTACTTCACGTACACTAGCGGAATTGCTACCTGCAGTGGTGTACTTTACCGGTAAAGTGGTTTGTTGAAAGACCCGTGACCCCCAGGGGGGAATGTCAGCTAGGTTGGTGCTAGGTTGGGCATTTTCCCTGAGGTCTTGTTGACCAATATAGTGGCTTTTGATTGGGTATTTTGTTATTCTACCATTGATGCATTGCTTGCCTGTTTATCATTATCATCTTATGATTTCTCAGTTCTTGTTCAATATATATATCAGCATGCTCTTATTATGATAGTTTAGTATCCTGTTATGCTCAGCACTGTTTTCATGATTATTCAGTTATCAGCTTGTTATACCTGTCTTACCTACTGATCTCTTACTATCCGCTAGTTATTGTATGCCAGTAGGTACGATTTGCTATTTCTCGGCTCGTCGTGCCCACTGGGATACACTGTCGATGTATCTCACACCCCCTGGGTGACCATTTTTCAGGTCGATCGGGTGTTGGGATGTCTGGACATGTTGGTGAGATGCCGCGATAGATTTGACTCTGGACAGCCGTTTATCATGTTTATCAGTTTATTAAATTTTGTAATATAATTTGTAATAAGTTGTTGTAATATTTTAATTGTTTAATTGTTTAGTTGTACGTAGTTAGACTACTCTGGTATTGCTGTAAAGGGCTTAGCCGTGCATATATAGAAAAGGCTCAATTCCAAGGGGAATTTGGGAATTTTCTATATATGTGGCGGTCTGTCGCGCTCTGGCTGGTTTTAAACTCTGATTTGAAAAAAAAAAAAAATTTAGACGCTGTTTTTCGAACTCGGGGCGTGACAAAACCTTTCGGTTGAGCCATATAAACTTCTTCATTTAGAAAACAATTTAAAAATGCGCTCTTAACGTCCATTTGAAAAAGCTTAATTTTAAAATGACAAGAAGTAGCGAAAAGGATACGAATGGACTCGAGACGGGCAACCGGGGTGAATGTCTCATCAAAGTCTATTCATTCAATTTGTGAGTAGCCCTGAGTAACCAACAGTATTTTGTTTCTCACAATGGTACCGTCTTCAGTTTTATTGTTCTTGAAAATCCATTTAGTACCAATAATGTTTTGTTGCTTTGGGGGATTCGTCAATTCCCAGACTTTGTTCCTTTCAAATTGATTGAGCTCTTCTTGCATTGCTTCAATCCAATAATCATCTTGAAGAGCTTCGTCAATATTCTTTGGTTCAATGATGGAGACATAACATGCAACTCCACACTCCAATTGTCTTTGAGTTTTAACTCCTTCTTGAGGATCTCCAATAATAATTGTTCCGGGATGGTCCTTGGAGATACGAAGCGTTTGAGGTAAAGGAGTACTCGGGGAAATATGTGATGAATCCTGCACATTAGATGAACTAGAAGAACCATTAGATGCATCAAAATTTTCAGAAGATTTATCATGCAAAGATGCAATATCATTAGCAGGAGATTCATCGTCAAGAGACATGTCAAGAGTAGATTTATCAGAAGAAAAATGAGAAGCTTCATCTACTTTAACATTTATTGATTCTATCATCGTTTTAGATTCAAGATTGTATACTCGATATGCTCTACTATTTGTAGAAAAACCCATAAAAATTCTTTCGTCACAACGAGAGTCGAATTTTCCAAGATTTTCACGATCGCGCAAAATCTAGCAATGACTCCAGAAGATGCGAAAATACTTGATACTTTATTTTCTACTAAACCATAGTTCATAGGGGGTATTCAAAGTACCCGGGCGCAAATAGATACGATTGATCACATAGACCGCGGTGTTAACTGCTTCAGCCCAAAAATATAAAGGGAGTTTCCGGCTATGAAGATTAACACGCGCCATCTCTTGTACAACTCTATTTTTGTGCTCGACTACACCATTCTGTTCCGGTGTATAAGGTGCGGAGAATTCATGTTTTATACCGTTTAAAGAGCAAAAGTCAACAAATTTTGAATTTATAAATTCTCCACCTCTATCATTGCGAACACGGACAATCTTTTCATTTTTCTCAATCGTAATCCTATGACAAATATCATGAAAAGAGTCAAAAGTATCCGCTTTCTCTTTTAAAAATGCTACCCAAGAGTATCTCGAGAAATCAGCAACCAAAAAAAAAATGTACCATTTACCTCCCAAGTTTGGTTGACGAGTCTGCCCCATTAAGTCCATATGCAATAATTTTAGCGGCTGTTTGGTTCCCACGTGGTTCAAGTTTCGGTGCATGGATCTGGATTGTTTTCCCTTTTGACAACCTCCACACACAATGTTTTCTTTAAAAACCAATTTTGGAACACCTCTAACCACGTCTTTGTTAGATATTCTAGATAGTTTCTTAAAATTTATGTGACCTAGTCTTTCATGCCAAAGAGTTTCATTATCAAGTGACACTATGTTACAATGATCTAGAGAATTATTAGGAACTACATAGCAATTATTTTGAGATCTAATCCCTTTCAAAAAGAATGAATGGTTTTCGTCAGTTACAATACATTCAACAGAAGAAAAATTAACTGAAAAACCATCATCACACAATTGGCTAATGCTTATTAGGTTAGTCTTAAGGCCTTCAACAAATAAAACATTATTCAAAACCGGGCCATCTGGAATAGTAATTGTTCCTTTGCCAACTATTTTTGAAGATCGTCCATCTCCGAAAACTACAAGTCCTCCGAAGGTTTTCTCAAAAGTTTGAAAATAGTTTTTATCACCAGTCATGTGACGGGAACAACCATTGTCCAGATACCAAGACGAATTGTCATATGCATGTAGTGATGTGTGAACAACAAGACAAGGGAAGATTTCACCTTTGCGCACCCAAACCTTACTGTTGGTTTATATAGGATCCACAAGGATCTAAATAGGTACTATCAAACAACTAGAGGGGGGGTGAATAGGTGTAATACTTATAAAACCAAATCTCAGTGCAAAATAAAAACCAATGCGGAAAATAAAAACAGCACACAGAGATATATGTGGAAACTCCAATCCAGGAGAAAAACCACGGGACCAACACGCAATAACAATCCAATAAGAATAGAAGAATAACAAGGTGATTACCGACTCCACGGACTCAAACCCCTCCTTCAGCTTCTTCGGACCTTGCGCTGACCGGTTGGATATCCACGCAATAACAATCCCTAAGAAAAGAAGAATAACAAGGTGATTACCGTCTCCACGGATTTAACCCCTCCTTCAATTTCTTGGACCTCGCGCTCCACCGATTTTGCACGCCCACTGCACACGTTCGAATCCACGAACGCCACTCGAATCCACGAGCACACGTTTCGAATCCACGAAACGCCTTTAGCACACCGAATCCACGATGCCACGTCGAATCCACGACGCAAACTCAGTCGATAAGAATATTGACTTCGATGGTGATCCTTTGCTTAGATTCTCATTGAGGAATCGTAGAAGAAATCTCTAAGCAAAGATTAGATCAATTCGACAAAAGATATGTTCTTTAAAGAACCATCGAATTGACCTAAAAGAGGCTATAAAGAAGATCGATAAAAACCTAGCCTCTAGGGTTGCTCTTAAGTGTTTTATAAATTGATCGGCCGTAGCTCACCCACATTTTTGAGAAACCCTAAACGTCTATTTATAGTTTAGAAACCTTTGGAAAGAGATGAGAATCAAAAACATACCTTATCTGGAAATTTTCAGGACGGCGATCCGGATCGGATTTACTGCGATCCGGATCGTCGTAACGAGATTGACGATTCCAGAAAAACAAGGGTTCGGGATCCGGATTGCAAGGTCCGATCCGGATCGTTCATGCAATTCAGCAAAGTCCCATGTTCGGGATCCGGATCGGAATGGCCTAGGATCCGGATTGAAATTGCCAATGAACAAGTACCCTTCGGGATCCGGATTGCAAGGTCTGATCCGGATCCTGAACATGTCCCATGTCCAGTTTTTGATTTTTATGTAATTAAAAATTCTTCCAAGTGTTTCTACACTATAAGAAAGTATTTGGATCACCACAATTATTTAGTTAAACATACCTGATCCTCTTGAATACTTTCTTCTTGAGATTGATGTAACTGATCCACAATTCTTCAACTTCAATCTTCAAGACTCAAGACACTGAGTGCCAACTTGAGCTCTTGTTGAATCTTTTCTAAGTCTTTGATTGCTGATTGACAATTTGATCCCTTTAAGACTCCGACTCAACTCACTAACTTGACTCACGAAATATGCCAACACCAAAATGCCGTAACAATCTCCCCCTTTGGCAATTTCGTGACAAAACCCAAAAATACATAAAAGCGCTCAAGTCACTCATCTTAAACCAAAAAGTCGAAATTCAATGTTATCACCAAAACATTGATTTTCTTTGCGTGAAAGATCCAATAAATACAAAATTACATTTGAACCAAACAGTCCTAGAACATACTCTATGACTTAGGACTTGGAGTCTTAAAGTGATGTAATTCCTGCAAAACAAAACTCCAAACAAAATCAAACGTTAGTCGTTAGAAATTAAAGTCCTTCATTTGATTCGTCCTTTTGGTTCATTTGTTTTTCGGCTCTTTCAGTCCTTTCTTTATCTCCCCCTATCAAGAGCATATCTAACATGTTCTCCATGTTCTCCCCCTGTCTTGAGCATTTATGTTCTCCCCCTTTGTGATACGATCATTAATTTCTGTTCTCCCCCTTTTTGTCATAAATTGTCAAACAGTGAACATACTAGACAAAAGGAAATCACTAACAACATTAGTTCATAGAGAAAGAGAGATAAAAGCTCAGTTCTGGTATATAACAAAAATGCAGATTGCGTACCTGTACCAGAAAGCAAAAATCAATTAATTTCTTGAAACAAATCCAGATTTTAGAATCTTTTCAAATACCGATTTGTATTCCATCAAGAAATCAATTTAAGTGCTTTAAACAGGGAATTCACACAGATGTCATTCAATCCAATTAATTTCACAAAATTAAAAAGATTTACTCCAAAATCATGAAAAATAAAGGTAAAACATTATAAACCGTTTTTCATGTTATATTCATCAAACACAAGTCATCAAAAATAATCTTGAGATCCAAAGTCTATCAAGATGTAACGGATGTACAAAGATGACTTACAGAGATTTCCAAAAGACATCAATTTGATTTCTTACCCTTTCAAATTTGAGATAAGCACTAAAATACCTAAGGGTGGCTCTTTGAGCATCTTTCAACTATCCCACCTTATACCAACCAGGAGATTGTTCAAAATATAAGAACTTTGCATATAAATCTCCAAATGCTTCAACTAAAAATTTCAAGAAATATTTTTCAAGCATCAAAACATGTGGTAGCTTCACACACAGACCGGACGACCGGGGTGGCAGCTCTTTCCAACATGTGGTGGTAGTTTTCACACTCCTTTCGGATGTAACTCTTTCCACATCTTTTGCAAATTATTTCAATACCCTTGTAAGAATGCAATCTCTTACGTGAAAGAATTATATCCCAAATTTTAGTCTATCGGTTGTCTCACGTTTATCACAATGAATTCACACAACCGAGATAGATTAAGCATCTAAAGATCACACATGATTTCTAAAATTTGATGCTTATAATATCAAAAACTCCTATAATGAAGTATCTTCAAGATTATGATTATGGAGTAAAGTTGATGATCCATATAAAGTTAATTTGGAGTGAATAAACGTAAAGCCCCCTTTTTTTTATATTCAATGCACTTGTTCATTAAAAACCTTTTGTTTTAAAACAAAACATAAAATCAAGAGCATTGAAAAAAACATGTAATGCAAAGATTAAGGAAAATATGAGGAGAAAACCAATCAAAGCATTACATGCAGTCATAAGCTATTTAGAACTTAAGACAAGGAAAGATATCACCTTTCCGAATCCAAAATCGCTGGATTTTGGGTTGTCTTGATTCGTTGTGGCCGGGGGTTGTCCGCTTTGACTGCTGATTCACCTTAGGTCTTTGCCTCGTAGTGATCCACTTGTATGATTGATGTTGTGGCTCGGACCTTTGGTGGGTTGAGTGAACTCCTTTGACTTGATGTGTCTTTTGATTCCGTTGAGTTCGCTCCGTAGATGAAGTTGCCGAAGAGTTCTTCTTTCTCTTTTTCGGGCAATCCTTCACCAAATGTCCTTCAAGTCCACATAGGTGACAAGTTCTTCCTTTCAATTTAGTTGTGGAACTTGAAGCCTTCACAGTTTGGTTCTTTTTAAATCCCAAACCAACCTTGCTTGATTGACCTAATCCGGACATACAATCAAGTTTCTTGGAACCAGTTGAAAGCCTTTGTATGTCGGATTTAAGTTCATGAACTTGCTTGGTCAAAGCTTGGTTGGTGATATGAATCTCCTCAAACTGTTTTTCTAGAAAATCAATCTTGTTAATATGGGAATTAACGATCGTTTCCGATTGATTTATCTTTTCCTGGAGGATTTTATTATTATCCAACAAACGCTCTCGTTCCTCCTCGAGATCATGAAGTTTGATCTTTAAAGCACGATTCTCGTCTTGATTCTCAAGTCGTTGCTTCCTCAACTTCTTGATATGCTTGGCCATCTTCTTAGATTCCGCAAGAAGTTGTTGATATGCCTCAACGAGTTCTTCTTCGTCCGACTCTCCCTCACTTGATGACTCTCCGTTGGATGTTGATGTTTCATGCAAAATCAAAGGAATAGAGTCAGTGATTAACGATGATAAACAACCATTAGAAGAGGGAATATGAGAGGCATGTAAGGCAACGACTTTTTCCTCTTTACTTGAGGTCGATTCATTAGAAGTAGAATCGTCCCAAGTTTTCGCTTGCAAAGCCTTCTTTTTATATGATTTCGGAGAAGGACATTCCGTTGAAAAATGGTCGTAGCCTTTGCATCTATAGCATTGGATTTTCCCTTCGAAATCATCTTTTTCTTTTTCTTTAGAAGGTTTTGCAAAGCTTTTGAGGTTAGAGGATTTAGAACCCGATGATCCTTTAGAAGGTTTCGTGGATGAAGATCCATCGGTTCGATTCTTCCAAAACTTCCGACGAAATTTCTTTACGATCCGCGCCAATTGTTCTTCAAAATCGGCAAAAGAGATTTCATCGTCGGAACTCGATTCGCTATCTTCTTCCTTTGTTGATTTGAATGCAATACCTGTAAGCTTAGAAGAAGACTTGGAAGAAGCTTGATTAGTAGGAAAAGTCATTTCATAAGTTTGCAAAGCACCTACTAATTCCTCTACACTCATCTCATCCGGATGACTAACGGTTTCAATGGCGGTAACCTTTGCCCTAAACCGTTCCGGAAGAGTCCGAAGTATCTTTCTTACAATTTTCGACTCCAGGATCTTTTCTCCTAAATTAGCACATGTATTAATTACATCTTGAAGTCTAGTGTAATAATCTGTAAACAATTCATGCTCTTCCATATGAATAGAGTCAAATTGACTTGTAAGCATCTGGAGCTTTTGAATTTTTACAAGATTAGTACCCTCATGTGTAATTTTGAGAATATCCCAAATTTCCTTCGCGGTTTCACACGCGGAAATTCGTGTGAACTCAGTCGAGGAAAGAGAATTAAATAAAGCGTTCATACCTTTCCCATTGTAAGAAGATCTTTCAAATTCCTCTTTGGACCATCTAGAGTGAGGTTTTGGGGTAGTAGAATTTCCTACTTCCTCAACAGGATGCACCCAACCGTATTCCACGGATTGCCATACTCGCTCATCAATTGCGATGAGAAAAGCTCTCATCCGCACTTTCCAATAAGCATAATTAGTCCCATCAAAAAGAGGAGGTCTATAAATATTACCACTTTCACCCAACATGATAGATAAACCTAAAACCCACTCTGATACCAATTGTTGGTTTATATAGGATCCACAAGGATCTAAATAGGTACTATCAAACAACTAGAGGGGGGGTGAATAGGTGTAATACTTATAAAACCAAATCTCAGTGCAAAATAAAAACCAATGCGGAAAATAAAAACAACACACCGAGATATACGTGGAAACTCCAATCCAGGAGAAAAACCACGGGACCAACACGCAATAACAATCCAATAAGAATAGAAGAATAACAAGGTGATTACCGACTCCACGGACTCAAACCCCTCCTTCAGCTTCTTCGGACCTTGCGCTGACCGGTTGGATATCCACGCAATAACAATCCCTAAGAAAAGAAGAATAACAAGGTGATTACCGTCTCCACGGATTTAACCCCTCCTTCAATTTCTTGGACCTCGCGCTCCACCGATTTTGCACGCCCACTGCACACGTTCGAATCCACGAACGCCACTCAAATCCACGAGCACACGTTTCGAATCCACGAAACGCCTTTAGCACACCGAATCCACGATGCCACGTCGAATCCACGACGCAAACTCAGTCGATAAGAATATTGACTTCGATGGTGATCCTTTGCTTAGATTCTCATTGAGGAACCGTAGAAGAAATCTCTAAGCAAAGATTAGATCAATTCGACAAAAGATATGTTCTTTAAAGAACCATCGAATTGACCTAAAAGAGGCTATAAAGAAGATCGATAAAAACCTAGCCTCTAGGGTTGCTCTCAAGTGTTTTATAAATTGATCGGCCGTAGCTCACCCACGTTTTTGAGAAACCCTAAACGTCTATTTATAGTTTAGAAACCTTTGGAAAGAGATAAGAATCAAAAACATACCTTATCTGGAAATTTTCAGGACGGCGATCCGGATCGGATTTACTGCGATCCGGATCGTCGTAACGAGATTGACGATTCCAGAAAAACAAGGGTTCGGGATCCGGATTGCAAGGTCCGATCCGGATCGTTCATGCAATTCAACAAAGTCCCATGTTCGGGATCCGGATCGGAATGGCCTAGGATCCGGATTGAAATTGCCAATGAACAAGTACCCTTCGGGATCCGGATTGCAAGGTCTGATCCGGATCCTGAACATGTCCCATGTCCAGTTTTTGATTTTTATGCAATTAAAAATTCTTCCAAGTGTTTCTACACTATAAGAAAGTATTCGGATCACCACAATTATTTAGTTAAACATACCTGATCCTCTTGAATACTTTCTTCTTGAGATTGATGTAACTGATCCACAATTCTTCAACTTCAATCTTCAAGACTCAAGACACTGAGTGCCAACTTGAGCTCTTGTTGAATCTTTTCTAAGTCTTTGATTGCTGATTGACAATTTGATCCCTTTAAGACTCCGACTCAACTCACTGACTTGACTCACGAAATATGCCAACACCAAAATGCCGTAGCAATCTCCCCCTTTGGCAATTTCGTGACAAAACCCAAAAATACATAAAAGCGCTCAAGTCACTCATCTTAAACCAAAAAGTCGAAATTCAATGTTATCACCAAAACATTGATTTTCTTTGCGTGAAAGATTCAATAAATACAAAATTACATTTGAACCAAACAGTCCTAGAACATACTCTATGACTTAGGACTTGGAGTCTTAAAGTGATGTAATTCCTGCAAAACAAAACTCCAAACAAAATCAAACGTTAGTCGTTAGAAATTAAAGTCCTTCATTTGATTCGTCCTTTTGGTTCATTTGTTTTTCGGCTCTTTCAGTCCTTTCTTTATCTCCCCCTATCAAGAGCATCTCTAACATGTTCTCCATGTTCTCCATGTTCTCCCCCTGTCTTGAGCATTTATGTTCTCCCCCTTTGTGATACGATCATTAATTTCTGTTCTCCCCCTTTTTGTCACAAATTGTCAAACAGTGAACATACTAGACAAAAGGAAATCACTAACAACATTAGTTCATAGAGAAAGAGAGATAAAAGCTCAGTTCTGGTATATAACAAAAATGCAGATTTCGTACCTGTACCAGAAAGCAAAAATCAATTAATTTCTTGAAACAAATCCAGATTTTAGAATCTTTTCAAATACCGATTTGTATTCCATCAAGAAATCAATTTAAGTGCTTTAAACAGGGAATTCACACAGATGTCATTCAATCCAATTAATTTCACAAAATTAAAAAAATTTACTCCAAAATCATGAAAAATAAAGTTAAAACATTATAAACCGTTTTTCACGTTATATTCATCAAACACAAGTCATCAAAAATAATCTTGAGATCCAAAGCCTATCAAGATGTAACGGATGTAGAAAGATGACTTACAGAGATTTCCAAAAGACATCAATTTGATTTCTTACCCTTTCAAATTTGAGATAAGCACTAAAATACCTAAGGGTGGCTCTTTGAGCATCTTTCAACTATCCCACCTTATACCAACCAGGAGATTGTTCAAAATATAAGAACTTTGCATATAAATCTCCAAATGCTTCAACTAAAAATTTCAAGAAATATTTTTCAAGCATCAAAACATGTGGTAGCTTCACACACAGACCGGACGACCGGGGTGGCAGCTCTTTCCAACATGTGGTGGTAGTTTTCACACTCCTTTCGGATGTAACTCTTTCCACATCTTTTGCAAATTATTTCAATACCCTTGTAAGAATGCAATCTCTTACGTGAAAGAATTATATCCCAAATTTTAGTCTATCGGTTGTCTCACGTTTATCACAATGAATTCACACAACCGAGATAGATTAAGCATCTAAAGATCACACATGATTTTGAACTTGAAAATTCTTTGCCTTTCTTGGACTTAAAGAATAATGATGATTTGTTTGAATTTTCCCTTCTAAAGTTTCGGTGAAATTTTCTTGTCAAGAACGCAAGTTGTTTCTCGAATTCCTCCATTGATGGACCATCGTTAGTGTCTGAGGAGGATGAATCTGCGTCTTCTTCCTTTGTTGATTTCAATGCAAAACGTGAAGACTTTGAAGAAGAGGAGGGCTTTCTAGAAGAATAGTTAGTAGGAAAAGTCATTTCATAATTTTGAAGCACACCAACTAATTCTTCTACTTTGATTTCGTCCGGGTGTTTTACTGTTTCAATGGCTGGAACCTTAAGGCGAAATCTTTCGGGAAGAGTTCTCAAAATCTTTCTTACAACTTTTGATTCTAAAATTTTCTCTCCCAAGTTAGCATATGTATTCACGATGTCTTGTAATCGTGTATAATAATCTATGAAAGATTCATTTTCTACCATATAAATAGAGTCAAACTTGCTCGTAAGCATCTGTAGTTTTTGAATCTTCACTAAACTTGTACCCTCATGTGTAACTTGTAGAGTATCCTAGATTTTTTTCGCAGTCTGATATGCCGAGACGCGAGAAAACTCAGTTTGTGACAAAGCATTAAATAAAGCGTTAATTCCGTTGCCGTTGTAAGAAGAAGCATCAATCTCTTCCTTGGTCCATTTCGACCTAGGTTTGATGGTGTGAACATCATCGGCAATAATCTCAGTAGGATTTGTCCATCCAAACTCAATTAATTGCCATACTCGTTCATCGATGGAAATCAAGAACGCTCTCATGCGTACTTTCCAGTAGGCATAATTTGTTCCATCGAAGAACGGTGGTCTATTGATGTTTCCAACTTCAACCATTATTTACAACCCTATTTCCGCTCTGATACCACTTGTGGGTTATGGGATAATGGATCTGAATAAGGAAAAAACTACCTAGAGGGGGGGTGAATAGGTGTAAACAATAAAACCACCAAATCGTTGCGTAAAAATAACCCAATGCGGAAAAACAAATAAAGTACGCAAGATTTTACGTGAAAAACTCTGTCACATGAGTAAAAAAACCACGGGACCGATAACACGGTGAAATCCACTAAGATTAAACACGTACAAGGTGATATACCGTAACACTACGACTCAACCTTTTCCAAAAAACAGGTTTGGGGTCCAGACTGAAATTGGCTGATCCGGACTGATTCATGCGATTCAACACACACAAGGTTCGGGGTCCGGACTGGAAAGGGGATGATCCGGACTAGAATTACGCATGAACCAAACCATGTTCGGGGTCCGGACTGGATGCTCCTGATCCGATCCTTAACACTCAAAATGTCCAGTTTTTTATTTTTATGCAATGATAATTATTCCAAGTGTTTCTAAACTATAAGAATGTATTCAGATTACCAAAAATATTTAGTTAAACATACATTATCCTTTTGAATCCATTCTTTTTGAGATTGATGTATTTGATCCATAATTCTTCAACTTCAATCTTCAAGACTCAAAACACTTCACAAAATACACCAATACAAAAATCCTTAACACAATCACCAATCATCACCAGTTTAACATACACACATTCAAATAAGAGATCAATTAAACTTTCACATCATTCGAAAGAAACTCGCCCACTCGGCATACTCCAAGTTGAAAGGATAAAGTCACAAGGTTTTAAAATAGTGCCTACCCGACACTTTTGTTTTAGAAATCCTTTTCGCAATTGTTTTAGCTTTTTAAAAGATCTTCACATTCCACATACAACCATCACAAGATAAGAATGAAAGACTAAAAGTTTATCATCCCAATGCCACCACGGCGTTCAAGTGTTCCTACATCCATGTCACATCACAATCCACATCACAATATGTTCAATTATCATGCATCCAATATCCACTAAATGTAATGATCGAAAGAGGAGTAAAAAGGGTCACCAGAATGACGTAATGCGAGTCACTCGTGAGCCGACGCCTCTCCTCCGTCCCTGCCGAAACCTGTCACATGGTGGGAGTCAGTGACTAAAAACATAGGAAGGAAAACCGACAACATAATGATAACAACATGCTGTAATATGTACAAAAAGTAAATAGGACATCAAACTGTAATCCGGAACATCCATTCCATCCTTACCATCCCTTAGTCCGTAGACCTAAGGAATTACTAAACCTGCTCATTCCTTTGGTGCCCTTTTTACCCTCCCTGTCATGCCACGGAGGGCCCCTAGGAAGTCACCACGTAGAGATCATGGGTCCTTAGACCACTTCCCCAGAAAAGTACACTCTTGCAGTGGCCAAACCGCTGGTGCACGTGACTGCGCCATGAGCTACATATTCTTGTACCTGTAGACTAGATCACGGTAGCTATACCCAATAAAGTCAAATGCTCAACCTTGTCCCTTTTTGTATGTACCAATTTTGCTAAAACATTCAACATCCTATCCTTCCTTAACCCATGAAATAGTTATGTCAAAAAAACACAATAAAAAGGAAGAGGAGGGTCGGACTCCATGGTCCAACATCATCCTCAACCTTGGTTCGATTACCCACCTCTACCAGCGATGAAAACGATGTGTAAAAACTCCCAAAACACCTCAAGCATTGCCCAGATGAAAACTACACCAAAAACTGTTGTTAAAACATCATCGTAACCAAATTCCGCGAATCGGGGTCAAATCGGGGCTCCGACGATGAAATCGGTGAGAAACATTGCTCAACGGAATAAAACGGCCAATGTCATGAAGAACCGATGGAAAAACGGAGCGGCAATGGCTTGCGGTGTGACACACCCGGAATTTGGATTAGTCCTCTATATAAATGATATAATAGGACTAAATCTCTAACCCGGCTATAGCATTTTGGATGGTAGCAAGATCCAAGAGGAACATGAGAGTTAAGCGTGCTAGAGCTAGAGTAGTTCTAGGATGGGTGACCCCCTGGGAAGTGGGGCGTCACAATTGGTATCAGAGCCATTCACCAGCCGAAAATGTGAGATGAGTCTCGGCTGAGCCAGGGTTATATAGCGGGTAGAGCGAGGCTCCCCGGCTAATGACCGTTGTGAGTGGAGTGCAGCTCCTCACAAGGTCGGCTAAGGCTAGCGAGACGAGTCTCACATCGCCTGGTGCTTGTGAGTGTGCTTGAGCCTGACGTGGACGTCAGGGCTTAAAGGGGGGAAGAATGTGACACCCCCGGAATTTGGATTAGTCCTCTATATAAATGATATAATAGGACTAAATCTCTAACCCGGCTATAGCATTTTGGATGGTAGCAAGATCCAAGAGGAACATGAGAGTTAAGCGTGCTAGAGCTAGAGTAGTTCTAGGATGGGTGACCCCCTGGGAAGTGGGGCGTCACATGCGGTACGGCGGTGGCTCCGCAAGCGACGACGGCTAAGTCACTAGGTGAAAGCCCCGCACGGGTGGAGCCCTGTGCGAGTGGCGCGGCGCGCGTGCGGCCGGTGCCCCATGCGCGGCGCCTATGTGGACAGCGCCCCGCGCGCGGCGCCTATGTGGACAGCGCCCCGCGCGCGGCGCCCATGCTGGCAGCGCCCCGCGCGGGTGGCGCCCCACGCGCGGCGCCTCCAAGCGGTCGTGCCTCCATGCACCCGAGCCCTCTTGCGACCGAGCCCTCGTAGTTGGCAGCGGCAGCCTCCCGTTAACTTGACGGCGGCGGCGGCCTCCCAACGACTTTGACGGTGGTGACGGCCTCCCGTTAATACCGACGGCGGCGGCGACCTCCCATCTTAAACAACGACGGCGATGACGATTCCGCTCAAGCCCTTCGCTCAAACGGGAACCCCAAGAAACTCAACGAACATGCAGAAAAACTCACGAAACTAGCAAAAAGGTAACCAAAAGCCAGAAACACACCTTCTAGCCGATGGGGATGACGGTACGATGCTCGGCTCTGATTTCCGCTCTCCAGTCTCCCAAGATGACGACGCTCCCTCCTCCGCTACCCAATGATGACAATGATTTCCGTTTCCGATCTCCGACGAACCCTTCGAGGAAGAAGACGATGTTCTCTTTCGTTACAAATTAACGAAAAAAAACTAGGGTTTTCATGTTTCACCCTCTTTTTTTGTGTAAAGTAAAAACTGATCCCCGGTTCCACTATTTATAAGAGATTTTGAAACAACAATAACCGCATCAAATCTACTTGTAACAAACCAGATCTTTTATAACAAATCCAATCTTTTGTATCAAATCAAATCTTTTGTAACAAATCAAATCTTTTGATTTAACCGTTTCTCTCTCGATTTATGTTCCAAACCTATCGGAAACCTCATGATACATTGGCACGGATATCCAAGCACCCAAAAGCCGAAATGAGTGTTTTTAAGAAACTCTTTTATGCCTAAAATTTCAGAAAATTGCATTGGAAGCTCCGCTTACCGAAATTTAGAGCCGATCGCACCGCTGTTCTCCATTTTTCGAGCCCTACACAACAAAATAGAAGCCAAGGGAAAAAATACATATCGAGAAAATGAGGTAAAATGTCGTGAATACCGAAAGTGATACCGAGCGAAAACTGTAGACACTACAGTCAGGCATTCGGGCACCTTACGGAACAAAAAATGATTTTCGGCGCGATTTTCGGTAAAATTTTTGATAGGAAACTCGTGTTTTTGCTTTAAACTTGATGGTTTTAATTTAGATTGATCGGAAGCTATCCTAAAGCCTTGTTGGTTATGTTTAAGGACGTTCTATGGGTTTAGTGTCAACGATCGAATTTCGGTGACTCCGGAGGTTAAAGTAGGGGATTTTCGAGGATCAAATGGGTTTATTTTTGGATCTTTTGGCTTTGCTGCGCATCTATTAGTACGTGGTTGTCCCAATACCCAAAGATGAGTGTTTTAGAGAAGTGAAGAAAAGCTGGTGGATTTTTGAAGTGTTTCGAAATACTTCGGGGCAAAACTGGACCCTAAAATGAGGAAATCGGGCGTTTCAGTGCGCGACATTAGGTCACGCAGGTTGTTGTTATTCGTAGTAGTGAAAAGACTTTAATTGCTGAAATAGGTCAGTGCGAGACCTTTCACCTCTAGAAAAAATGGGCCTTATTGATTTCGGGAAAGGTTTGAGTACATCTGCAACTAGGCGGAGTCGGTAGAGCTCACCGAACACACGGTGGTGTGATACTCGTTCCTTGCTCCCCAAGACTTGCACATCGGCCTTAAAAGCTGATCTAAGCTGGTGCCGAGCACCGAGGTCTATTCGCCTCACTTCGTCACCCGACAGTTCGGGTTGGTCTAAGCGCTTCCGGCCTCGACCCTTTTCTTCACCGACAACTTCTATCGCGGTCGTCATCCAATAAAGAAAGTAGCCGAGGTAGATCGGGCTACTGCTGCCGGGAACCGTCTAGAACGACACTTCATCCCCGTGTCGTTTGAAGCGGTTTATAAAGGCCTTTCTAATGAGTTCTTCCGGCAATCATGGAGGGACACCTGCGATGCCTTGTTCGGCATTGCCCTTGACGACATGGTTGACCAGTTTGACTTTGACGTCGACCCTCTGTCCAAATCCGAAGGTACGTTCACTACTCTTTTTCCGAGTTTTCTTGATACCCTCTTACTGGACTTTCCTTTTTTCAGCCGAACCTTCATTGCGGAGGGCTCCGCTCCACTCCCAGCTCTTCTGGTACATTTTCTTTCTGTCCCCGGACTTATGTTGTCTTAATCTTAACTAATGTGTTCACAGTTCTCAACCACCTCGCCCGACCAAAAGACTAGTTTGTGGCTATCCTCCGGTTAGACGCTCCGCTAGGCACGCTCTGACTGCTTCGCATTCAGCCTGAGATGAGCCGTAGATCGTGGAACGTCAACTATTGTAGAGCCAACGGTAGCTCAGGGAACATTGGCTATGGTGGAGCCGATGGTAGCTCAAGCCTCTGTCTTAACTGAGGACGAGGCCTCCCTTTCTGAAGAATCTCTTCAGGTATTTCATTCATTTTTTTATTTTCTAGCCATTCAATCGACTTATATTTTTCTCTTCTTTTTGTAGTTGTGCCGTCGTTCGGCCAAGCGTCCAGCCGAACCGACTATAACTACACCGCGGACGACGAAACTTAGCCGCGGAGGTCTCCACGCACCCTCACCGATCGAGGCTTCCCCTCGGGCACGGCCTCCTGCTGCCACTCAGCAAGTTGCACCTGTCATGCCGCTTCCAGTGGCTGAACCCCAGTTTTCAGCCGAATTTTCCCAATGTCCCACCTATCGAAGCGGCCCGAGAAGTCAACGATGCGGAGCCGGGTGATGCTGAGGAGGAGCAAGGAGGTGGAGGAGAAGAAATCATCGAAGAAGAAGAAGAAGAAGAAGAAGAAGAAGAAGAAGAAGAAGAGGAGGAGGAGGAGGAGGATGAAAAAGAAAAACATGGAGGAGACAAGGAAAAAGGGTACACTCCTACAGAGAAAGAAGCGGAGAGAGCCGCCGTTGATACTTCGGCGTCTGACATTGCTACCGATATTTCAGTGGTTGGCTTCGAAGCCGATTTGTTGACCCTCTCAGAACTGCCTTCAAGTTCGACTCTTCAGGTGAGAGGGGACCTGTCAC
Source organism: Tillandsia leiboldiana (assembly GCA_029204045.2). Lineage (NCBI taxonomy): Eukaryota > Viridiplantae > Streptophyta > Magnoliopsida > Poales > Bromeliaceae > Tillandsia > Tillandsia leiboldiana. The sequence goes on from CM055062.1 coordinate 9,811,649, forward strand.
CCTCTCTAACGGAGCTTCTTACTCTCAGCCCTTCTTCGGACGACGGCACTGGAGTGGCGCCCGTCTTGGCCAAGGACACTCTTCAACCGGTTCAAGAGGTCCTCAGTCTCTGCTCTGAGGGCCTTCAACCGCTCCTTCCAATTCCTGGGAGGCTTCAGTGGCTTGAGGAACTCCGCGATTTGTTCAAGTCCTCTTCTTACTATTCTCGTCACCCTCCGTGGGAGCAACGCCTCATATTTTTCTTGTCCTCTCGGCTGCCCTCCATCGTCTCTCTCCAAACAAACAACCTCAAGGAACTCAAGACTGTTGGAACCCACTTCCATATGGTCGAAAGCTACCGGGTGTCGGTCGTATCTCAACTGACTCCAATGGGCGAATACGCGGCGCAGTTATCTCAACTCCATCAACATTCAGCTGAGATTGAGAAGGAGATTGCCGAAATTGAGCACCGCCTTACCAGCCTGAAGCAAGATCTTGCTGCAGATCAAGCGGCAATTAACGCAGATAAAGCTCGTCTACGGATAGAGACAGATCTCAGTGCCTCCCTTCGTCACAAGCTCAGTGATCTTCTAAGCAAACATTCAGAGATGAAGCAACGGAGGAAAACGGCCCAACGCACACAAGCGCTGATTGATGCCGAATGGAAGCAGCTCCTCAGCTTGAGACTCTGAATACTCGGCCTCTTCTTTTACCCACATTTTTGTAACCAGTTGACAACAATTGTTGTATTATTAATTTTTTGAACTGAATTTACATCGTGCCGATATTTTCGTTTAAACAACCGACCTTGATTCCTTAGCCATTAACACAAAAAAAAATTTCTTCACCGTTTTCCGGCGCCTTTGCCTTGAAGCATCCTGGTTGAACAATTTTGACCATCCTGCCCACTTTCAGCCTTTCTAGCCGATCATGGCCTTTATCAATTTTTGGCTTTGAATGTGGTAGCCGAAAAATTTCTCCCGGCCGACCCCTTTTAGCCGGTCTTCTTCTTTTGGGCTCAAGTAGAGCCCAATTCAATAATCTATTCGATAGGCCCCTATCAGGCCTATCTCGGCAGAATCGCCATCGGCCCGAGGTTCTCCGGTTTCTTCAACCAGAGGCGTTCCGCTTCTCTTTCCTGTCCTCCTCTTCGGAGAATTGTTCGTTTTCTCTTTCCTGCCTATGAAGATGGCTTCCCAGTCCCTATCATTTCGGCCTTGCAACGAATGTAGAGATGAAGCATGCTTTTCGCTGACGTTTTCTTCTCGGGGAGCTCGGGCTCCTATGTCGGCTTCTTCTCTTATTTCATCTTTGTCTTCATGAGCCAACACTCTCCTCCTCCGGCCGTTTTAGCATCGACCGAATTTATATCTTCAATGCCGATGACCGAATTATCCTCGGTCAACATGTCCAGCCGTATCTTCGGTCACTTCCCCAGAGAATTTATCAAATGTCAGTATTTTTCAATTGGCCAGGTACGGGTGCTCCATATCCATATCCCCATACGAGGGATACGGGGCCTTGAAGACTGGTCGCATTGTCGGCCTGGCTTTTCTGCCGAAAGTATTTCTTATTATCTCTTCTTTTCGATCATATAGCTCAATGCCTCATGCCGGGAGAGTCGGTACCGCGCTTGCATTTACAGGCGACGGTGTGACTTGGCACGCCTGCTTTTGGGCAAACCCCATTTCCGGGGCCTGCCCCCCAGCTCTCATGCCTCCAGCTTAGGGTTGAAGCACTGGCGGAAGGGGTGGAATAGGCAAGCCTCGAGCGGCCTCCGGTTGGTGGTCGATGTTCGAACTCATCGGCCTATGCCCTGCTGGGAAATGAGCCGTTTGCGGCTGTACTTCCTCCAACAGCTGTGCCATCTTAAGGGGCGCAGCCTGCTGTGCCGCCATTATTGCCGACGCCATTGGAATCGATTGCACCGGCATCATTGGGTTCACTGGTGGAGGCCCAAGCTAGCTATCCTAATTCTGGGCAAACCCCTGATTCGCGGCTCGTCCGTCGTTCCTCATACCTTCATCCTGAGGCTAAAAGACCGACGGAGGAGGTGGAGTATGTACTCCCGAAAGGGCCTCTTGCTGGTGGCCGATGTTCAGACCCATCGGCCTATACCACGCCTGATACAGAACTATCTGCGGCTGAACTATCCCCAGCGACTGAGTCGTATGGAAGAATGCCATCGGCTGCACAACTCCTTGCGGTTGGGCTTCCATCGTAACCGACGTCATCGGGCTTGGCTCCATCGGCAATGGCTGTGGTAGGGTAGATGGAAGTTCCGGTAGACCTCCGCGGTGCGGTTCATTTCGGGCTAACAACTACCCGAGTCGACAAATACTATCATTTGAGGTCGTGACGGTGGCCGAGCTGAGTCCAAGCGAGTGCCATATGCTTGGTCGCTCATTTCGAGAGACATCTGTGTTCTCTCGAGAGATCTTATCATTTGGGCCATTTTCCCAAATAATTTTGACAGGGTTGGCTCCGAGGGTGCCGACCTCCTGCTGGTCTCAGGAATCTCCGGTAGCGTCGGTGGCGGGTCATCTGTGTCAGGCCCCGGGGTCGAAACTGCGACCCGGGCCTTCCAACAGATCCGCCGCCCATACGGGAAGCCCCGTATAGACGAAGCATCTAACCTGCAAAAGATAATACTATAGCTATACAGATATCAGAGCTGAAAAGTAATCTACTGAAATATGAAAATACAACTCCAAATAGTACAAGTCTGAACCTCACAACATAAGTCTCTCGGAAATAAAACTCTCAACAGTAACTATCTACAATAATCAAGCGAACTGTACTACAAAGCTCCAAAAGGGGTATATCTATACTCCCAAAACGGGTAGGGAACTAGCTCGTGACTCCCTTTCCTCGATCAGCTGGTGCAGCAACAGGAGTAGGAACAGGGGTAGATGCCTCTAGAAAATCTGTCACCAACAGAGGGTGTAAGAACTACACCGTCACGTAGTTCTTAGTGGATACCGTCACCAAGACCAATGGTCAGCCCACTAAGTCTACTAGAGGCATAAGATAACAGAAAAACTGTAATAATGTAAAGATAAGCTGGAAAGGAATCTACAGCTATCATGCCTCTATCTACAATACTCAATCGGTGACACAGATGAAAATGATGCATCGACTCTAACCCAATATACTCAATCAACCCAATCACACTGACTTCCACATAGGGTCCAGTCAAACCTGCGCCCACCTACTGCCATTTCATCTACTGAGGACTGGACTTACGTAGGGCGTCCCACACGGACTGCGCTGACAAGTCGCGATAGTAAAGTAACAGGACCAACTCTGGAGTGGCACTCGAGGGGCACGACCCTACCGAGGAAAGTATCCGCGCATCTCTTTTGAGCTCAATATGGCTCATGCAGGCTATAGTCCAAATTCACGATCAATTAGATCGACAACAATAACTCAACACTGGCAATATCAGCCGGAGACACTCCACAGCTTGGGACCACCGTCGCCAAACGACTCCCAGAACAAACCACTCGACTCACAGACGAGAAGAAACCAACTGACACAACAAGGGTCCGAGAATTCCGAAAGGTCGGTGCCTAGAACCCCAATCAAACAAGAACAGGTTCCAATCTCAACCTTTCGAAGTTCTCGATCCCCGGGGAAATCAGCTCTCTCAAGTAAAACATCCGGAGGGAACCAATCAGGGTCCGAAAGTTTCGGGAGACTAGCACCTACAACCCCATAAAACAAGAACAGGTTCTAGGCACAGCTCCCGTAGCTTTCGTCCGAAAATAAGGAAACGACCCCTAGAACCCAGATCACTCAACCCTCTCGGGTGAGGAAGTTTGTAAGAAGAAATGATAGTTATTTCCGAAAACCATTTTGATTTGAGAAGCCCAATTTAATGAATTTTAGTTTTTAAAGAAAATTAGTTAAAATAAGTTTTATTTTCCAAACCCCGAAGGGCTAATGCCTTCACCCTATCAAACAAGAACAGGCTTCGGAGACCCATCGAAATTCGAAAGGAAAAACGTTTGTTTACTGAAATTATGTGTGTCCAAATATAGTCCGGGTTCAAGGTCCTACTATCAACAACTCAACACTACTACAAACACAGTGCTAATGACACTGGTCGGAGAATACACGACAACCCGGGACTACCGTGTACCCAACAGCTCCAAACACTAGCACAACACTAACCATAGCTACGAGACTCCACTCGACCCCCAGGCACAAGTGCAACATGCATCCCACTCTATCCCGACTACTCGGCACACTACCCGGGCGAGGAAACACTCTAAGTCTAGAAAAAAGAAATGCAAGAGGTGGAGACTAGAATATAAAAGAACCTAGCCCAAGTGTGAGTTTTCTTGCAGTCTGGTTGAATACATGCAATCATATGACAGGGTGCTAGTCAAAGTCCAATAACTCTATAACCATCAATAGTAGCGCCTTTTCTAGCATGCTAAAATCTACAACACTAGAATTAGAAAGAAATCCACAAACTTAGAGGAAAATTCAACCCACCTTGGTTTGCCACCAATTCCTTGTAGACACTTGCAATTGGCTCCCGCAAAAACATGCTCTCTTTCGAAACAAAAAGCGCAAAGGCGCCCGCCACATGCGAACGGTACACCCCGAAAAGTCCGGTGGTACAACCGCGCGACAAACGGCACCTCCAACAACGGTCCCTGACAAGAATCAGGGCACAGAGTTCAAAGACAAAAACTCGAAAAGCAAAATCTAAGAATTGTACAAAAAAACACAGCAAAACATGAGGCGGAACCTACCTTAACGTCGGTGAGCCGACAAATGGGCGCTCGCACGACCACCCGGCTCCGTGGAACACCTCGCACGCGCTTCACGACACAAACGACGCGCTCCACAGCACAAACGGTGCGCTCGCGGCACAAACAGCGCGCTCCACGGCACTCCAAAAATCCCCCACAAATTTTTTCTCGTGCTCCTAAAGATTTATGACGGAGCAAAGAGAAAAAAAATAAGGGAAATAGATGGGTTTTCGGGCCTTAAATAGCCCGAAATCGGGCTAGCTACAGTGCCCGACCGGGGGCCGCCAGCTGGCACCCCCGCGTCAGCAAGCCCGCGGCGCGCTCCTGTCACGCCCCGCGGGTTTATTGAAGCGAAAAATAGCACAATAAATTTTTTTTTTGAAAAGGAAACACCCGCCGGTCACATGCACAGACCCACCACATACGCTAGCGTTCTCGGTGTTGCTGACCAGATCCCGCTAATGTATGCACGGTGTACAAAATCACAACTATACTTTAACCACACAAGCCAAAATGAAGAGTATAAGAGAACTATTAAATAAACACATTAACCGAAAAGCAACGTAAGTTTGAAAGGATAAATCCACGGGTTTGGAAAGTGGTGTCCACACAACATCGGGTTTTTAAAACGTTTTCGCAATCTCTTTTCTTTTCTTTATTTAAAAAGTGGTTGTCCAAAACACATAACTGGAATCATCAGTTAAACTGGTCAAAATGTAGAGTCAAAAGTCCATCCCAACATCCACACTATCCACGATAAACAAAATCACATGCATAGAGTCTCACCAACCGAAATAATCAACTAAGTAAGAGGAAAATACGTCACCAGCCCGAAAAGGCTAAATCCCTCTAGTCGTAGCCTCACCGCCGTCCCAGATCCCACTCCTGAGCGAACCTGTCACAGTGTGGGAAGTCAGTGACTAGAAGAGTAAAAAGAATAACGCACTACAAGTATGATGCAAAAAGGGTACATATAATAAATCAAACCGTAGAACCAGAGCATCCACAACCCCATCCTGTGATCGACCGTACCCCTCCCTGAGAAACTGAACTAAGGACCTGTCATGATGGTCCGGGGACCTTGGGCAAAAGAAACACCGTCCTGCTCTCGCCTTGGTGCAAGTTAACCCCCCACTGCACAAGTGCACCACCGCAAATAGCCGCAAGGGGCCCCCACTAACGTCACCTTGTGGGGTTCACGGGCCATCAAACCACCTCTCCAGAAAAGTACACTGACACGGTGGCCAAACCGCTGGTGTGCATGCAAGCACCATGAGCATAAAAGAAATAAGAAAACGTGGATCAAAGAAACCTGCGACATCAGTCGCTCCAAAAAGATGAAGTGCATAACATGGGGTTAGTCACCAACTCATAGTATAGTATCGACCGAAACTACCGTACCTATAAGTGATGTACTATGAACCAAAACATCTGTAAAGGAGAAAGGGAAAGCTCGGAATGTTTCATCCGATGACCTTCCCTTTCGGATAAGGGTACCCACCTCGAAACGCGTAGACCGAAACGCCAGAATCCGCCCCACGTCCTCGCACGACTTTCGGACCTAAGAAAGTCCCAAGAAAGAAACAGCAATAAGATTGCCTTGCCCTGCGGAAAGTGGGTCCGACCGCCGTCCGAAAAATACAGACAGCACACGAAAAAGAAATGCACTGCGAAGTTCTAGTCCCCCGAAAACCAAGACACACCCCCAGAAAAGGCACAGTACAAGGAAAAAATAACCTGTCGCGGCTTAGCGGTGGCGCGATACCAGCAGCCCCGCGCAGCACACAAGCGGCACGACAACAGCCCCGCGCGGCACACAAGTGGCGCGGCAACAGCCCCGCGCGGCACACAAGCGGCGCATGCGGCGCGGCGCATCCCCGCGGGGGCACCACCCGCATGCGGCGCGGCGCATCCCCGCGCGGGCACCACACCGCGCGGGCGCGCGTGCGGCGCGGCGGGGCGCGTCCCCGCGCGGGCACCACCCCTGCGCTGGCGTGCGTGTGGCGCGGCACGTCCCCCCGCGCGGGCACCAACCCCGCGCGGGCGCGCGTGCGACGCGGCGCATCCCCGCGTGGGCACCACCCCTGCGCGGGCGCGCGTACGGCGCGCTGCCTCCCCGCTCGGGCACCATCCCCGCGCGGGCGCGCATGCGGCACGGCGCATCCCCGCGCGAGGACGGGGCGCTAGCGGCGGCCCTACGCGGGGACGGGGCGTTAGCGGCGGCCCCACGCGGCGGCGCGGCGGCGGTGGCGCAGCGGCGGCTAAGGCATCCGGCGGTACGGTGGCGGGGCCGGTAAAAACATTCCGCCAAGAGTCCAAAACATAAAACAACGTACGAAACGAAAAGCACAACTACAACCCTAACTTAATGGGGTAATCTAACCTGGTAAGATCGGAATAGACAATGCGATCCTGCCTTCCGGTGATGGTGATGCTCCTGGGTCTGTCCCCCGGTGTTAGCGTCGTTTTCGTCTTTTGGTTCCCGGCACCACAGGAAGAAACGAGAAGGAAGTAAAGAGATGGGATGCGGTAAAAAAATAAATTATTCTTGTGTACGTATCACCCCAAAGCTCAGGTATAAAAGAAGGGAAAAACCCCAATCGACTTCTTGATAAGCGTGCCACCTACGCACCATTTCAAAAATAGTCGGCACGAATTTTAAAGCACCAACAACATGCCGAGCTCGACTTACCCAACCGCACCCGTTAACACTAAACAGCCCATTTCGGGAGATCCATAAGTCTGATTCGCTCCCCGATCGCACCGTTGTTCCCGGTTAAGCGAGCTCTTCCGCGAAATAATATTCACACTCGAAAACACACGAAGGATAAAATACCTAAAAACTAATTTTATTCATAAGTGAAAAGTAAAGATTAAAAGTGTCATTACATCTCCGCCTCACGCGGAGCGGGGCCAACGGGGCCTAGCCACGTGGCGGTGCCCATGCAGCCCAGTGCCCCGTGCCAATGCGGGGCGCACGCGTCAACGCGCCCTCGGGCTGCGGGCCCAACACGGCGTTGCCACGTGGCGCCGCCCACGCCCTCACCATGCCGCCTCGGTCGCCGCACCTAGACAACCACAGCTCGACACGTGGCACGGTGCGGGTTCATTGCACCCAGTGCACGCATGTAGGCCATGAGCCGACGCGCACCGAAATGGGCCCGCTAGCCTATTAAAGCCCGAAAATAGCCAATTTTGACTGTTTTCGCGCGCTGAGTCCATTTTTGGCGTCCATTTGACGCACAACACATGCGATATACCAAAAATAGATGTTTTCACACTGCCAACCACAAGGTCAAGTTGCGCGAAAAATTTCAGGAAACCACATCCTCCCCCACTAAAAGAAAGTTTCGTCCCCGAAACTAAAACACACCACAACCACAAAACCAACACACCCACAACCCACCAAAAGGATAGAGCCCAACAGCAGGAACATCATCAATCCCAGCTCTCAGTTTAGAAATCAGCCAAAAACAGTGAAAACTCCGAAAATCTCGAAAGGCCAGCGCCTTCACCCTATCAAACAAGAACAGGCTCCTGCACCGTCTCCATTTCTGGAGTAGCCTTTCGAAGTTTCCGTCCCGTTCGCGAGTCTCGGCGTAAAGTCATGGAAAAAGGAAGAGAAGGATTGAAGCTGTCCGTGTGGTGGCTGTACAAACAAAAGCTACGGTCTAGCACGCCCTCCTAAGGACACAACCTCAAGCCCTAACATCTATCTGCCCTCGTGGTGGCGTCTGTCCTTTGCCGCTGATGCCATCACTGTAAGAAGAGTACTTCAGCAACCTGTGAAAATGAACTCCTCTTGTCCAACTCGCGAAAGGGTCACTGTTCTTATTCCTCCATCAGTCGTCGCATGATACCGCGCCAACCGGTCCATCCTGTGTGCTCGGTCAAAATCTTGGAGCTGCCACCAAACTGTCACGTCTGCCAATATAATCCAAAGTTTCAACTGTACTGATCGTGCTCCACAAACTTCCTCTATTCGCAGGATACAATCAAGAATCTAAACCACTAGTACATATAGCAATAATCCTATCTCTTATCCATGCAGAGATGCAAATGCTCTAGTAAAACATGTAGGAAACTGCGGCAGTAACAATATGCTCGAGTTCAACCAGCTGTAAGTAAAATCATACCTGCGACAACACGATCGGCTGCCGGGGTGTCTTCCACCTGGCTGCGTAAACCCGCCCACTGGGTGCTGAAGGTCGTCGCTCCATCTGTCTCGACGTCGTAGCCCTATCTGTCTGGCGGTGTATCAGAGGGGCTTCCGCTTCCTGAATAGGCAAGGGGGGAGCTGTAGCAATGGGTCGCACTGACAAAATTGCTCGCGGGCATGCTGCTCTGAAATGTCCTAACTCTCCACATAGGAAGCACCGTCCATGTCTCTAGTCACACTGTGACGGTGAATGTGGCCCACCACAGATAACACACCGATCCTATCGCTGATGCTGATACTGCTACTACGGGGGTACTGCTGCTGAGACTGCTGTCGCTACTGATACTGTTGATACTGCGGTTGCTGCTCGGGTCCACCAGATCTCTGGCGCCTCTGAAACCCTTGATCCTCAGGGTGAAATCGTGGAGGTCTCGGAGGCTCCTGCCTGCTCGTCCGTCCCCCATCATCAGACGCTGGGCGCTTCACGCCCGAACTCCTACCTGGGGCTGTGTCCCGCTCAGTCATCACCTCATTCCCTCATTCCACATAAAGGGCCTGCTCCATCGAGGCCTCCAAAGTCTATAGTCTGCACGACCGAACAAACTGATAAATATCTCAACGCAATCCCCGCTCGAACATGTAAATCCTATGTGCCTCATCCCTGGCCGCATGCGGTACACTGTTCAGTAGCCGATTGAAATCCATAATGTACCCCTGCACAGATCGGCCTCCCTGCTGGAGGCTCTTCAGATCCTCTTCCGACTTCTGTCTGACACTCTCAGGGAAGAAAGCTCCAAGAAGATGGCTACGGAACTCCGCCCAAGTAAGCAGCTGGGTCCCAGGCAGACCGGCAGGTCGCACTCGGCGCCACCAATCCTCGGCATTGTGCTCCAAAAAGTTTGTCGCCAAAAGCACCTGGAATCGCTCCTCAATGAAAAGGCTCTCGAAAAGTCACTCCATAGCCATGATCCAAGACTCTGCCTCCCACGGCTCCAAACTCCGCCGAGAAACGAGGCGGGTCAAGCTGCGAAACTTCATCAAGCGGTCCATGACCTCCCACTGCTCCTTCGGGGATAACTGTCCTCCCGGTCTCGGTGCCTGTCCACTGATGGTCGGTCCAGACTGGGCCACTGGCACTGCTGGTACTACTGGGGGTATCGCTGTAGGGGAAGAAGGGACTGGCGAACTCTCGGGTGGCGCTGCAACTGGGTGTGCCCTCTGCTCCAACAGGCGCATCCAACGTTCCACGGCCTCCTCCTGTCGTCGGATAGCCTCTGACAACTGTGTCGTCTGGGCCCGTAACTCCTGAACCTCTCTCTGCTGATCCCGCCCTGACTCCTCCTGCTCAGGCTCATCGGAGGAAGAAGGCTGAGAATGCGTCAGCATCCTGCGTCGGGGAGGCATCGTGCTCACCTACGTCAAAATCCACACATCAGGATAAAACAAACGCTCGACCCAATCCAGCGAAAGTCTAGGACATGTCACCCTTTCTTGAGCATTATGTTGTCTGTAGCCAACATAATCGCTTAGGAGAATAAACATGCCAATCACTCATCCCATCCTTTGGAAGAGTTATAAAACTCAATCATGACTCTCGCTATAATTCACTGGTCTCACGTGGTCATCCTAGGGTTCAACCACAAGCCTAGGGTTTCTAAGTCCACAATGACCTACATCCTAGGCTCTAATATCATTCTAATCTGTCACGCCCCGGGGTCGAAACTGCGACCTGGGCCGGCCAACAAATCCGCCACCCATACGGGAAGCCCCGTATAGACGAAGTGTCTAACCTGCAAAAGATAATACTACAACTATACAGATATCAGAGCTGAAAAGTAATCTACTGAAATCTGAAAATACAACTCCAAATAGTACAAGTATGAACCTCACAACATAGGTCTCTCGGAAATAAAACTCTTAACAGTAACTATCTATAATAATCCAGCGGACTGTACTATAAAGCTCCAAAAGGGGTACAGCTATACTCCAAAAACGGGTAGGGAACTAGCTCGCGACTCTCTTACCTCGATCAGTTGGTGCAGCAACAGGAGTAAGAACAGGGGTAGATGCCTCTGGAAAATCTATCACCAACAGAGGGTGTGAGAACTACACCGTCACGTAGTTCTCATGGGTACCGTCTCCAAGACCAACGGTCTGCCCACTAAATCTACTAGAGGCGTAAGATAATAGGAAAACTGTAATAATGTAAAGATAAGCTGGAAAGAAATCTACAGCTATCATGCCTCTATCTATAATGCTCAATGGGTGATACAGATGAAAATGATGCATCGACTCTAACCCAATATACTCAATCAACCCAATCACACTGACTGCCACATAGGGTCCAGTCAAACCTGCGCCCACCTACTGCCATTTCATCCATGGAGGACTGGACTTACGTAAGGCGTCCCACACGGACTGCGTCGACAAGTCGCGATAGTAAAGTAACAGGACCAACTCCGGAGTGGCACTCAAGGGGTGCGACCCCACCGAGGAAAGTATCTGCGCATCTCTATCGACCTCAATATGGCTCATGCAGGCTATAGTCCAAATCCACGATCAATCATATCGACAACAATAACTCAACACTGGCAATATCAGTCGGAGACACTCCACAGCTCGGGACCACCGTCCCCAAACGGCTCCTAAAACAAACCACTCGACTCACAGATGAGAAGAAACCAACTGACATAGCAAGGGTCCGAGAATTCCGAATGGCCGGTCCCTAGAACCCCAATCAAACAAGAACAGGTTCCAAGCTCAACCTTTCGAAGTTCTCGATCCCCGGGGAAATCAACTCTCTCAGGTAAAACATCCGAAGGGAACCAATCAAGGTCCGAAAGTTCCGGGAGACTAGCACCTACAACCCTATCAAACAAGAATAGGTTCTAGGCACAACCCTCGTAGCTATCGTCCCAAAATAAGGAAACGGCTCCTAGAACCCAGATCACTCAACCCTCTCGGGTGAGGAAGTTTGTAAGAAGAAATGACAGTTATTTCCGAAAACCATTTTGATTTGAGAAGCCTAATTTAATGAATTTTAGTTTTTAAGAAAATCAGTTAAAATAAGTTTTATTTTCCAAAAGTCCGAAGGACTAATGCCTTCACCTTATCAAACAAGATCAAGTTCCGGCGAGCCTTCGAAATTCGGAAGAAAAAATGTTTGTTTACAGAAATTATATGTGTCCAAAAATAATCCGGGTTCAAGGTCCTACTATCAATAACTCAACACTACTACAAACACAGTGCTAATGACACTGGTCGGAGAATACACGACAACCCGGGATCACCGTTTACCCAACGGCTCCCAACACTAGTTGTAGAACCCCAGAACCCCATGTAGATTTTTTCCGTGAATCCACTATGTGAAACACCTATCATTGGTGTGTCTGGCCCATAGTGCATCAAATGAGTGCCACTGATGGACCCAGTGAGGTATCCAGAGCTGGATTGGATTTCGGCTGCTTTTGCCGAATTTTAGAAAGGGTTTTGGGCCAAACAGAGGTTGGATTTGGATTCAGCGTGGAAAAAACGCTTGAAAACGGCTATTTGCTTGTATTTTTCTGAGTCCGGATGCTCAAAAAGGGGCTCCCGAAAGTTTTCAGTGGATTCGGGTGCATGGGGGAGGCCGTAGACCGGCTGGGTGCCACGTGGCGGCCAGTTATTGGCCGGTTTACTGAGCGCGGTTCACAGAGCAGCGCCGCGTGGCGCATGGACTCGGCGCGGGGACACGTGGCGCCCCAGGAGTGGCCGGCGCGCGATGCGCGGTCCACGGAACCCCGCGCGGGGACACGTGGCAGCAGGTGATTAGAAGGTTCTTGAGGCGCGGTCCACGGAGGTGCACGCCGGCGCCTCGGGACGCGTGCGCCCGTGGGGGGCAGGCGGCGTGATCGGTCAGCGGGCGGCGCGACCGGTCGGCGGGTCGCGCGACCGGTCGGCAGGTCGCGCGACCGGTCGGCGGGTCGCGCGGGCTGGCCACGTGGCGCCCAGCCATTGGCGGGCGCCACCTACCCGGTTGACCTGGCGCGGGACACGTGTCATCACCCGGGCGCGCTTGCACCGCTGTTTCGTGTTCGGGGTACACGTGTCACTCGCTGGTGGATTCGGGCGCTGGTCGGACGGTGGCTTGGTACAACTATTCGATTCGGGCGCCCGAAAAGTTGCACCCGAATCCAATAGTATGTACTAATGGGCTTGGGCCTATAAATAGGCCCCTTGGGCCTTCTTTTGTGCTCTTTTTGGGCAGTTTCGTAGGGAGTGTTCTACAGAGAAATTCTTCCTTGTTCTGCTGTGCATCTTGTGGAGAAGTTCCAGATTTTTTGGAGGACGCTACTTCGACGTCTACTGCGATTCGGCGCACTGCGACGCACTTTCCTTATTTGCCCTTTTCATCGCATTTCGGTCCGAGGACTCCCCTGGGCTACCCCGAAGGAATTTTCGGGTGATTCTTGCGCCCACGTTTTCACAACAGGTAGGGCTACGACTTATGTATTTTCAGCTTCTCCGTATTTCGAGGTTTTCTTGGAATTTTCAGATCATTTCTGTGACCTTTTTTTCTGTGATGGAATATGGATAGCACCGGGGTTTTTGTGGGTTTTCTCAACAACCGAGAGTCGGAACGAGGAGTGCAAGTACTCGATTTATATCTACGCGTCGCAAGGAACATCGTCGTATTTTTCCTGGATTTTTTTGAGGTTGCTTCGAAGGTGAAAATTATACTTTTTATGGACAAAGTACTGCTGACTTTTGATCATTGGACAAAGTACTGCGATGATTAATTTGTATCTTGGCCTACAGGTGTCGGAACGGGACGAGTAAGTACTCATTTTTCATCTACTCGTCGCGAGGATCGCAACGGTGATTTTTTCGGATTTTTCTGAGGACTGTACTAAGGTGGATTTCTTCGTTTTCCGTGATGTTTTGTAAATAGTAATTACTGTTGTGGAAGTTGTTCATTTACGCCGTGTGCGATCTATGTTGCTGCAGTTCTCGCATTTTGGAAGTTTGCGGAGATTGAGGATCTTGGACAGCGAGGGATCTCTTATTGTTGTAGTTCACGCTTTTCGAGGTAGGTGGTTGTTGTGGACCTCATCTTTGATTTACTCACTAGGAATACTAGAATGATCCCCATTGTTGAATGCCGATTAGTATATTGTGGTTATTATGCATGCTTGTATAGTCGGACTTGTGATATGTTAGTACGTAGTATACTTATGAGATTTTTATTATCTGGGACTAGCATGCTCTAAGCAATGAATGAACAATGATATTTATCTTTCTTTTATCAGTATGAGGACACTTGCATGCCTGTATGGACATCTAGTTAGGCCACCTTTTTTCCGCTACACTATCATTGAAATTTGACTTAGGAGAAACTATGTTGGCACATTTTCTCCTTTTATTGAGGTACATGTGGTATTGCTCGGGTTGAGAAGGGTTGTAGGATAGTGTAGCCGGGTATATTGAGTGGATTTATCATACTAGATTGTGGTTGTGGGGTATTGCGGCGACCGCGGACATTGGGCGGTTGACCGGATGTTTACTTGTGCATCAGATTGGTGATAGGATTCCTCTAGTGGATGGAGTTTTCCACTTATTGAGTATTATTGCATTAGATTGGGGGATCGGGTTTTCTTTAGTGGATGGGTTTCCCACTTCGATCATAGTCGTGATCCAGTCCTGCTATATTTTGATACTTGTGACGGAGGTACTTTACTCGTGTGGGTCGCTCCCCTCGAGTGCCACTCCGGAGGTAGCCCTATGACCGAGCCATGTGTGCCGGTTTGATACTTATTTTGGGATGCGAACCATGTGTGCCGATCCCGCGGATTCGAGCCATGTGTGCAGATTCCGCTACTGGGTTCTTGAGTTCGACGGCAGAGCAGGCAGTGCCAGTTTTTACTGGTGGTTAGATTGGGTTTATTCGGTCAGGCACATACACTAATGCATTCTTTTAGTTACACCTTTCTGACTCTGCAATTAGAGGCATAGTAGTGGTAGCTTCATTTTCTTATCAGCAGTACCGTTTATAGCTTACCACATCTCCTTTCCTTTTTGCCTCTGGTAGACCTAGTGGGCACATCTGAGTTGAGGCTTAACCCACTAGGGGAGGCTACTGTTTCTATAGTAGTTCTCACCCCCATAGTCTTTTTCTTTGTTTCTCCCTTTGTTTTGCAGAGTCCTCTGTGGGAGTTGCTGGGCCGTCAGCATCGGATCGAGGTAAGAGGATAGCGGACTAGATAGAGTGTCCACCCGACAGTTGCTAGCTGGGCTTTTGATGTACCCCTATCTTCTCATATAGTTTTATTGTACTTTATTTTGGGTCTGGCATTAGCCAGCAGTTTGTATATTTGTGGTGAGCTAGGAGTGATACTTATATTTATTTACAGTTGTTCTTTACTTTATTTCCAGCTTTAGTCTGAGATGTAGTAGTTTTAGTTCAACTCTGATTTAATGCTCTATTATTATTATCTCTTATATCTGAGCAGGTTACCGACGCTTCGTGTATGCGGGAAATATCGTGTGCACGGCGGATCTATAGACGAGCCCGGGTTCTGGTTTACACCCGGGGCGTGACACTAGCACAACACTAACCACAGCTACCAGACTCCACTCGGCCCCCAGGCACGAGTGCAACATGCATCCCACTCTATCCCGACTACTCGGCCCACTACCCGGGCTAGGAAACACTCTATGTCTAGGAAAAAGAAATGCAATAGGTGGAAACTAGAACATAAAAGAATCTAGCCCAAGTGAGAGTTTTCTAGCAGTCTGGTTGAATACATGCAATCATATGATAGGGTGCTAGTCAAAGTCCAATACCTCTATAACCATCAATAGTAGCACCTATTATAGAATGCTAAAATCTACAACACTAGAATTAGAAAGAAGTACGCAGACTTGAAGGAAAATCCAACCTACCTCGATTTGCCACCAATTGCTTGTAGACACTTGCAATTGGGCTCCCACAGAAACACGCTATCCTTTGAAACAGAAAGCACAAAGGCACCCACCACACGCGAACGGTACACCCTAAAATGTCCGGTGGTACAACCACGCGACAAACGGCACCTCCAACAACGGTCCCTGACAAGAACCAAGGCACAGAGTTCAAAGAAGAAAACCCGAAAAACAAAATCTAAGAACTGTACCAAAAAATACAGCAAAACACGAGGCGGAACCTACCTTAACGTCGGCGCGCCGACAAATGGGCGCTCGCACGACCGCCCGGCTCCGTGAAACACCTCGCACGCGCTTCACGGCACAAACGGCGCGCTCCATGGCACAAACGGCACGCTCCACGGCACTCCAAAAATCCGCCATGAATTTTCCCTCGCGCTCCTAAAAATTTAGGATGGAACAAAGAGAAAAAAAAAGAGGGAAAGAGAGGGGTTTTCGGGCCTTAAATAGCGCGAAATCGGGCTAGCTACAGTGCCCGACCAACCGGGGGCTGCCAGCTGGCGCCCCCGCGTCAGCGAGCCCGCGGCGCGCTCCGCCACGCGCGGAGCGGGGCCCCGCCATGTGGCGGTGCCCACGCAGCCCAGCGCCCCGCGTCAACACGGGGCGCCCGCGTCAACACGGGGCGCCCGCGTCAACGCACCCTTGGGCGGCACGCCCAACGCGGCGTTGCTGCGTGGCGCCGCCCACGCGCGCCCATGCCCCGCCATGTCGCCTCGGTCACCGTGTCCAGCCAACCACAGCTCGACACGTGCCACGGCGCGGGTTCACTACACCTGGTGCACGCGTGTGGGCCATGAGCCGGCCCGCGACCGAAATGGGCCCACTAGCCAATTTAAGCCCGAAAATGGCCAATTTTGACTGTTTTCGCGCGCTGAGTCCGTTTTTGGCGTCCGTTTGACACACAATGCACTCGATATACCAAAAATAGGTGTTTTCACATCGCCAACCACACGATCAAGTCGCGCGAAAAATTTCGGGACACCACAATCTGCGTGTCCGACGTTACTAGATTGGTCGTTCCCTGTATGTCTGGAAACGACTCTGCATCTGAGGTTTAGGCTGTTGTCTTCTGACATTTTATGCTAGGAGAAGATAAGAGTTACCTGAGAGTCCACCAGGAGTGCCAAGAAGATTATTGGGCAAAAAAGTTGCGGCCTGCGATCGGCCCGTGTTGGTGACCCTCTGAGTGTGATGCGCTGCGTTCTAATGGATCAAGCGATCAGGCCGAGGAGGGATCTGCTCAACCGGGTTCTTCTCAATCAACTCTCGAACGAGCTCAGCTTAGATTAGTCGAACTGAGGTTGTGAGGGAAACAGAGTTCGGCCTAGAATAGCCAAACTAAGGTTGTGAGGGAAACAGAGTTCGACCTAGAATAGCCGAACTGGGATTTGGAGACAAGGAATTGACACGGCTAAGGAGCCGATTAAGAATTTGTATTGATTGGAGTGGGGTTACAAGTGTAACTAGGAACCGATTACATGTTAATCTACTCCTAAGAAATGCAATAAATTTTATCTAGGAAAGCAGTAAATATAGATATGAAAGGTATGAAAAAGAAGGGGTGGTCACTGGCTTACGAAGTTGTAGGACCTTTTTTTTCTCGATGGTTCGCTTATTTATATATTTATGAATCGTGTGTATAACCGTCGATTTTAGAAATCGGCGTGATCTAAAGGGAATCATCGTAAATTCCTCAACTACTTCCTTCTGAGTCGATTCTCCTTAGTAGGATAGTTGTCGTTTTTTCGTCTAGAATCATTCCCTAATCGCTGCGCCGAAGGATGATCTTCGGTGCTTTCCAATGCTGGGCGCCGCTTGCCGTTACGGAGGCTATTACGAGATTCACACCCAAATCTCGTACTCTTTTCTTCCACGGTCTTTCTTTCTGCAGATCACAATACAAATTCAATAATAAAAATTCATAAATATAGTTGGACTTATACTTTTAAAAATATATAAACTCTATTATATATATATATATATATATATATATATATATATATATATATATATATATATATATATATATATATATATATATATATATATATAGTAGAGCTTATATATACTTTTAAAAACACAAGCCAAATCATGCTTGTGAATTTTTTACCATTGAATTTGCATTGAGATTTGTGCAATTATACTTTTTTTTTCTCTCTCTTTAGTTGACTTTATAATAGCACAAATTTCAATGCAAATCCAATGATAAAAAATTTACCACTACAACAAAATTAGATTATAGGGACATATTTGTGACACTTTTGTGTAAGTGTATTATTTATATTCGAACTATATTCAAAATTAGATTATAAGGATATATTTTTATAACATATTATAATAATGTGTCTCTATACACCCTAACGACTGCGCATATAGCGACACTAATAATAAGTGTCGGTATTTTTATCAGCGACACTTTTTTCAAATTTTAGAAATACTTAAAAGTATTGTTATAATATAATTTTATTGTAGTGCACAAGTATAGCTAGGCTTATACTTTTGAAAGTATATATAAGCTCTACTATATATATAAATATATAGAATTAGGCTAGAATACTATCGATAGCACCAAATCATTGGTGCTATCAAGTTTTTAACCTTTGGATTAAAAAATGTGTGGTTAAGATGATAGTGGTCCCCTAGGGTTTACTAGGTGGTTGGTTGAATAGTAAAAATCTTAGGGGACCACTATAATCCCAACCGCATATCTTTTCATCCAACGGCAGAAAACTTGATAGCACCAATTGCTTGGTACTATCGATAGTATTCTAGCCGGACTATATATATATATATATATATATATATATATATATATATATATATAGAGAGAGAGAGAGAGAGAGAGAGAGAGAGAGAGAGAGAGAGAAAGAGAGAGAGAGAGTGTGTGTGTGTGTGTGTGTGTGTGTTAGGCTGGAATACTACTAATAGTACCAAGTCATTGGTGCTATTTGGTTGAGATGATAGTGGGCCCCTTGGGTTTAATGGGTGGTTGGAGAAATAGTAAAATCTGACAGGTGAAAATAATCAAAGGGGTTGATCTATATAATGGTAGAAAACTTGATAGCATCAAATGTTTGGTACTATCGATAGTATAGTAGCCGGACTATATATATATAAAGAGAGAGAGAGAGAAAGAGTAAGCATAATTTTGTTGTAGTGCGCAAGTATAGTTGGGCTTGTGCTTTTAAGAGTATATAAGCTCTACTCTCTCTCTAATTATTCGCGAATTATTGAGAATCCGAATTAAACGTACTCTTTTCGAATTTTTCCAAAAATTCGGAATAATTTGCGAATTTTTGAACAAAAAGTATTATTCGCGGATTATTTGCGAATTCCGAATTTTTGGATGAAAAATTCGCCTACACTTTCCTCTTTCAAAGAAAAAAAAAAAAAAAAAAAAAATCACAGCCCACCCCACCCCCCATCTCTTCTCTGTTCTGTTCTCACACCTTCTCACGACTGCCTCCTCCCACCTCGGTACCCCACCCCACCCCACCCCACCCCACCCCATGCTCTTCTCTGTTCTCATGCCCTCTCACAACCGCCTCCTACTACCCCGGCCGGGCGGCGTGCACTCGCCATCGGAACTCTCCAACCGCGTACTGCTCGTCATCTTCCTCACCGCCACCAATTTGTGAGTTGTGATTTTGTAAATTTGTGTATTAATTTATAATTTTGATGACTTGTGAGTGAAATTAATATTTTTTTTAATTAATCTATTTTTTAAAAAATTATTTTTAATATTTCAGTCATTGATTAATTATTTTTTATTTTTTTTGGGAATCACTTAAAATTATATATATATATATATATATATATATATATATATATATATATATATATATATATATATATATATATATATATATATATATATATATATTATTCTGAATGGATAATTTATTTATTTCTAAAGTAAGTTGATTAAATTATTTTTAAAAATTATAATTGTTTATACTAATAGTATAAATTTTTTTAAAAAAAATTAATTTAATAGTCGAATTTTTTATCCCGAATTTTTAATTAGTGAACGTATTATTTTCGTATAAATCATGTATCCGAATAATTGACGAACCCGTTTTTTAGCCGAATGTTTCAACGAATTTTAAAATTATGATACGAATTTTATCCGTATTATATCCGTACCGAATTTTTTCCGAATCCGAATTAACTAATTATGTTCTCTCTCTCTCTCTCTCTCTCTCTCTATATATATATATATATATATATATATATATATGGTCCGGCTACTATACTTTTATGAATAAATTTTTTTTGTACTTATAAATTTTTATCCTTTGGATTAAAGAATGTGCGGTTAGGATTATAGCAGTATCTAGAATTTATACTATTTTTTTAATAACCTACTAAACCCTACGGGGACCACTATTATTTTAACCGCACATTTCTTCATCCAAAGGTAAAAAGGTTATGAGTTTAAAAAGTTTATACTTATAAGAGTATAGTAGCCTAAGATTATGAGTATAAAAAGTTTATACTCATAAGAGTATACTAGCCCTACGCTATATATATATATATATATATTAAAATTTATATATTTTTAAAAATATATATTAAATTATATTTATAAATTTTTTATTATTAAATTTGTATTGAAAATTGTGCTGAGAGAGGGAGAGATATATGCTTTTTATGTAATGATAGTTAAAAACGTGTTGGGTAGGTACAATAATGATAGTTAAAAACGAGTTGCGTAGGTAGGTACAATGTCTCTCAAAGTGGTCCCAAATAAACCGCGTCCTAGAAATAAGTAACCAAATATGAGTTCTTATGAAAAATTATACACATTATATATTTTAGATCCCACACATTCAATAAATATAAATATAATAAAAATAAAAAGTAAAATATATATATTTTAGAATATATATATATATATATATATATATATATATATATATATATATATATATATATATATATATATATATATATATATATTCTACAATATTTTTGTTGGTCAACTTGTTTTAATTAATTATCAAGCATGCCACGTTAAAGCAAATTTTAAAAAATAATATTGTTTGTATTTCAAAAAATAAAATATAAATTTTACATTCCACTCATCTAAAGATTATAATTTTTTAACTAATTTTATTAAATTATTTTTAATACTAATAATTTAAAAAAAGTTTTAAATATTTAGATGAATGAATATGAAAAATTTACACCCTACTAATAGTGTATAGAGATTATTTGTAAAAGTATTCTACAAAGAATAATTTTTTTAAAACTAAATTTTTTTTTATTTAATTTTTTTTTTTTTTGATATTTCTATAAATTTGAACCGAATCAAATTAAACTAGTAGATAAACCAATAACACACAAAATAATTAATTATTTTATATTTATATATAGTGAAAATATATGATTAAAAATTATTATTTTTTTGCATACGTAATACTACTTTCAGTGTATCGTAATGTGGCATTCAGCATATCGTAATGAATGGATTATAATATATTCTTTACGATTCCACAAAAAAAAAAAAAAAGAAGCATATTTATATAACTTAATATACATCCTTATCCAAATTTAATAATATTAGATAAATTTTAATACCGAAGTGTTCCTAATCCTAAGCCTACATGTGTGTTTGGTTCAAATATAAACTAGAATTGCTTATTCAAAAGATAGGTGTAAGTTTAGAAACAAACAGGAATAAAATTAATTTTGCGTTTGGATGAAAATTAAATTGTTTATGAGAATAAAAAAAATAGTGTTTGGATAGTTAGATTGAAATAGTGAGAATAAGAATAATTATAATTTTAAAATAATAATATTTTATCTAATTAATTAATATAAAAATATTAATTAAATAATAATTTGATTTATTTAATTAACTATTGCTAAATAATTCTAAATATTAATTTATAAAATAATTAACAATAAAGAGTATTGTTAATAAATATTTTAATTAACTATAAATAATTTAATAATATAATAAATTAATAAGTTAACTAGTTAATTATCTAATAGTTAAATAATTATTAGTTAATAAAATAATTAGATTAGTCCAAATATTAAATTAATTAAAAAATTAATATAATATTTAAAATTATATTTACTTTAATTAAATTTATTTTTAAATAAATATAAATTTATTTTAAAAAAACTAAAATAATAATTTAATACTTATAACAATTTATTTTAAAAAAATAAAAATTACTATTATCATTAAAACCAAAGGGGTTTTCAATTCGCTACCCTAGAAAATTAGCATGTTTTAAATTTGTGTTTTCAATTCGCGTGAGCCTCAAGGTCATACATCTCGTGAATCGCATTCATATCCTAATGGGAAAGGGTTCCTCGTTAAATATACTTATTAAATGTATATTGACTCTTCCGCACATATATAGATCAGTGTTGAATATAATATAATAAAATATTATATATTTTTATGTTAAAAGTTTAGAAATAAAATTCTGTGGGTATCAAAGTGAAAAACTTTGAAGTAAAATCTCGCCAAGTTCACAACTTATATTCAGCCACTATAATTGCAACTAAATATTGCATTTAGACTTACAAATAAAAGCCTCATATTGTATCTGATCTATATGCCCAAATTTATGGAAAATAGAGATGAGGCAAGTGGATAGAGTCTACTATAATGTTATCTTACCAACTCGATCGCGGACTCTTTGTAAACAAAAAAAAAATTCTTCATATTGCAAATACAGGGCAAGGATAGATATTACAATTACCAACTCCATGCAACCAATATAAAATTTACAATATAATTTACAACTTTCTCTACTCCATAAAGAAAAATAAATATCTAACCATATATATATATATATATAAACACTGACAAACCCCCAACGAAAAGGAAAGTGACGATCGACAAGGCATGAACACACTAGCTAATGTAAAATCTCAACATCAAATTAAGATTCAGAGGTAAAACGAATTCAACTTATTATTATTATTATTATTATTATTATTATTGTTGTTACTACTGCTGCTATGATGGTACCACTGCTGTAATTCGCACCCGGTGCTCTCCGGTGAGGACGACGCCGACGCCATCACCCGAAGCGGAGGCGTGGGCGTGGCGTCCGGGTCGGCGATGTTGTTGTTGTTGTTGTCGTCGTCGGGGTTGTGGTTGAGGGAGGCGGCGACGGGTGGGATTTCGAAGGAGAGCAAGGGCGGCGGGGGGTGGCGCCAGCGGGGGAGGGGGCCGGCGAGGAGGAGCGTCTGCAGCAGTGGGCCAGCCGCCACCACCGCCTCCACCAGCCGCCCCTTCTCCGGCAGCCCCCGCCTCGCCGCCGCCGCCTCCACCTCTGCCTCCAGCGCCGCCGCCGGAGGAGGAGGGGAGCTGCCGTTGTTGCTCCCCTCCTCTTCCTCCGACGCATTGCTAAGATCGTCGACGAAGGGACTAGGGTTAGGGTTAGGGTTTGGGGGGTGTGTGGGGGGAGGGGGAGGGGGAGGAGAGGGGTTTAGGCGGTAGCGGCGGTGGTGGTTGTGGTGGTGGAGGTGGTGGGAGAGGAGGAGGAGGAGGGAGTGGCAGTGGCGGCGGAACTGGTCGCGCTCGCGGGCAGTGGAGTCGAGGAGGGCGGCGAGGTGGAGGGCGCGGCCCTGCGCGACGCGGAGCTCCTCCTCCGCCGCCGCGCGGGTCGACTCCAGCTCCGCAGTCGCGCGGACCACCGCCTCCCGCAGCTCCGCCACGCCGCCGCCTACGTCCGCCTGGTCCTGTGGGTCCCACAAAAAAGTCCAGGAGGTAGCCCCGGCGGAGAGAGTAGGAGGAGGAGGAGGAGGGAGATGGTGGTGCTGGTGGTCCATTATGGTGCGATGGTAGGGATCGATGTGTGTATTTCGGGGAAAATCTGGACTGTCTGGAGATTTTTATTTTTCTTTCCAAAATTCCCTGCTGCCGGCTGCTGTTTGTCAGAGGGAAAGGAAGAGCGGAAGACGGACGGTCTCTGACCGTCTGGAGTCTCCGAGAAAGCGTGTGCGATCAGAATTTTGAGCGTTTCGGGGGTCACTGGTGGGCCGCTTAAATATAAGCTATCTAGTAACACTAGCACCCTCTACAATAGGCAAATCTCTCCCTGCGATCCCTCCGTCTAATTGACTGACTACTATGCACAGCAGTCGTGTGTTAAAAACTTAATATTATATATATTTAATTTAATAATTTTCGGACGCTGAGTATGACCTGATTGCTACCAAGTTAGGTCCTATTCGGCTCAGTGATAGCCCGAAGGTTATGAGAACCAATCATTTTAGGACACGTTTGGCCTTTCACTGTAGCACGGCGCTGTTGAATAATAAGTGGTCCCAGCAGTGCTAGAGGCTTGGTTCGATATTAAACAAGAGAGTTATCTTCGCCATTTCGTTAAATTAAATATTTTTATCTAAATATTTTATTCTATTAAATTTTACTATTCTAATTGTTCCAAAATAATTTAGAATAAACTATTTTATCTTTTTAGTAGAATAGTATTATTTCAAAATTTAATTTCATGTTTTATTATGATTATAAATTAAATTAAAATTAAAATATGTAAACATGATATATTATATATTATAATAATTTTTTTTATTATAACATTATAAATTATACTATATTAGTACATATTATTTATATTTAATTATTATAATAAATTATGTTTATTATATTTAACGTTAGGTAGAATTTGAAAATAAATATATTTTATAATAAGTTATTTTTATAAAATATTATAATAAACTATTTTTATAAAAAATATTTTATTGAATCATAGTTTAAATCTAATTCAACCATCATTTTTTCTTACTATCCTCTACTATTCAATAAAATTAATCAAGCATAATTTCAGTTATTTTTAAAAAAAAATATTATAAAAAAAACACAATTTTATTTTTATTTCGGAGTATTCCGAAATAATAAGTTATCCAAGAAATAAAAAAAATTATCTCAATGTTTGTTATTTTCAAGCCAAACCGAGCCGAAACCTGTTTGTTTTTGAGATAAAATAGGAATATGAAAGTTATTCCTACTATTTCACCAAATAAAATACTTTTTTACACGAAGTATTTTATCCCGATTAAAATTTTCTTTTTTTGGCTATTCCGAATAGTTTTCAATTCAGTAGAATAATATTATTATAAAATTTAATTTCCAGATTTATTAAAATTATAAAATTTAATTTCAAGCTTTATTAAAATTATAATTGAATTAAAACTAAATTATATAGACATGACATATTATATATTATATATTATAATAAATTATTTTTATTATAAAATTATAAATTATATTACATTAATATATATTATTTGTCACGTTTCGGAACCGCCAAATTGGTCAGTTCGGGTGCGCGCACAAACTCCCTGCTGAACGGGTAAGCTGCGCTTTTGAAACGGAATGGTCAACGATACCCAACTGCCTTGGTTGGGAGCAATTGGAAGCGCAATATTAGAACGCAAGGAAAACACAAGAAAAATAAAATCTAACAGTTTGATTACAAAAAGGTTCAAACACAGGAGCCGACGGCTCAACCACACAACAACCGAACAAAGAACGCTATGGACGGCCGTTTAGACTCCTAGTGCCGCTACTCGACCACGTTTTTGCCGCGGTCCCGCGCCTCACAAATCGAACCGACACTTGAAAAGGAGTAAACCACAGGGAGTAAGAATTAATTAAAATTCGTACTAGGTTCAACCACCGAAAAGGAATGTTCTACACTTAGTCTATAGGAGGCATCTACAACAAAAGGTAGAAAGCAGTACACAGTAAGTAAACATATAAGTGAAGGTTAAGAAATACCCAGATGCCTCACCTACCACTGATCCCAACCAAGCACCTAACCCGGATCTCGGCTCAGATCTGCTGAGTGCAACTCACCAACGGTTGACATGTACGAACCCCAAGTGGCACTGGAATCATCAAATTGCACTTCCATTGGCAACCCGTACATTCATCTGGGCGAAATCGACTATATCTACACTCCCCAAATTAGTTCTAGTAGCCAAGTGGGGTGTCGAAAGAACTCGCACTCGCCACCACCTGGTTAAATAATCCTGCCATCAGGAGAGTCGGGACACAACCTATGTCATTCTCAATAGGTATTTCACCACAACTGCGGGGCGCTCGGAAAATCGGGGCATACCTACATCATCCTCCGGTGGGCTATATCAATAACACCGAATGGGAGGCCGATATTCTATTGCCGTCACCACACCTACTCCTCAGTCAAGTGCTCTCACGCCACAATAGCCCAAAGGCCCACTACCTGGCTCACAATCACTAGAGTTTCACTTCTAGGCTCTTCTTAGGCTACACCTAAGATAGAAACTACAACCACACGCTCACACTCGACCGAAGCCCCACAGTTTTCCAACCCACTCAGTTCTAACCTAAGGTCCACAAGCAAAACACACGGACACCAAGACCACTAGGTCTACTAGATCAGAATCTCAATGCTCGGGGGCTCAAAACAACTCCCCACAAATTCTCTACAACCTCTAAGGCTAGAAAGGAAGCTAGCAAACAGCTCAACCAAACACATACAGTAGATAATGTAAGAGATCACCCCTACTCAACGATATCTCCCACCTCATGTTGAAGCATCCGGAAAAAGGTAGCGAATGGCTGTTGGGTTCGCCATGGATCTCTCCTCCCACTAGGGGGTGAATGTGACTGCTTAGCATTGACCAGGCGGCGAATTACCATGCGGCAAATCCTGGTGTGCATGGCACATCACCCCTGCCCACACTTCTTATAATTATCACCGCCGCGTTAGCCCCGTCCCATCGGGTTGTCCTATCAACTACAGGACTTGTAGACCTCGGGAACCGATTTTGCCCAGCTGGGAGCTGAGATGTGGCCTTGCCCTCCCCTGAAGAATTCGACTTATCCAAGACAGACTCAGCTCTTCACATCCAATCCTCCTTAAAAGAAGTTTCGTCCGCAAAACTGTTCAGTCAATTCTGCCTGGCTCATCAAACAATTGAGGGTAAAGCTCACGTATAGAGCTCTCGGGTTCCCTAGTCTCTTCCCACTCGTCGTGTTAAGCCTACAAAACCTTTACATAAGGAATGGATCAGTTTCTTAACCTTTTCTACCATCGATCGAGAATCTCAATCGGATACTGGTAGCTCAAATCCTCCCACAAATGAGCTATTCAAAATGTGAGTTGGGTCAGTGTTGGGGCCAAAAAGTGGCTGCACTGCGATCGGCCCTTGGGGGTGACCCTCAGAGATGTCGAATGTTCAGCGTGCCGACAGATCAAGTGATCGCGCCGAGAAGGGATTAGCTCGGCCGGGTTCTCCTCTGGTAACTTTCACGACCGTTCGACTTATGGTAGTCGAATCGGATTTACGGAGGTAGAGGGGGATTGCCGGCTTCGACTTAGAGTAGCCGAATCGGATACAAAGATAAAGATACGGCTAAGAAGTCGATTATAACTTTGTATATGAAGAAAACACAAAAAAGACACGGTTGATTGGCCGATTAAAACTTTATATTGCTTGGGAAGGGGATACAAGAAAGAAGGTAGGGATAGAAGGATTAAAAGTAAGCCTACTCCTAAGAAAACAGTAAAGAAAGCTGTAAATGCAGGTATAAAAAGTTAAGTTAACCTACTCCAAGATATTGAAGAAGCTGGGGTGGTACTGGACTTACGAGGTTGCTGGACCCCTTTTCCTTCGATAGTTCGGGTATTTATACACATCCCGAACTAAGTTATTGGACGCTGATTTGAATTATCGGCATGAATTGGGGGAAGTTATCAGATATTCAGCAACTACTTCCGTTTGAGCCAAATGTCTTCAATTAGGATAATAGTCGCTTCTCCGTCCAAGTTCATCCCTCTGTCATCGCGCCAGGGCGTGATCCTCGGCGCTTTCCAGTGCTGGGCTCGGATTGCCGTTTTGGGTTAGTTGCGAGATTCACCCCCGAATCTCGCACCCCTTCCTTCCAAGATCTTTCCCATCTCGGCTCGTGCAGCTGAAAGGCTATCTTGGACTCTCGCCTTCCTCGTCGCTCGACTGGAGCGGTCCGATAGTTGCTTTTATCTGAAGTCGATCTTGGGTGAGGTGTGACACTCGTCGGCCGTTTCTTCTTTCGGCTGACGCCTTCAGCCGATGGTACATATTGCGGTTTGCGTTCTCACGCGACTAAGATCGGTCCAGATCGGGACGCGGATCCTTCTTTGTTGACTCGCTATCCTTTTGGCTGATATCTTCGGCTGATGGTAAAGGCCATGTGTCGCTCTCTCGAGTGGCAAAAGATTTTGGTCTCAACAATGCCCCCTCAACAATCGTCTGACGTGTCGTTCGGACGATTGTCGAATATTTGCTTACTGTCCGAGGGACTCGCGACGCTCGAAATGTTTCATTGTTCGAGGGATTCGCAAACAAGTACTGATCCTTCTCAGATTACGGCAAATCTATTCTTCACCGTTTCTAGATCGAATGCTATTATTTTTCGAGGGGCGACTACCATCATTTCGCTCCTTCTCGTTGGCCTACCAAAGGGGCTTGTCCGTAGCTCTCTTCGTATTGCCCTTTCTCCCCATGGCTTCCACTCCCGGGGAGACACATTATCATGGGTTGACTGGCCTATGTGTCTATTGAGACCAAATTTTTCTGCCACGGAAGGGAGTGACACGTGGCAACAACCATCGGTTGAAATAACATCAGCCGACAAGGGTTTGAGTCGACAAAGAGAGATTCGCGTCTCGATTGAGACTAGTCCCGAGGACGGAGGCGTACAACGTGCGATATATTATCGGTTGAAGGTGTCAACCGATAGGAGAAACAACCTACGTAAAGATTTGTCCCGTCGGTCAGGATCGATTGCAGTAAAAGGAAGATATCCGACCGTCCCGATCAGACGACGAAGCAGGCGAAGTCGAAATCAACCTTCGGTTGATTAAGCTGAAGAAGAAAAGACCCACGTCTTGTTCCAGACCGGTCTTAGGTACGCAACAGTACAGGACGAGGTGCGCGCTGTCGGACGAAGACATCAGCCGATGGATGGGCAGGGCAGGTCAGGTCAACCGAAGATGGGTCTGCGTCCTAATCCGGACCGACTTCGGTCATGTAAAGGCATAAGACGCGATGAATGCCATCAGCTGAAGGCACCGGCTGATAGGGGAGTCAGCCGACAAGAGAAGCGGTCAACAGGAGGACTATGGTCCTATCCAAGACTGTCTCTTATCCGAAGACAGATACAAGACCGCCTCAATCAAGCAACTAAATAGACGAAGTCAAGGTCAATCCTTAGCTGCTCGAAGTTGCAGAAGGAAAGATCTTGAACAGAATAGTGCGAGATTAGAGTGCAGATTTCGCAATTAACCCGAAAATGCGAGCAGTACCCGGCACCGGAAAACGTCGAGAATCATGCTCTTGCGCAACGAACGAGGGGATGAACTTAGACGGAAAACGACTATTGTCCTATTAAGGATAATTATATAAAAGGAAGTCGTTGAGGATTTCACGATGATTCTCCGCGAATCATGCCGATCATTCAAATCGACGCCTAATAACTTGGTTCGGGTGTGTATAAATACCCGAACTATCGAAGGAAAAGGCGTCCGGCAACCTCGTAAGCCCGGTACCACCCCATTTTCTTCATTTATCTAGAAATAGGTTAAGTTAACTTTTTATACCTACATTTACCGCTTTTTTTTACTGCTTTTCTAAGAGTAGACTTAATTGTAATCCTTCTATCGCTATCTTCTTCCTTAGATCCCCTTTTCTTATTCCTCAAAGTTGTAATCAACTCATCATCATGTCATTGTATCCCCCTCTCAAAATCAATATAAAGTGTAAACCGGCTCATCAACCGTGTCTTTATTTGTATTTCTTGTGCTTTGAAGTTATAATCGGCTCCTCAGCCGTACCTTTCTCATCTCTTCCGGTTTAGCTATTCTAAGTTGAACCCAACAATCTCTCTAAACCTCCGTAAACCCAATTCAGCTATCCACAGTCGAATGGTCGTGAGAAGTTACTAGAGGAGAACCCGGCTGAGCGGACTCCTCCTCGGCCCGATTACTTGATCCACTGGCACGTGGCGCACTTCGACATCTCTAGATGGTCACCTAGGGGCCGATCGCGCGCAAGCCACATTTTGGCCCCAACAGCGTAAGGCCACTGTCCCCTTTTTCTCTCGACCTTCTCAACCGAGTCTTTGGCCTATATTGTACTGGCCGAAATTGTCGGCTTCTCTTGAGGCCCCAATGTGATCTCGCCTACAGGCCTCCTCCTATGCTAGTTGATTCAGGCTGAGGGCCAGTCACTTGCCAATATTCAGTTGGTCTTCCTTGGTCACCCAGATAAAGGAAAATCTTGTCCAGGTCTTCATTGACCGACAAGTTATCGGTCCGCTCTTCTTCAGCCTTTGCTTCGGCCGAGAATGGAGTCAGGCTTCCTATGACACCCCAATAATCCCATATCGAATGAAAATGGGGTTGTGGTTGGGTTTATAAGAGACCATAGACACGAGTAATAATAACTGGGCTTAAGCTCTTTTATTATTATCTCTTATATCTGAGCAGGTTACCAGCGCTTCGTGTACGCGGGAAACACCATGTGCACGGCGGATCTGTAGACGGGCCCGGGTTCTAGTTTACACCCGGGGCGTGACAGGTTAAGTTTTGTGGATGGCAAGATCTAGTTATCAAATATCAGTGGTGTTATAGGATTGATCAAGTCGGTTATACTCGGCAGTATTTGTGAGCAGGCGAAATTAACTAGGCTTTATTCTTTTAGGTAGCTTTGTGCTTATTGACAAGCTAAATTCTGATCTTGGACCTGGTGACGAAATTGATTGCCACAAGCAATTATGAAATGCATGTACTGAACTTCTAGTACAGTGGTTGGCAACCAAGTGGTATTTCCCTGGAAAGGAGGTAGTGCAAAGGAGTCAGTTGGTAGTGTCATGTTTCAGCTCCGAGCGAGCTGAGTGACGAAGTAGTTTTATGCAAGAGTATCGTTGGGATCCCTGAGAATATGTGAACTGGCAAAGTTGATTCAAGAAAATTGCCCTATTGGAACCGGTTGTGCAGAGTAGCCCTTGGTCAAGCTTATAACTGACCTACATGAACCAGAGCCGACGTGAGTTAAAATTTAAATTGGTGAGTATTATTGGCTCGAGAAATTGGCAGATATGTGAATCATGTGATCCTAATTGCAGCACTTGTTCAATCTGCAAGTTGTATATCGGATCGTGATCCCGGCACGTGGTGATTTAGAGCTTTATTGTTATTATGCTATTACCTAACTATGTCGAGGAGCGTTTTTGATGATCTAGAATTTATTCCGGATGCATCCCTAGCGAAGGTGTCCGCTATCCACCGAAATGCAAGCTTTCAAGCTCTAAGGAGTTTTAATTTGACCTTTGTGTTGGAGGAATACGTCACCAAGTTGGAACTGAGTAAATCTAGTGTAGTGTGTTACTGACAACAAGGATAGGAGTTGAACGATAGGCAATTGGACTATGCTCAAAAGTAAATTAAGTTTCGGAAAAAAAACTTCTTATAAGGGGTAAGTGATGTAATACTTGAGAATTTTTTAAATCTGTAAATTTAATTTAAATCATTTTCTGAGTTGACTGAAATTCAAAAATTTGGATTTTCGGTGTATTGGATAACTGTTAATTGATTGGCCTAACCTGACCCAGTCTCGATGAAGTATAGACACTGCTTGACCAGTTTCATCGAGTTGAAGACTGTGTGCAGTCAGATCTTGAATCTGATATTCGGATCTCCCGAAATTTGCACATTTTATGTGATAGATCTGACCGAAAATTTAATCAGTGAGATTTATGGAAAAGTAAAATCGTCACTCTGATGGCGTCGTCGAGCTGAAGACGGTGGTGCGATCGAATCTTAAATCCGATTTTCAGATCTCCCAGAAATGTAGTGTTCGCGCGTAAATCGGACCGAAAAATCGATTTACGGGGAATTCAGTATCTGTTACAGCTGTTTTATGTGAAAATTGGTAAAATTAGTAATTTTCGGACATTTTGGCTTTTGGTACGTTTTTCAAAAATTTAGAAATTCGAAATTTCAAAATTTGGGCATGAATTCAAAGAGAATTGGAAACAAGGACGTAATGTAGAGTACAGGGGCTAAGTATCTGTTCGGGTGTGCCCATGTAAGCATCTGGAGATGCTGGGACAGTGTGAGTGTCGTTGGATGCGCAAATGGCGCGAAAAAACGCACTCGGGACTGCAAAATCAGCTGAAACAGAGGGTTTCAGAATTTTTCGAGCGCCTTAGGAAAATTTCCGGACATCCGAAAAATATTTTGGAATTTTTTGGGACACCTGAAAAATACTGTAGCCAGCCGAGGTGGGTTTACTTTTGATTTTTTTTTTTATCGTTGGTGTGATCTGTGATTGTTACTGTAGCTCGGACCCTTGGTGTGGGCGCCCGGGGGTTTTGCACAGCTGTTTCAGGCACCTGAAACGTGAGCTCCTTGTTGCGGGATCAGGTTAGTGTGCTCGGTGATCCGCAGGGACAGCAAACCCGGATGACTTGGGCCTCACGTGTGGGTAGGTGGCTATTTTTGTTGGGATTGGACCACAAGTCCCATCGTCTTCTCTCTCCTCCAACTACACCACCTTTATCCCATTCTATTCTTTTAGGCTATGTTTGGTTCGGGGATTGTAAGCTTGGGGATAAATTTTTTTATACCTGGGATAGCTTGCTATTCCGGGATAGTCAGGGATAAAAAAAAAATAGTGTTTGGTTTGTAAAGCTGTTATTCTTATGAAAAGCTGAAATTGTGTTTGGTTCATTTCTTAGAATAACCAAGAATAGTAAAAATATATGGTAGTTATAAATCTATATTACCAATTTTGCCCTTAGCATTTTTCATGAGTGAACTCATGAATAAAATGTTGGGTTGGTTTAAATTTTGTGTTAATTTAATACTCACTAATAACAATTTAATTTTTGTTAATAATAGTGTTTTGTTTTGCTGAAATTTTTTGTTTTACTCAAATTTTGGGTTTTTTTTTGATTTACTGAAATTTAATAGTGATTTTTTTTTTTGTTTTAACAGTAATTTTTTATATTAATAATAGTATTTTTTTTGTTAATAATAGTGTATTTTTTGTTATAACAGCAAGTGCAATATTTTTAATAACAGTAATTTTTAATAACAGTAAGTGCTAATTTTTTAATAACACCAATTTTTTAATAACAGCAGGTTGAAGCAATTGCAACTCACAATTACCATGTAACAACAAGTACAAATTTTTAATAACAGCAGGTTGAAGCAAGTCAATTGTTTTAATAACAGCAATTTTTTTTTTTTGTTTTAATAACAACAAGTGAAATTTTTATTTTGTTTTAACTGAAATTTTATGTGATAATCTGATGATCATGATTTATATTAAAAATTTTGTAGCAGCAAAATTGAAGAGAGATTTCCGCCCATTGCCCCTGGGATAAACTGTGGAATTAACCAATTCCATGGTTTCCCAGGAATAGCTCTTAACGGGTTATCCTTGGATAACCCGTTAAGAGGGGAATAATTTAACATCCCTATTTTACCTGTTGTTTGGATGGTTTTGCAGGATAAAATGGGCTATTCCCATTTTATCCTGCAACCAAACACTACCTTATTTTCTTTCTTCTTTTCTTTTTTTTTCTTTGTTCTTTTTCCTTTCGAGCTAGTTGAAGGGAACCGCCATGGCTGCCCTAGGAGCTCGCTTTGAAGCTTCAGCCAAGAGTTGTGGGGTTTCCTCTTCGCGCCGAGTTGCGGGTTGGACCAAGAGCGCGGGTGAGCACTCGGACTTGAGCCCTGCGCGCTGCGGAAGCCATCAGAGGTGAGTTACTGTTCCATTCTGCAGTCTCAGTTTTTTTTTTTCGCAGATTTGGATTTGGAGGATATGTGGATCTTTTTTTTTCCCTCTTTCTGTTTTCCTTTCCTTCTTCGCTAAGCTGAGCGGGCACCTGGGCGCTGTGCGCAGCTGGCGCGGGCGCTGCGCGAGCGGCATGGGCACTGCGCGTGGCTGGCGCGGGCGGCAAGGGCCTTGAGCGCGGCTGGCGCGGGCACTGCGCGCAATTGGCGTGGGCGCGCGGGCATTGCGCTGGTGGGAGTTGTGCGCGTGCCGGGGCTGGTTGGTTGCCCAATGGGCTGTGCGGGCTGACTGTGGGCGCGTGAATTTGGTGTCTAACCCGAGCTTGATCGGTTTTCTTTTCTCCTTCTTATCTGTGCTGTATAGTGTAGCCGTGGGTCGCGCGGACTGCGGGAGCTTGGTGATGCTCGATCCATTGCGCGGGAGCCCATCAGAGCTGTGAGTGTGTTGTGAGACTTGTATTTGTGCTGTGTGTAGTGGGTGGGGTGTTGTGGTTGTTGGAAACATGGTGAGCCCTGCTCACTGTGTGAGATGGACAGAAAGATGGCCGAGGTGTTGGCTTGAGACTTCAAGCTTGGAGCTGCCTTATTTACAGCAGGGAGAGTGTGCTGTGAGTTTTAGAAGTGTGCTATGAGCTGGTGGCAGAGGTGCGCGCGACCGGGTGCCGAGGATACAGCTACTGCAGATTTTCGACAGTAAGCGAAACCGCACTACATCGACTTCACGTTGGCCTGTGGAAAGCGTTTCAGGTGGGTTGGAAGTATCCCAAACTTTGTGGAATGCCCCCTAATGCTTCTGTATGCATTCTCTGTATGTCTAACATGTATTTTATAACAGCCGAAATGTAGTGGCCCAAATTCCCATGCAGCGTTCTTCCGATGAATCCACTGTTAGAGCACCTAGCGTTGGTGTATCTGGCCCATGGTGCGTCAATGGGATGCCACTGATGGACCCTGTGTGTTATTATTAGCTGTGTAGGCCTTCGGCTGAGTTTGCCGAAATTTCGGAAAAGAATTAGGCCCAACAGAGGTCGGAAATGGATTCAGCACGGAAAAACGCTTGAAAACGGCTATTTGCTTGTTTGTTTCTGAGTCCGGATGCCCAAAAACGGACTCCCGGAAGTTTTTAGTGGAAAATGGTGCATGGGAGGGGCCGTAGACCGCCGGGATGCCACGTGGCGGCCTGTCATTGGCCGGTTCAGGGTGCGCGGTCCACAGAGCGGCGCGGCGGGGTGCACAGACCCGGCGCATGGACACGTGGCACCGCCTGATTGGCGGGCGCAAGGCGCGCGGTCTACCGGGTGAGCGCGGCGGTGCATGGACCAAGGCGGGGGCACGTGGCAGCCTCCGGTTGGTCGGTGCACGCGGCGCGGTCCACGGAATTCCAAAGTGGAATGCGTGGACCGGGTGTAGGGGACACGTGTCACCCTTTGATTCGCGGGCGCACCGTGCGCGGTGCACGGGGCCGGGGCGGGTACCTCGGGGCGCGTGCGCACGACGGGGCCATGCCGCGCGCCCGGCGGGGCCGCCGACCGGCTGGCGGGTCAACCGGGAGGCCACGTGTCACCGCCTGATTGGCGGGCGCCAGCCGCCTTACTGTGCGGCGTGTGGACACGTGGCGGGCAGCGATTGGTCCCACACCGCTGTTTCCTGTTCGGCGTGACACGTGGCGGCCATAGAGTGGCCCACACCGCTGTTTCCTGTTCGGCGGGACACGTGGCATCATTTGGTGCGTTCGGGCGTGAACAGTGTTGGGCCGGCCCAACACTGTAGCCGCCCGAAACTTTCGGGCGCCCGAAAAATCGGGCCCGAAACCTGTTGACTTGTGTTTTGGGCTGATTTCGGGTGAGGCCTATAAATAGGCCTCCTTAGCTTCCTTTTAGAGGCTTTTCCCGAGGCTTTTAGCTCTTGAGTCCTTAACCAAATTTCCTCCTCTCCCTCTTGTGCATCTCTTGGCGGAAGTTCAGAATTTTTGGAGGCCGCGACGACGGCGACTTCTACATCGGGGTGCGGAGCGACGATCTACTGTTGGAGGCCCATTTCCGTCGCAGTTTAGTCCGGGAGGTCTACCGGGCTACGCCGACATTATTTTTGGACGATTTCTGCGGTGACGGTTTCGTAAGAGGTAAATCTACATTTTTCGTGTTGGACACTTTTTCTGGATCCGAGCTTTTCTTGGGGTTCTGGGTACATTTTTAACCCCCTTTGCGACTGTTGGTTGATTTGGACAGCACCTACTTGTCGGATTTTTATCTCCTCATCCGGACATCGGAATTCAACGTTTCAGGACTCTATCGACATCTACTCTTCGCGAGGATCGCCGTCATATTTTTATTGGAATTTTTGGAGGAAGTTTTTCAGGTGAAAATTTCGTGTTAATGGGACTGTTCACCACAGATTTTGGGAATGTGGAATTTGTGTGAATTAAAGTGTATGTTTGTACCCAGGAGTTTGTGAGCACTTCTACCGTGTTGTTGGCTTGGTGGGATTTGTGATTTGACAGTTGTGGGCTTTCTCAGCTGTGCGATTTTGGACAGTTAGCACTTTCAGGTGGGTGACCTTGCTTCCAAGAACTCTGGACTGTGTACTAATTCTATGTGTGTAGGATCATGCATGTTAGAAATTGGAGTATTAGCATGTGTAAAACTGTATGTTGTATCTTGTATATCAGTTGTTGAATCTTTTGATTCCTGCACTATGTTAAGTAATGAAATCTTGGAATTTGACCTAGCACCCCTGTCATATGTATCATGTTCAGCCAGTCGGTAGAAAAACTCCAACTTGGGCTAGGTTTTTATTGCTCTAGACATTCCACATCACGATACTTCATTTCACTATGGACTTAGCTTTTCCTCGCCCGAGTTGTGGGCCGAGAGGTCGGTTGGTTGTGGGATGCATTTGCACTCGTGTCTGGGGACCGAGTGGAGTTGATAGCAGTCTATAGATTTGATTTCTTTGGGAGAGTGATAGTGATGGTAGATCTGGGTTCTTGGAAACTGTCAGAGAGACAGTGGGTTTCAGCTGCGTAGATTCCAGCTAGTGTGTGAGTCAGTGATTTGTTTGGTAGTCGATCTTATTGATCGAGGATTGGATCATAGCCTGCATGAGCCACATTTGAGCTTTACAGTGATACTATACAGTGATACTTATGGGTTACTTTGACTCGAGCGGGTCGCTCCCCTCGAGGGCCACTCCGGAGTAGGCGAGACCGGGTTGTGTACCGGTGTGAGTTGAGATGTTCTTTAGCGACTTGTTGTTGCAGTGGTCCCTCTGGCTGTGCTTTCGTTGGCAGCCACGGACGCCCTACGTAAGTCCGCTCCTCCGGGACGTAACGGCAGTAGGTTGGCGCAGGTTTGACTGGACCCGATGTGGCAGTCAGTTTTGATTGGGTGATCAGGGAGGAGAGTTAGTTGTGGCATTATGTTCTTTCTGTTCCACTGTTGAGCATCTAGATAGAGGCATAGTAGCTGTAGAGTTACCTTTCCCAGCTTTCCTTATAGCACTGCATATGTTACTTTTGCCTCTAGTAGACTTAGTGGGCAGACCGTCGGGCTTGTTGGCGGCACCCACTGAGAACTACTGTGGGATGTAGTTCTCACACCCGTCGTGGTGTTTTCTCCCCAGGGACTTCTGCTCCAGTTCCTGCAGCTCTTGTTGCTGATCCAGCTCCTTCTGACCGAGGTAAGGGCGTCGCGAGATAGATCCCCTCCTGTCGTCTTCAGTGTGTGAGTAGATGTACCCCAGTTCCATTTTGGTGTGTGTTATGTCGAGTGACTTTTGTAGTGAGGTTTTGAGTTGTACCTTCCTTTCCTGCTTTTATGAGAGACTCCTGTATTCTGGTGAGGATGGTCTGTATATTTAAGAGTTGTAGTTTTATTTTATGTATTTCTTTCCAGCTTTTCTCTTTCAGCTCTGATATTTGCTAGTGTAGATGTTTCCTTGCAGGTTAGTCGCTACGCCTATACGGGGCTTCCCGTATGGGCGGCGGATCTGTTGGCGAGCCGGGGCGCAGTATCGCCCCGGGGCGTGACAGATTACAGTGGTATCAGAGCCTAGGATGTAGGTCTTGGAGGACTTAGGAACCCTAGGCTTGTGGTTGGACCCTAGGATGACTCGCGTGAGAGCCGTGATTTTAGCGAGAGTCCTGATTGGATTTCTAACTCTCCCGAGCGGTTCGGGGTGAGCGATTGACATGTCTTCCTTCGGTGGCAACTATGTTGGCTGCAGACAACATAGTACTTCGGAAAGGGGGACATGCCTTCTGACTTTCGCTAGATTGGGTCGAGAGATGATTTGGGTTCTGATTGTTTGCCTTGTCCCTCAGGTGGGGATGCCTCCTCGACGCTCGATGGTGACGCGTTCGCAGCCTTCGTCCTCTGAGCCCGAGCAGGAGGACTCGGGGCAGGGACAGCAGAGCGAGGTTTTGGAGCTCCGTGCCCAGGTGGCACAGTTGGCTGAGGCGTCTCGACGCCAGGAGGAGGCTGTGAGTCGGTTGACGCTCTTGTTGGAGCAGAGAGCGCAGCCGGCGGTGGTACCCCCTGAGAGTTCTCCGGTGCCTTCTTCCCCTGTGGTGGCACCCCCGGTTGTGCAGCCTGCACCAGCAGTTCCGGCTGAGCCTGTTTCCAGTAGGCCACCGTCTGGGACGTCGGGATCTTTGACTTTGGCAGAGCAGCAGGTTTTGGTGGGTCTTTTGTTGAGGTTTCGCAAGTTTGATCCACCCCGCTTTTCGGGCATGAGTGCTGAGCCGTGGGCGGCTGAGTCTTGGGTTACAGCTATGGAGCGCCATTTCGAGAGCCTTTTTATTGATGAGAGGTTTCGAGTTCTGTTGGCTACTCATTTTCTGGAGAGCAACGCCGAGGCATGGTGGCGGCGTGTGCGACCCGCAGGTCCGCCTGGGACCCAGTTCATCTCTTGGGCAGAGTTTCGCGGTATGCTTCTTGGGGCCTTCTTTCCCGAGAGTGTTCGACAGAGCTTGGAGGAGCAGCTGAGGAATCTCCGCCAGGGAGATAGGCCCGTACACGCGTACATAGCCGATTTCAATCGGCTGTTGGCTAGTATGCCCCACGTGGCCAGAGATGAGACCCACCGGATCTACATGTTCGAGAGAGGGTTGCGTCGGGACATTTATCAGTTGGTCCGATCCCTCAGATTACAGACTTTAGAGGCCTCGATGGAGCAGGCACTTTATGTGGAGGGTGGTGAGGCCGTGATGGCAGAGGTGACTCCAGCCCCCGTTGTGACTTCTGGGGCGAAGCGCCCGGCGCAGTTTGAGGAGGGGCAGTCGAGTAGACAGGGACCCCCGAGACCACCCCGTTTCCACTCTCAGGGACGGGGGTATCAGGGGCGGCAGAGATCTGGGGGATCTCGTCAGTTCCAGCAGCAGCAGCAGCAGCGTCGACCACCTCGACAGCAGCAGTCTTCGCAGCAGCAGCAGTCTTCGCAGCAGCAGCAGACTTCGCGACAGCCGCGCCCCGACCGTTGTATCATCTGTGGAGGACCGCACTCATCAGCCCAGTGCCCGCAGGGTCGGGACCGCTGTTTTCGTTGCGGGCAGACCGGTCACTTCGCGAGGGCGTGCCCCAGGGCAGGTTACCCAGCTCCTTCATCAGCTTCTGCATCCTTCGTTCCTCGTCAGTCAGCAGGACCTTCGGCGACCTCCGGTAGGCCAGATTTTGCTCCATCGTCCTCGCGACAGCCAGAGTGACATCCCCCGGCGCCGAGCGGTCGAGTCTATGCCGCTCAGGTAGAGGATGCTACAGCAGCAGAGCATGTCGTCGCAGGTATTATTTTGATTTCTGCAGTTCGTACTCGTACTCTCTTTGATACCGGTGCATCGCATTCTTTTATCAGTAGAGCATTTGCATCCCTTCATGGTATAGAGGTAGTTTCTTTATCGCATGCATTAGAGGTTCAGATACCAGATCATGTCTTGCATGTCGAGGAGTATTGTAGGGATTGCCCTGTGCAGTTGGGATCCTGGATTTTGCCGGCAGACTTGCTTGTCTTGCGGCAGCTCCAGGATTTCGACGTCGTGCTAGGTATGGATTGGTTGTCGAGGTACTATGCTGTTATAGACTGCAGAGAGAGGACGGTGACCCTCCGCGAGCCTGGACAGGAGGAGTTTGTCTTCAGAGGCTGCCAGAGCACCTTCTTTGCGATGACTGTTTCTTCGGCGAGGGCTAGGCGGATGATTAGTAGGGGCTGCACCGCTTTCTTAGCGACGATTGTGGAGGTGCCTACGGCGGCACTGGGACTCGAGGATATTCCTGTTGTCCGCGAGTTCCCAGATGTGTTTCCCCCTGAGTTGACGACGATGCCGCCGGAGAGGGAGGTGGAGTTTGTGATTGATGTGGTACCGGGAACCGCACCAATCTCGAAGGCGCCTTATAGGATGGCACCTGCCGAGTTGAGGGAGTTGAAGGCCCAGCTTCAGGATCTTATGGATAGGGGCTTTGTCAGGCCTAGTGTTTCTCCGTGGGGAGCGCCAGTTTTATTTGTGAAGAAGAAGGATGGGTCGCTTCGTTTGTGTGTGGATTATCGGGAGTTGAATAAAGTGACCATCCGGAACAAGTACCCTCTTCCACGGATAGATGATTTATTTGATCAGTTGCAGGGAGCCACAGTGTTTTCGAAGATTGATCTTCAGTCAGGTTACCACCAGTTGAGGGTGAGGGCCGAGGACATCCCTAAGACGGCTTTTCGATCCTGGTATGGGCATTATGAGTTTACGGTTATGCCGTTTGGTTTGACTAATGCCCCAGCTGCATTCATGGATTTGATGAACCGGGTATTTCAGCCGTACTTAGACTTGTTTGTGGTTGTGTTCATTGATGACATCTTGATCTACTCCCGGAGCGATGTGGATCATGAGGAGCACTTGAGGATAGTGCTGCAGCTTCTACGTGAGAAGAAGCTGTATGCCAAGCTTAAGAAGTGCGAGTTTTGGCTTCGGGAGGTTGCATTT
>CM055062.1:9852398-9880022 GCA_029204045.2 Tillandsia leiboldiana
TTATATGGATTCCAAAGAAAAGTGATCAACCGAACAAGACTCGTTCACAAAAGATCAATGTCACGATCATTGTCGACGTATTCCAAAACTTGTAAGGTTTGGGTGCGCAAAGGTGATTCTTCCCTTGTCTTGTTATTCACACATCACTATAGTGCGTATGACAATTCGTCTTGGTATCTGGATATTGTTGCTCATGCACACATGACCGGAGATAAAAATTTTTCAAACCCTTGAGAAAACCTCCGAGGACATGTAGTTTTTTGGAGATGGACGATCTTCAAAAATAGTTGGCAAAGGAACAATTACTATTCCAGATGGCCCGCTTTGAACAATATTTTGTTTGTTGAAGGCCTAAGACTAACCTCATAAGCATTAGCCAATTGTGTGATGATGGTTTTTCAGTTAATTTTCTTCAGTAGAATGTCTTGTAACTGATGAAAACATTCATTCATTTTGAAAGGGGTTAGGTCACAGAACAATTGCTATGTAGTTCCTGGTAAAACAAGTCAACAATGTAACCTAGCGTCACTGATAATGAGATTCTTTGGCATGAAAGACTAGGTCACATAAACTTTAAGGAACTATCTAGAATATCTAACAAAGACATAGTTAGAGGTGTTCCTAAATTGAACTTCAAAGAAATCTTGTGTGTGGTGGTTGTCAAAAGGGAAAAACAAACTAGATCCATTCACAAGAATTGAACTATGTAGGAACAAAACGCCCATTAGAATTATTGCATATGGATTTAATGGGGCCAACACGTCAACCTAGTTTGGGTGGAAAATGGTATATTTTTCTTATGGTTGATGATTTCTCTAGATATTCTTAGGTAGTATTTTAAAAAGAGAAAGCAGATATTTTCGACTCTTTTCATGATATTTGTCATCGTATTATGATTGAGAAAAATAAAAAGATTGTCCGTATTCGCAGTGATAGAGGTAGAGAATTCATCAATTCAAAATTTATTAATTTTGCACTTCAAATGGCATAAAACTGAATTCTCTGCACCTTATACACCGCAGCAAAATGGTGTAGTCGAGCGCAAAAATAGGTTTTCAAGAGATGGCGCGTGTTTTATGCTTCATAGTTGAAACTCCCTTTATATTTTGGGCTGAAGTAATTAACCGCGGTCTATGTGATAAATCGCATCTATTTGCGCCCAGGTACTTTAATACCCCATTTAGTAGAAAACCTAATATCAAGTATTTTCATATCTTCGGGAATCGCTGTTACATTTTACGCGATCGAGAAAATCTTAGAAAATTCGACTCTCGAAGGGATGAAGGATTTTTATGGGTTATTCTACAAACAGTAGCATATTCGTTATACAATCCTTGAAATCGAAGACGATGATAGAATCAATTAATGGTAAGCACTACTAGAAATTTGACATACAGCGGCACTATTCCTTGCAATATTTAAGTAAATGTTGCTAAATATAAATTATACAGGCATTTATTAAAAATTATTGCTAAATATATCATTTTTCGATATTTACAAATTATTGTTGGTGAATATGACATACAGCGGCACTATTCGTTGCAATATTTAAGTAAATGTTGCTAAATACAAAATATACAGGCATTTATTAAAAAATATTGCTAAATATATCATTTATCGATATTAACAAATTATTGTTGGTGAATATGACATACAGCGGCACTATTCGTTGCAATATTTAAGTAAATGTTGCTAAATATAAAATATACAGGCATTTATTACAAATTGTTGCTAAATATATCATTTATCGATATTTATCAAATTATTGTTGGTAAATATGAATATTTAGCTATATTTATTTTTAAATGCTGGTAAAAGATAGTTTACATACCGGCAATTACTTTTAATGCCACTAAAAACTTTATTATGCAATTTAAAAGCAAATATTGGTAAAAGATCTTAAATTCTTACTTAAGATATAAATAAATAATATTAGATTTATTCCTGCAAATTGCACATTTTTCAGAGCAATATTTGTTCACCTTTTAGATCCAAGTTTGATCTCGAAAATCTGAAATTGCCAGTGTGACCGTCTCGTCGAACCGATTGAAAATGGTATAGACTGTTTTTCGATCAGACGGTCGGATTGCCCAGAAATCAGCGAAGTAGTTGGTGGGACCCGCAACTTAAGTTAATAGTACTGATAATAGTAACCCCTGATTCGGTTTTTTCGACGGTGAACGTCAGCCGATTCACTGTCTAGTGATCGAATCTAACGGTTCAGGTAGTCGATTTTAACCGCTTCGTCATTCTGAGCGCAGTAGCGCTGACGAAATTTACATTTGACGAACCTATAGCATCGTAAAACGTGCCAAACTGTATAAATTATAGTATTTTATGAATTTTAAATTTTTAGAGGATCAAATGCGACAAACCAAAATCACTACTTTATAGATTTCGTCGAGCCGGACGTCGTGGTGGTGTCCGTTTTTCAGTTTGACAATCCGATTATCTCGAAATACATGAAATATAAAAATTTTATAGTATTTTGTGAAAAAGTCCAATATTTATGTGTCAAATTGCACAAAACTTGTAGAGGA
Organism: Tillandsia leiboldiana; assembly: GCA_029204045.2. Classification (NCBI taxonomy): domain Eukaryota; kingdom Viridiplantae; phylum Streptophyta; class Magnoliopsida; order Poales; family Bromeliaceae; genus Tillandsia; species Tillandsia leiboldiana. The sequence goes on from CM055062.1 coordinate 9,854,939, forward strand.
AGGCTTCTCTGTGATTTTGTTCTACAGTAAAGGACCTAGGTTTTTATGTTGAGAGTTAAAGGACTATCTAGCATTTTGTACAAGTTCCTATGGTGTATGGAACCTAGGGCACTTGTAGTAATCTAGAAATTCAAAATTTAATTTGAAAAAGTTCAAATGTGAATATGAATGAGAAATGGCAAAGTTGAACCTATGGGTTGTATACCGATGTGCAAATTGCACAGTTTTCGGAGCACGATGTCTGCCTTTCAGATTCGAGTCTGATCTCGAAAATCTGAAATCGCCAGTGCGACCGTCTCGTCGAATCGATTAAAAACGATATAAACCGATTTTCGATCCGACGGTCGGATTGTTCAGAAATCAGTGAAGAACCTAGTGGGGCCCATGACTTAAGTCGTGAATAGTACCCTCCTGTTTTAATTCCCCGTCGAGCGAACGTTGACCGATTCACTGTCTGGAGTCCGAATTTGACGGTCCAGCTAGTCGATTTTAACCGCTTTGTCATTCTAAGCGCAGTGGCGCTGACGAAATTTGAATTTGACGAGCCTAAAGTATCGTAAAACGTGCCGAACTGTATAATTTACAGTATAAGATGGATTTTAAAAATTATGGAGTTGAATTTTAGCGAACCAAAATCGCTACCTGATAGGTTTCGTCGAGCCGGACGTCGTGGTGGTGTCTGTTTTTCAGTTTGACAACTCGGTTGTCTCGAAAAGCGTGAAATATGGAAAAAATTGCAGTATTTTGCGTAAAGATGCTATATTTTATGTGTCAAAGTGTACCAAACTTGTACAAGAGGGACTTCTTTGTGAAGTGGTTCTACAGCAAGGGACCTAGCTTTAAGGGATGCAAGTTGAAGGGCTAGTTGGCATTTTGTTGCAATATAGGTGTAATAGCAACATAAGGTTGCTTTAGAAACCCTAGCCGCAACCCTAGCCGCACCCGTTTGTGAAACTTAACCACCCCACGACCCCCACGACCCTCTGCTACCATTCCCGAGAGACTGCGCCGCCGGCCGCCACCCTTGGTCGCCGGAAAAGCAAGAAGCTTCAAGGAGCATTTTGATCCCGGGTTGTTGGAGAAGGAGAAGAGCACCAAAGCTTTGGATCTGTGCCTGGACCTCTCTGTGGTGGTGTTCTTCATCCAGAAGGCAATCCGAGGTGGGCTGGTGCACCGTCGTGGCCGCGCGACGCTGGGAAGATCACCGTCTTCTTCCTCGGATCCGGCGAAGGTGAGGTTGTTTATTCTTGTGTTTCTTGCTACCTAGACCTCCTGAGTATATCCATCACCTCTTGGTGAACCTCCCAGCCAAACCCCGAAGTTGGGAATGCCCCCGGTCGCCGGCGGGGAAATTGCACCCGCCGGAAACCGAACATGCTCCGCTGCGGCTGTTTGCCGCACCCAATGCTTCAGCTTCGAAAAAAAAATCATGGGCACCTTCTGTAGGGCCTGTGGAACCTCCCCTAGAAGTTTGGTTGCGTCTGGATTAGTGTGCGCTTCGCAGTTTGATGCCCTAGCTTTGGATTATCTTGGGTTCGCCCGAGGTTGCGCCGCCGTCGCCGCCGCCGCTTGTTGCCACCGGCCACTTGCACAGCTAGCTCCACCAGGTTGTGACTGACACACAGAGGCCCTTGCATGAGACCCATGCTGCTCGGTTGAGGCTTCACCATTGTTGGTGCATATTCCGGCCAAGAGTGCTCCGCCGTCGCTGCCACCGGGTCTCGTCGCCGGCCATGCGCCCAGCAAGCTTCGTGGAGTCTAGTAGCACCTACAGGTGCTGGTGCTTGAGACCCAGGAGCTAGGTGTAAGGATCCACCATTGTTGTCTTCAAGATTATGTGTTATGTTTGCTTGACATACCATGTGTTCGAAGAAATGCGCGAGAGAACCAAATTGGTTCTGTTCATCTCTTCAAGTGAGCATTCGACTCCTGCAAGCTTTTTTTTAGTGTCTCCTTTAAAGACCATTAATTATTAACTTGAAATTAAATATCAGGATATAGTAAAAAGGCTATTCATACATGAATCCTTTCTTTTCATTTTTGAACATAAAGATTAAAGAGAAGAACATGTCCAAGACATAAATCCCCAAAGAATATATATATATTTAAAAAAAAAAAAAAAAATACAAGGAAGTGAAGTGTAAGTGAGCAGCAGCAATAGGCTTAGGCCTAAAAGGAAAGGAAAAGAGAAGGATTAATTGTTTCAGTGGAGAGACCACTACTCACAATTTGAGTCCTCGTTGCTTCCTCTACTCTTATATTATTTTGATGGTGTGATCACACTAAGACACACACACACACACACGCACAGAAGAAAAAAGAAAAAAGAAAAAAGAAAAAAAAAGGTAAGTGTTTCTTAGGCCATGAACACACACGTACCATTTTTTGAAACTAGTGGTGGGGGTAGTGTTCATCTTTATATAGCTTTATAGTACACTTAAACTGTTTCTGCATTATCTTTTGCCTCCATGGTTTTTTTAGGCTAATGGGGCGTGCGCGCGCGTATGTGCTATATATATATATATATATATATATATAGATATATATATGAGGAGAGAGAGAGAGAGAGAGAGAGAGAGAGAGAGAGAGAGAGTGTGTGTGTGTGTGTGTGTGTGTGAAATGGGATGATTTGATTTAAATATTTGTTTTATGAGATGTTTAAGGCTTAAACAAATCAATTATTGAAAATCATAAATGGTAAAAGTGAAAATTGAACTCAAAACCTACTGCCACAAAGGAAGCTTAAGTTGACTCTAATACCAAGCAACTACTAGAAAATGAATTAGGATTAGTTGTAAGAAAATAAATACACTAGTTTTTTTTCTCACATCCAAAGACTAGTCCCTGTTGTGAATATCAATTCACAATTTTTAGCACTCAAGAGCCTACATTTGGAGCATGTACTAAGGCCCCGTTTGGTATCTTGAAGTTTGGGAGAAAACAAGTTTTTCTGTTATTGTGTACGATGAGAATTAATCAAGTTATTGTGTACAATTTTTTTGTAGTGTCTCCTATCTTGAAGTTTGGGAGAAAACAAGTTTTGCTGGAGGGATTTGGGTTGTGAAGCCCTTTTTTTTGTTTGGAATAAGGAGAAGTTAGAGGAGACAAAGGCTATGTGATTAATACAGTTTTGAGATAGAGTTTTGAATTTAACTCTGATAAATAGAATTTTAATAAATCTTAAGCTAATCTAAATTACAAATTGTAAAGATTAGTAATTGGATTTGGATTTTACCGTAATTTTTGAAAAATTCTAGAAACAATTAGGATTGTTGTAGTTTCAGGATTTAAAAATTATATGATCCTTTAGAACTCTAATTTAATATTACAAAATGCGGGGGAACAAGTTTGCTTCAAGGAACCAAAACATTTTGATAGTCGATTTGGAGTAACGAACCGATTCGATGTTTTGGGCTAAGCTTGCTTGGAGCTAAGTAAAAGTCTACAGAAATTTAATTGTAAGTGTCTATAATTAGTTAGAGATAAATCGGGATATGGAATGCTTCCAAAATAGTATAATCTCTTCTTTATTCTTAGTTTTTTTGGATTAATCGCATACATATTGGTGGTAAATAAACTAAACATGGGTTTAGCGCATGTTAGTGAAAAAACGAAAAACAATAACAACCTAGCTTATATATTTTACGAAAGATGTTAAAAAATATATATTTTTAGTGAAGTTTTTAATTTATCTTCTTGTGTAGAATTAGTAAAATTATACGATGAGAATTAATTTAGCTTCCTGAGCTTGATGCTCACTCTACTTCAGCAAATAGCTGAGTAGATGGAAGGGTTTTGCAATTTGAACCCTTCAAGCTTATGTTTTTAGAGCCATGTTGCTGTTCCAATTATACGATGAGAAATTACGGTGATTAATTTGTGATGCCAAATATCCGTGACTGTTCCCGGTGCTGTTCCAGAGAGCCCGGTGATTTTAGTTTCTCGTTTGCAATTTTATTATGCAATTTACTTTCCGATGTTTTAAAGTTTTTTTACTAATAGTTTTGTTTAATTAGGATTTGCAAGGACCTATTTAGTCTTCTGCCGCCATATTAGACATCAATCTATGGATAAAAGTTGGATGAATGAACCCAGGTTTGATTTAGTACGATTTTTCAAGCTACGAAATATGGTCTTATTTGGAATTAATATTTTGACATATTAACTCACGTCCACTTAAATAAATATAGGGTGAGCAAAAAGTATCTTGATGGAGTCTCGAACTTTCTTGAATTTGCATTTCTCAAAGTGGTCCGAGAAGGAACAATTCTCTGCCCTTGTAAAAGATGCGCTAATTGTTTTTGGCAAAATAAGGATACTGTACTAGAGCATTTAATATGTGATGGTTTTTTGGAAGGATACACATCTTGGATTTATCACGGAGAAGATGTTACATCACCGTCCTCAACATACAACAATGATAATCTTAACACAAATGATGATATGCGTGGTATGATAAATGAAGCATTTGGTATGTTGATGTGGGTGAAGAGGAGATAGCAACAAGAGAACAACATTTAAATGAAGATCCTAATGAAGAAGCTAAGAAATTTTACAAACTAATTGAAGATTCTGAGAAAGAATTATATCCTGGTTGCAAGAAGTTCTCGAAACTCTCTTTTATTGTTCGTTTATTTCACATTAAGTGTTTAAATGGATGGACCAATACTTCATTCACAATGTTACTTTCTTTGCTAAAAGAAGCACTTCCGGAGGGTGAAACACTACCAGATTCATTCTATGAAGCAAAAAAAATTATTAATGACCTTGGTTTAGGTTATAATAAAATTGATGCTTGTCCAAATGACTGTCAGTTATACTATAAGGATACAGCAAATGCAGATTCATGTGCCATTTGTGGCACTTCAAGATGGAAAACAACTGATAGCAATGTTGAACTTGATACAGCCAAGTCTTCTAGAAAAGCAACTCGAAAATCCCGGCAAAGGTTTTAAGACACTTTCCTTTAAAATCCAGGCTACAAAGATTGTTCATGTCATCAACAACTTCTTCATTAATGAGATGGCATCATGAGGATCGAATTAATGATGGAGTGATGAGACATCCTGCTGATTCCCCACAATGGAAAACTTTTGACTTTCAAAATCCAGAATTTTCTTCAGAACCTCGCAATGTAAGGCTTGGCTTGGCGAGTGATGGATTCAATCCTTTTAAATCAATGAGTACATCACATAGCACGTGGCCAGTAATCTTAATACCATATAATTTGCCACCATGGTTGTGTATGAAACAACCACATTTGATAATGTCTTTACTCATCCCTGGCCCAAATGCACCTGGAAATGATATTGATGTCTATTTACAACCACTAATAGATGAGTTGAATGATCTTTGGTTGAATGGTTTGTACACTTATGATGCTTCTACAAAGCAGAATTTTCAAATGCATGCCGCATTATTGTGGACTATTAGCGATTTTCCTGCGTATGCGAATTTATCAGGATGGAGTACAAAAGGACGATTGGCATGTCCGTCTTGTAATGTGGATACTGATTCACATTATCTAAAACACGGTCGAAAATTATGCTATATGGGACATCGTAGATTCTTAGGAAAGAATCATAAATTTCGACGTGATAGATTATCTTTTGATGGAAACCAAGAACTTAGAGATGCACCTGTTCCGTTATCTGGTTCTAAACTGTTAGATCAATTGAAGGACATTGAGAATACGTTTGGTAAGAGTCGTGGCGGTGATCATAAAGGTAAGCGAAAGAAAGGTAAAAAACAACTTTTACCTCATTCTTGGAAGAAAAAAAGTATATTTTTTTCCTTACCTTATTGGGAAAAGCACCTTATACGTCATAATCTAGACGTAATGCACATTGAAAAAAATCTTACTGATAATGTGATTTGGACAATACTAAGCACTGATGGCAAAACAAAGGATACTATTAAAACTCGTCTGGATTTACAACTTATGGGCATTCGGAGCTCTCTTCATTTGAAGCAACAAGGAAATAAAACTATAATTCCTTCCGCTTGCTACTCACTTTCTACAAAAGAAAAGGAGATATTCTTCAAATTACTGAAGTCAGTTAAAGTTCCTGATGGATATGCAGCAAATATATCAAAATGTGTGCATATAAAGGAGCGCAAAATTATAGGACTAAAAAGTCATGATAATCATATCTTGATGCAACAACTGCTTCCTTTAGCATTGCGGAAGGTTTTGCCTAAGAATGTAAGTTTGACACTCATGGAATTAAGTAACTTTTTTAGAGAAATTTGCCTCCAAATCTCTTAGAGGAAGAGAACTCCAACAACTGCAAGCTCAAATAGAACTGACACTTTGTAAATTAGAAAGGATATTCCCACCATCTTTTTTTGACATAATGGTTCATTTGGCTATACATCTAGCATACGAAGCAAGAATTGCTGGACCAGTGCAATATCGGTGGATGTATCCAATAGAAAGGTACTTCAATATTCTCAAAGTTTATATAGATAAAAGCGTGTAGACATTATTTTAACTTTATCATATTTTGATTTTGCATACTCATACGCGTTACTTATTAAATTGTATAGGTTTCTTTCTACCTTGAAATCTTATGTACGTAATCGAAGTCATCCTGAAGGGTCAATTGCTGAAGGGTACCTGGCAGAAGAAAGTTTAACATTTTGCTCACAATATTTGCAAGGCATTGAAACAAGATTAAATCGTTCGAAACGCAACAATGGAGAGGAGTTAGAATTAGAAAAGAACCCACTGTTTTCTTTGTCATCAAAAGGTTATCCCATAGGCATGGTGAGATGTTTGAACTAGATGAAACTTCGTGGGTGCAAGCACATCGCTATGTGCTCTTCAATAGCGATGTTGTATCTCCATACCTTCAGTAAGATATTCAATACCTAAAATAATTTTCATCTTATAGGTTATTTTGGACTATTCTAATGAGCTTTTGTTACATTAACTTGTAGAAAACATATTGACATGATCAGAGTTGCAAATCGTCGAATGCGACATAAAGAAGTTGAGCGTATTCATAGTGACACATTTCATATATGGTTTAAAGAGCATGTAAGTTAATATATCCATAACTGTGTATAGTTTAAAGTGTATCTATGTGATATTACAAATGCGCTAACTATAATTATAAATTGACGTGTAGATTTTCAGATTAGTTGAGTCAACAAGCGAAGCTGTTTCACAAGAAATCATTGCACTGGCGCGAGGCCCTAATAGAGTCACAGAGAGATTTAAAGGTTATGTGATTAATGGCTTCAGGTTTCACACTAAAGATCGTGAAGTAAATAGAAAAACTCAAAATAGCGGCATTGTCGTCGTTGCTAGTACATCAAGTTACGCCAGTGCAAAAGATCAAAATCCAGTAGCAGGAGATGTTACATACTATGGTATTCTCACTGATATTATAGAGCTAAACTATTGTGAGCACTTCAAAGTAACATTGTTCAAATGTGATTGGGCAGATACTCGCTCCTATCGCAAGGGAGTGAGAAGAGACGATTTTGGGTTTACTCTAGTAAATTTCAATCGACTATTATTTACCGGTGATCAATTGTCAGATGAACCATTCATTCTAGCATGTCAAGCAAAACAAGTCTTTTATGTGCAAGACCCTGTCGAGAAAGAATGGAAAGTTGTTATTCATACAAAGCCAAGAGACTATTTTGATATGCAACCAGAAGTTCTGACAGATGACATAGACGTGCATTTAGATAATATCATAATTGATAGTAACGCAAATGATGCAGAAGAAGAATTTAGTTGGAACAGAAATGATGTTCCTGAACTTACAATTGATACTCCTCTAATAAATACTCATTTATTGGACACAAATACTTTTGATGACGCGGAGTTTCATAATGACAATGAGGTAAATGACTCCACTTTAATATAGGTGTGTCATACTTTTCGATTTTATGCGATATCTTATTTGATTAACACTTTACTATTTTATATGATATCTTGTGAGTTCATCCACTAGTTATGATATTTATATTATTATATGATTTTTTGTTCATATGAACTTGACTAACAAATACTTTATATATCTTGATTTTTTTTTTTAATACAGGAATCACAATGAAGAAAAAGAATGGTAAAGAAAAAGTTTCAACAGGACCACATTTTGATCAAAGAGATTATGACGAAATGCTCCTAAACCAGGACCAGTTTCCATCAAATCCAGATCAAAATCTTGAGCAACAACTTCATACGTATTTTTCTCAATTGGTTTCAAGTTTACGCCAAAATCAGTCCCCGACTACCAATGAAATGATCAATCATCACAAACAAAGTCAAGCTGGACAAAGTGAACCAAATCATGAGCCGACAAAGTCAAGCTGGACAAAGTGAACCAAATCATGAGCCGAAAGGAACATTGCCCCAAAAACGAAAGATTTCTAGTCCTTTCCTACTTCGTCAGCCTCAAACCAATCCAACTGTACTTCAGGAACCTTCCTTTGAATTACTTCGTGATGATGCAACTCTATCTAATCCAATTTCTAGTCCTTTTCGACATGATGATTTCTTGCAGAATCAAAATAATGATCCTGCTAACATTGAAGAAAATGATTCTGAAGAAGATGACTCTCATGATGATTCTGAAGAAGATAATGCGATAGATGGTATATTTTTTTTTATTCTCTTAGAGTATAAAATAATAACTATTGAGTTGAATTTTTGTACAATTATATTTCTTAATTGATGAAATATATTAATAATAATGATTTCTCTTGCTATATATTTTTCGTAAGCAGGTTCAACACAAGCATCGAAGAATACACGAGGGCGTACAAAGTTGCTCAAATTGTTTAAAAGAACAAAACCGGTAAAAGTCAAATTCAATGTATATGGACAACCGATTGGAAAATCAGCAGCTACCCTTAGCAATTTTTTGGGACTCATAGCCAGAAACGGACAAATAACTCCTCTTAGTCATAAAGATTGGAGACATGTTCCAAGCACGGATAAAAACTTAATGTGGAACATAGTACAGGTAGATTTAATAATATTTATATCGATTCCTATCGTATTATTTGATATTTATCAATGTACATATTTAATCTTTGATGCAGAAAAAGTTCAAAATTCCAGAAGAAGAAAAAAGATGGATTATGATGTCTATTGGTAAAAAGTGGAGAGAGTACAAATGTTTGTTGAAGAAACGACACTATGATCCTCATACAACCTACGCGGAAAGAATAGCAGACCGTGATTCACGGGTCTTACCAAATGAATGGAAATTTCTTATCAAGTATTGGAATTCTGAAGCAGCATTGGTATAAAAAATGATACTTAGAAATCACAATTGTTGTGTCTTTTATATCTTTATATACGTAGAAAATTACAATTTAGCATTATTTCTATATTTTTCATATTGATAATTTACTAGTTTGACTGTATTGGATTTAAATTTTATATCTTTGCCTCATTATAGGACCGTAGTGCAAAAAATAAAGCTACTCGTGCAAAGCAAGATATCACGCATACCGCAGGCACAAAGAGCTTTGCAAGGGTTCGCGCAGAGGTAAAAATCTTCTTTCTCTTTGAAATTGTGTATATAAATTTGTTATTATATTTTCTAAACAAACTAACTTTTCTACGTGTTGCTAGATGACAAAGGAGAATAAAGTTGCACCGAAAAGACATGAATTATATATAAGAACACATACTAAAAAGAATGGCGAGGCTCTGGAAAGCTGTGAAAGTAACATTGTATGTTTTAAACATGTTAAAATTATATCTACTATCTCAAAATATTTGTCTCTCATTTACTTTTTTTTTTGTAGGCTGCAATCAAAAATTTTTCATCTCAGAAACCAGAAATTGCACAAAAAAATGCAGCTCGAGATGATCTGTTAGTGATGGCTTTAGGAAAAGAAAAAGGGGGAAATTATGTTCGTTGTTACGGGTTGGGTGCTGCTCCCTCAGAAGTCTTTGGCACAAATCCAACTCGAGCTGAATGCTTAAGAATGCTCTCCGAAACTAAAAAGTTAGCTGAAGAGGAGAAACATACAATGCAAAAGGAGATTGTTGAAATGAGGCAAGAATTATCGATGATGAGGGCAAGGTTGGAATCAATGGAAAAAAAATCACAAGACTTGAATTTGACTGAAGATAGAGACATTCCATCTAATCCAGTAGGCACATCTAATCCAATAGGCAGTCCACAAGTAAACTCGAGTGTACTTATATTTATTTTATTTTTTTAAAATAACCATTAATTATAATGAGATAAATCATCTAATCTTTTTTTTTTTTTTTTTTTTTTTTTTTTGCAGAATGGTAATAATAATAACATTCCCTTTGAAGAACCGCCGAGTAATGAAATACAATCTTCTGAATCTAGCTTTGAAGTACCACGAAATCAGGTAATTTTATTGTAATTAATTTATCTTAATTTTTTTCTATAAATTTATATGTACTTAAGATCAATATAGATATCCAATATATACTATATTTGAATGCAGGGTTATCGAACAAAAGTTGTTGAAAAGGATGTCCATACTTTAGATAATGGGGTACCTTCTATTTCTTATTCTGAATTTTCTTATTACTTATTTCTAATATATATAAATCACAAGTTTTATTTCATTTTTTAGTTATTATTTAATATTATTTCAATATAAAGACTAGTACAAATTACTTATTGCACTTTAAAAGTTTAACTGTATTTACTTATTTTTACTCAATATTAGGGCGGAATTGAAGTATATTTGAAGAGCTTGAGAAAACCTCACAAGCCTGTTGCGCAAGGTTTTTTGTTGAGTACAAATCCAACAACGAAATTAGGTGGTGTCGAGTTAGGATCACAATGCTGGGAGGTGCAAATAAATGTTCCAATAGAGCATAACGAGCCATTATTAAGATCATATGGAGGTTTTCAAACAATTGGAGATGCTGTTGGAGCATCTGTGGCTTGGCCCTTTACATTTGTATAAGATCTATATTTTTATCCTTTCGTCAATTTAATTATTTAATATATAGACTTTTGACTCGTTAAAACTAACTTTTAACGTGATCTTTTTTTGACAGGTTCAACGCAGGTAATGTGACACCCCCGGAATTTGGATTAGTCCTCTATATAAATGATATAATAGGACTAAATCTCTAACCCGGCTATAGCATTTTGGATGGTAGCAAGATCCAAGAGGAACATGAGAGTTAAGCGTGCTAGAGCTAGAGTAGTTCTAGGATGGGTGACCCCCTGGGAAGTGGGGCGTCACAGTTGGTATCAGAGCCATTCACCAGCCGGAAATGTGAGATGAGTCTCGGCTGAGCCAGGGTTATATAGCGGGTAGAGCGAGGCTCCCCGGCTAATGACCGTTGTGAGTGGAGTGCAGCTCCTCACAAGGTCGGCTAAGGCTAGCGAGACGAGTCTCACATCGCCTGGTGCTTGTGAGTGTGCTGGAGCCTGACGTGGACGTCAGGGCTTAAAGGGGGGAAGAATGTGACACCCCCGGAATTTGGATTAGTCCTCTATATAAATGATATAATAGGACTAAATCTCTAACCCGGCTATAGCATTTTGGATGGTAGCAAGATCCAAGAGGAACATGAGAGTTAAGCGTGCTAGAGCTAGAGTAGTTCTAGGATGGGTGACCCCCTGGGAAGTGGGGCGTCACAGGTAATGCTACCTTTGGAATTCAAGACAATTTAAACAATTTTAAGCTGTATTTTTATATTCGCAAACAACTTTATGCCGTGTACTGACCTATTTGGATGCGTTATTTGTGTACGTATTGGTACTTTTGTGTTTAGAAATATTTTGTGGTCATTTGTTATTTTTTTGGATGTTGAATGTACTGAAGATTTTAACTTATTGTTTGATTAATTGAAAATGAGCTTAGTAAATTATTTTTGTTATTTTGTTATGTACGATTTATGCATAAATATTGAAAATATTAAAATCTCATATTATCCATTGAATTTGTATTTTTTGAAATTAATAAGATTTAATTATTTTATGATAATGCAAATAATAATTTATATTATTTTTATTTATTTAAAAATATAATTTAAAAATATTTAAAATTAGCGGCATTTATTAATGCCGGAATTAACAACAGATTATCAACATTTGTATAATATTGCAAATAAACTAATAATTACCGGCATTTATTAACAATATATTACCAATATTTGTATAATATTGTAAATAAACTAATAATTACCGGCATTTATTAACAATACATTACCAATATTTGTATAATATTGCAAATAAACTAATAATTACCGGCATTTATTAACAATACATTACCAATATTTGTATAATATTGCAAATAAACTAATAATTACCGGCATTTATTAGTGTTGTAGATAATAAAAAAATACTGGCATTTAATAATATCGCTAATAACCACATCTATAACGGCATTTATTTAATGCTACTAATTATTTAATTTTAACGGCAATTTAATTAAATGCCGGTAGAAGAATCAGCAACACGACTTTAGGCGGCACTAATTGCTAAATGCCACTAATAATTTTTACGGCACTTTTTGACCTTTAGGCGGCAATTACAGAATGCCGCTAAATCACAATTTTTTTGTAGTGAAGTAGATGAAGTTTCTCATTTGTCTTCTGATAAATCTACTCTTGATATGTCTCTTGATGATGAATCTCCTGCTAATGATATTGCATCTTTGCATGATAAGTCTTCTGAAAATTTTGATGCATCTCATGGTTCTTCTAGTTCATCCAATGTGCAAGAATCATCACAAATTCCTCCGAGTACTCCGTTACCTCAAACACTTCGAATCTCCAAGGACCATCCTGGATCGAATATCATTGGAGATCCTAAAGAAGGAGTAAGAACTCGGAGACAATTGGAATGTAGAGTCGCATGCTACGTCTCCATGGTAGAACCAAGGAATATTGATGAAGCTCTTCAGGACGACTACTGGATAGAAGCTATGCAAGAAGAGCTTAATCAATCTGAAATGAACAAAGCCTGGGAATTAACGAAGCCCCCGAAGCAACAAAATATCATCGGTACTAAATTGATTTTCAAGAACAAGAAAAATAAAGAAGGTATCGTTATTCAGAACAAAGCACGGTTATTTGCTCAGGGCTATTCACAAGTTGAAGGTATAGACTTTGATGAGACTTTTGCCCCGGTAACCCGTCTCGAGTCCATTCGTATCTTATTTGCTATAGCTTGTCATTTTAAAATTAAACTTTTTCAAATGGATGTAAAGAGCGCCTTTTTAAATGGTTTTCTAAATGAAGAAGTTTATGTGCCTCAACCGAAAGGTTTCATTGATCATAAACTTCCAAACCATGTTTATCGATTGAAAAAGGCTCTTTACGGTCTAAAACAAGCACCGCGAGCATTGTACGAAAGGCTGACAAAGCACCTTTTGGAAAAGGACTATACTCGAGGGGGAGCAGATCGGACACTCTTTGTGAAGCACTTTCAAGACAACTTCATTGTAGAACAAATCTATGTGGACGACATTGTGTTTGGTGCTACAAAGAATAATGATGCTTCAAAATTCGCCGAAACAATGGAAAGCGAATTTGAGATGTCTATGATGGGCGAGTTGACATATTTTCTTGGATTGCAAGTTAAGCAAACTGAAGAGGGCATTCATTTGTGTCAAAACAAGTATGTGAAGGAGTTGGTCAAGAAATTTAGATTAGAAGATTCTAAAGACTTTCCGACTCCCATGGGAACTAGCAATAAGGGACTTGGATGTGAATCTCACGGAGAAAAAGTAGACGAGAAACTTTACTGAAGCATGATTAGAAGTTTACTTTACCTTACGGCTAGTCGCTCGGACATTGCCTTCAGTGTTGGGATTTGTGCGAGATATCAATCAGCACCGAAGGAAATTCACCTGAAAGCGATGAAAAGGATCATCTGGTACATCAAAGGTTCATTGAATTTCGGAATTTGGTATCCTATGGCCACATCTCTTGATATAATAGGATATTCGGATGCCGATTGGGCTGGATCAGTGGATGATCAAAAGAGCACGAGTGGTGCATGTTTTTACCTTGGCTATTGTCTTGTTGCATGGCATAGTAAGAAGCAAAACTGCATTGCTCTCTCTACTGCCGAAGCGGAATACATTTCAGCAGGAAGTTGTGCAACTCAATTTGTCACGCCCCGGCGTCGAAACTGCGACCCGGGCTCGCCAACAGATCCGCCGCCCATACGGGAAGCCCCGTATAGATGAAGCGACTAACCTGCAAAAGATAATCTACACTAAACAGATATCAGAGCTGAAAAGTAAACTGCTATAAATAAAATAAATACAAGTCCACAGAAGTACAATCCAAGTCCTCACAAATACAAAAGTCTCTTAGCAAAAAAGAAAAGTACAACTCTATACCTCACTACAAAGGTCTCTCAACAAGTAACTCTCAAAATAGTAAAGGGGGTACATCTACTTTCTCAGGAAGACGACTGGTAGGGATCTATCTCGCGACTCCCTCACCTCGATCAGCAGGATCAGCAACTGGAACAGCAGGAACTGGAGTAGAGGTCCCTGGGAAAAAATACACCACGACGGGTGTGAGAACTACATCCCACAGTAGTTCTCAGTGGGTACCGCCAACAAGCCCGACGGTCTGCCCACCAAGTCTACTAGAGGCATAAAGTAACAAATGCAGTACTGAAAGGGAAGAAGCTGGAAAATAACTCTATAGCTACTATGCCTCTAACTAAATGCTCAATGAGTGGTACAGATAAAAATAGATGCAACTAATCGCACCCAAGGTGTTCAATTGACCCAATCCAACTGACTGCCTCATAGGGTCCAGTCAAGCCTGTGCCTACCTACTGCCGTTACATCCACGTAGGACCGGACTTACGTAGGGCGTCCGTGACTGCCAAAACTGGCCCAGCCAGTGTTGGGTTATATGTAATATAGATCTAAATAGGGGAAGAAACACCTAGAGGGGGGTGAATAGGTGTAAACGTATAAACACTCAAAAATCGTTGCGATAAAAAACCCAATGCGGAAATAAAAATAACACGCAAGATTTTTACGTGGAAAAACTCCAAACCGGAGTAAAAAACCACGGGACCGATAACACGGCGAAATCCACTAGAATTAAAACACGTACAAGGTGATTTACCGTACACACTTACGACTCAACCTTTTCCATACGCTCCTAGAGGATCTTCTCCGCTCGCTCCACGACGCTTCTCGAATCCACGATCTGCGCCCAACGCCGAATCCACGGCGTCCAACGTCGAATCCACGACGTCCGACCGAATCCACGGTCTTCACCCAGTAGCACCCTTCGAATCCACGAACGTGCCTCGCTCCGAATCCACGAGAGCGGTTTAACCTTGAATCCACAAGGACACGCGAATCCACGCGCCGATTTTGGGGTAAATCGTTGTTTTTGGGTGGTGATGATCCGCCGAATACTTAGATCAAAGATAGATCGGAAATACCATCTAAGTATTCATTAGTTTGATTCAACTCAAGATGTGAGTATGAAAACCTAGAATCAAACTAATCAATATAGATGAAGAAACATAGAGTATTATCTAATGATTTCCTTTCTTCTCTCTATGTGGATCTTAGGCCGTATAAAAGATGACGGCTTTTTGGATTATCGGCTTCCCCTTGAAAAAGAGTCATAGGGTCTATTTATAGGTTAGAAACCCTAGGAAGGAGATAAGAATCAAAAACCTAACATTTCTGGAATTTTTACGGACGGCGATCCAGATCGGGTTTGGGCGATCCGGATTGCAGTAGCAAGAAAGACGGTTTCCAGAAAAAAACAAACGTTCGGGATCCGGATCGGAATGCCTGATCCGGATCGTTCATACAATTCAGAAAACTCAACGTTCGGGATCCGGATCGTGAGATGCTGCGATCCGGATTGAAGTAATGTATGAAACAACAACCTTCGGGATCCGGATCGCTGGCTCTGATCCGGATCCTGAACATGTCCGAACACCAGTTTTTGATTTTTATGCAATTAAAAATTCTTCCAGGTGTTTCTACACTACAAGAAGTATTCGGATCACCAATAAACTTTAGTTAAACATACCTGATCCTTTTGAATTCTTCTTTCTTGAGATTGAGTTAAATGATCCAACTTTCTTCACCTTCAATCTTCAAGACTTGAACCTTTCACGAAACTACGCCAACTCAAATTCCGTAACAATCTCCCCCTTTGGCGGTTTCGTGACAAAACACAGATCCACTAAAGAAAATTCAAAAAGATATTTTTGTTGCTATCACCATACAACAAAAATTTACAATGGAGAGCCAAAAATTTAAAAACATGAGATATAAACTCCTAAAACAGACTCTAGACTTAGACATCTGTACTCTCTGCACAAAGAAATCATTCTTGACAAAAAGAGATCGTTAGATACCTCAAGAATATTTAGCATTCAAAACCTAACAGAGATAGAGTTTTATGCTCACCATGACATTGAGTAATTCAGATATGTAATAAGATCACAATCAAACATTGACATATCTTCTAAGCAATAAAATTCCAAATGTCATAACTTTGCTTTGTTAGTAATCAAACAACTTGTTAGTAATAATACATGTCCAAATAGTTAGTCGAATAGTTAGTAGGAACATGCAACAAATCACAAGATAAAAACCAAAGTTGTGATACTTACCCTTCACCAAAGTCAAAGTTGAAGTGATACTTACCTTGATGTTCACACATTCACATCATCATTGTTCAAGTTCTCTCTAAACTCTCTCCCCCTTTTTGTCACAAACAAAGCCAAAATTACAAAAATTTTAAGGAGAGTTAAATAGATCAGAATAAAGAAACGTGAGAGCTGAATAATAACAAAACGTAAAAACCTGCAAAAGAAAGATTAGAAACAAAAGTTTATGCAGAGTCGTCGGAGCTGATACACCCAAGCTTCTGAAACATTTTCTTGATCCGTTTGTTCATAGAAGCTTGTTCCTTCTTAACTTCTTTGATATCCTCTTTCATTTCAGCGAAATCAGTAGCTATGCGTTCTTGCTCGTTTGAGAGTCGCTGTTGTTCCTTAAAGATTGAGCTAACCGACGCATCATCATCAGACGTTGATGGAGGTGCTGGTTGTGCTGCTGGTGTAGAGGTTGTTGCTTGTTGTTGTTGTGCTCGTTGGCGGTGAGGAGGTATTATGGGATCATCTGGCTTCGTCGAGAGAGACTTCACAATTGTTGTCTCATTAATGGTGCCCAAACTGTACATGTATGAGCTCGCGCTTGTATCGACTTTAAACTTTTTGAGGATGCGCATGATTATCATTGGGTATGGTAGTCTCTCCGTGGGGTGAGAGTGTTCCACATACCGCGCCATCCTTGACCAAATGAGATAAGGAATATTCAAGTTTGCTCCCATCAATGCGGCCGGGTTTCCAAGAAGATAAAGGAATAACATCCTGTCCCATCGAAGAACCTTCGTATTCATGTTGGGAAGAATGTTGTAGCAGACAATGAAGTTTATATACCGATACTCTGGTCGAAGCTCTTTAGAGAAAACAGAATTTCCGGTTGACAAAGTATTCGGAACACAAATTCCATTAACTACAACTCTCCAGGAGTTGTCGTTGAAGCTTTGAGTTTTTAGGTAATGGAGTCCATCAGCTCTGGCTGTCATACCTAGCACATCTCCAATCAGTTGGGGTGTGACTTTGATTTTGATATTTTTAACCAAAGTGTGAAATTCTCGACGTCCATCAACGTGATCAATTAGACTTGCAGCGTTCTGATAAAACATTCGAACTGAGTGTGGACAGTACCCAGTAGTCTCAGGGAAGTTGCAAATTTGAGCAAGACCAACTTGGTCAAACAGAATCCCAAAGACTGCAGATTGTTCCTTCATTGGTTTGACATTGACATGTCTCTCGCCAATGCATTCCCTCTTCTCAAAATCCTTGATTCTTGCGGAGCTGATGAAGTCTTGTGGAGAAGGCTGTCTAGCAACTGGTTGCTCGATGGAGATTCCTTGAGCACTGCCTCGTTTTCTTGCACCGGTTTTTCTTTTTGTTCCAATTGGACTTGGTTCCATTGGCGCTTTCCCTTTTTCAGCTGCAGTGGCCGGAGCCTTTGAGGTTTCAGCAGGGGCTTTCCCTTTGGAGATAATGGGGACAGTTCCCTCGATTTCGATGTTATCCCAGTCAATCGACTCCGTCTCTGATTCAGTGTCAGAATCATCCTTAGTCTTCTTCGCTTTCTTAGCCTTCTTAGGCTTGGTAGTATCCTTGACATGTACCATGGCAGCAAGTAGGAAAAAAATCCAAGTGATCACCATTTTGATTGCTAGTGAAAAATGTATCCTGTGAAGACCAACTCAAGAACACATGATAAATTGTTAATTTTCAAAGATTTGAAAAATTGTACCCAAACAATCATAATCATGTAGAGAGACTAAGAATCAAATTAGTTTTGCAAAATGACTTTTAAAAATAGATCAATTGCATGATTTTCGAAAATCCTTATTATATGCCCTAAAACCGAAATTTTTAGAAATCGAAGCCTAAAAATCCGTTAATCAGGAGAATACCTAGCATATAATCAAAACTAATCTACCCAGAGTTCTTATTTCAAAAGAAATTTGACCAAAAATCATTCAAAAACGAAAAAGATAGAAAAAACTCATCACGTTTTGAAGAAAATAGAGAAAAACTGTGAAAAACGGGATTTTGATCAATAAAACTTACTTGTATTCGAAAAACTTGAGTTTGGAAAGCTCCAAGGTGCAATAGTTCTAGAGAGAGAGGCTCTAGAGACTTGAGAACAAAAGATTAAGGTAAAAGAAATCAAAACCCTCTTGTTCTTATTAAAACCCTAGCCGTGATCCGGATCGGATCGAGATTTCGATCCGGATCGGCCAGCCGCAGGAAGAAGCCTGCGTTCGGGATCCGGATCAGCTTGCCCGATCCGGATCGGCTCCAACTTTTTCATCAGAAAAATTTAGAAAAATTTCATAAGATCCAGAAAAAGTATGTAAGCACAATTGTGTATCAACTTTAAACAAAAATCATCGTTTCATACAACAAGAATTAGATTATGCCAAATCTATCAATAATATCCAAAAATGAAACGAGAATTTATAAAAATTAAATCCCTTAAAGTTGAACACTTTCAATTACATCTAACTTGATCTTATGAGTAATGCCTTTATCAAATCATCAATTCGGTAAAGAAAATGAAATACAAAGATCAATAGATGTTTGAAATCCCAAATATGGTAGCTAATTTATCTAGACAATCTGTTGAAGAGAGTGGCTCTTTGAGCATCTTTCTTTAAAATCCCACCTTATACCAACCTTGAAATTTGACGGAGTCAAGTATTTCAACATGCATTTTACTTAATCAAAAATTGAACAACCATGCTTGGTATACATGTGGTAGCTGCACACAATACTCGGACGACCGAGGTGGTAGCTCTTTCCTCCATGTGGTGGTAGTTTTCACACTCCTCATTGGGATGTAACTCTTTCCACATCTTTTGAGCATTTTACATTTCTTTGACTCCCCCTCAATTGGCTATCAATTATTTAAGATATAAAGTATTCAACCAAAAATTGATCTCGATTTCATACTCGACTAAGCAGTCAAATAAGATAATGACTATACCAAGAGATCATTGAGAGAGAAATTGACTTTGATCACTTAGAAGATGATTTAATTAACATAAATGATCATTGCAACAGTGAAATATTATGATGGCAAAAGCATAATAAATTTCTAAATGTGCGAAAAGATGCAATTAAAGTCAATTTTGATCTATGCTCAATTAATGTCCTATGTACAAACATAGATAATGAACAAAACAAAACAAAAACAAAACCTATCCTAAGCAAAGGTTTCAAAAATAAGTTTATTTCAAGGAAAGCATTCCAATTGCTTTTCGCAAATGAATAAAACGTTTTTGATCCAAAGGTTTTGTTAAAATGTCAGCTAATTGATCCTCAGTTGAAATATATGAAAGTTGAAGAGTATTTGATTCAACTAGCTCTCTAAGAAAATGATATCTAAGTTCAATATGTTTTGTTCTAGAGTGCAACACAGGGTTTTTAGAAATGTTAATTGCACTTGTGTTGTCACAAAGAATTGTTACCGAAGATGCTGAAATCCGGAAGTCGCTCAACACACTTTTCATCCAAATGAGTTGGGTTGAACAACTACCCGCTGAAATGTATTCCGCTTCGGCAGTCGAGAGTGCTATGCAATTCTGCTTTTTACTGTGCCATGCAACAAGGCAATGGCCAAGATAGAAGCATGCACCACTCGTGCTTTTCCGATCATCCACTGATCCTGCCCAATCGGCATCTGAGTATCCAACAATATCCAAACTAGTTCCCATAGGATACAAAATTCCGAAATTAATTGATCCTTTGATGTACCGGATGATCCTTTTCACCGCTTTCAGGTGAACCTCCTTTGGTGCTGATTGATATCTCGCGCAAATCCCAACACTAAAGGATATATCCGGGCGACTAGCCGTGAGGTAAAGTAGACTTCCAATCATACTTCGATACAGTTTCTCGTCTACATTCTCACTTTGTGAATCACTTCCAAGTCCCTTGTGGCTAGTTCCCATTGGAGTCGGAAAATCCTTCGAATTTTCTAAGTCAAACTTTTTAACCAACTCCATTGCATACTTGGATTGACTCAAGTGAATACCTTCATCATTTTGTTTAATTTGCAATCCAAGGAAATAAGTCAATTCGCCCATCATGGACATCTCAAATTCGCTTTCCATGGTCTCCGCGAATTAGAAGCATCATTATCTCTTGTTGCGCCAAATACAATGTCATCGACATAGATTTGTGCTACAATGAAATTGCTTTGATAATGCTTCACAAAGAGAGTCCTGTCAGCTCCCCCTCGAGTATAGCCCTTCTCCAAAAGGTGCTTTGTCAACCTTTCGTACCATGCTCGCGGTGCTTGTTTCAGACCGTAAAGAGCATTTTTCAAACGAAAAACATGGTTAGGTTGCTTATGGTCTACAAAACCTTTCGGTTGAGCCACATAAACTTCCTCATTTAAAAACCCATTTAGAAACGCGCTCTTAACGTCCATTTGAAATAATTTGATTTTAAAATGACAAGCAATAGCAAATAGTATACGAATGGACTCGAGTCTAGCTACAGGGGCGAAAGTTTCATCAAAGTCTATACCTTCTACTTGAGAGTAGCCTTGAGCAACTAATCGTGCCTTGTTCCTGATGATAGTACCATCCTCATTTTTCTTATTCTTGAAAATCCATTTGGTACCTATCACATTGTGTTGCTTTGGAGGCTTCGTTAATTCCCAGACTTTGTTTCGCTCAAATTGATGGAGCTCTTCCTGCATTGCTTTAATCCAGTAGTCATCCTGAAGAGCTTCATCTATATTTTTTGGTTCGATTAAAGATACGTAACAAGCGAAACCACAAACCAACTGCCTCTGAGTTCTAACTCCTTCTTGTGGATCTCCAATAATATTTGATTCCGGATGATCCTTGGAGATTCGTAGCGTTTGTTGAAACGGAGTGCTCGGAGGTATATGAGATGATTCCTGCACATCAGATAAACTTGAAGAACCATTAGATGCATCATTAATATTGGAAGTATTATTATGAGAAGATGCAATGGCAGGTGAATCATCATCTAGAGAGATATCGAGGGTAGATTTTCCAGATCCAAAGTGAAAAGCTTCATCTACTTTAACATTTATAGATTCTACGATCGTCTTAGATTCCAAGTTAAATACTCGATATGCTCTACTATTTGTAGAATACCCCAAGAATATCCCTTCGCCACTTCGAGAGTCAAACTTTCCAAGATTTTCACGGTCACGTAAAATGTAACACCGACTCCCGAAGATGCGAAAATATTTGATGTTGGGTTTTCTACCACACCATAGTTCATATGGTGTATTTAACGTTCCCGGGCGCAAATAAACTCGATTAATTACATAGATTGCAGTGTTCACAGCTTCAGCCCAAAAATGTAGCGGTAAATTCCGTCTGTGAAGCATAACACGTGCCATCTCTTGAACAACCCTGTTTTTGCGCTCGACAACACCATTCTGTTGAGGTGTATAGGGTGCAGAGAATTCATGCTTAATACCGTTTGAAGTGCAAAAGTCAATGAATTTAGAGTTAACGAATTCTCCACCTCTATCACTTCTAACACGAATGATCTTTTCATTCTTTTCAATCATAATACGAAGGCAAATCTCGTGAAAAGAATCAAAAGTATCAGCTTTCTCTTTTAAAATGCTACCCAAGAATACCGAGAGAAATCATCAATCATCAAGAAAATATACCATTTACCTCCCAAAGATGGTTGACGAGTTGGCCCCATTAATCCATGTGTAAAAGTTCCAAAGGCCGTTTTGTACCAACGTGGTTCAAGTTCTTGTGTGCAGTCCTGGACTGTTTTCCCTTTTGGCAACCACCACACACAATGTTTTGTTTAAATAAAAGTTTTGGAACCCCCTTGACCACGTCCTTGTTTGAAATTCTAGCAAGTTCCTTAAAATTTATGTGACCTAGCCTTTCATGCCAAATTGTTTCATTAATCAAAGAAACTAGATTACATTTTTCTGAAATTTTATTAGGAACAACATAGCAATTGTTTTCAGATCTAACCCCTTTTAAAAAGAAGACATGGTCCTTATCAGTTACAACACATTCAACAGATGAAAAGTTAACTGAAAAACCATTGTCGCAAAGTTGACTTATTCTTATGAGGTTAGTCTTAAGACCATCAACAAATAACACATTATTTAGAACCGGGCCATCTGGAATAGCTACTGTTCCTTTTCCAACAATTTTGGAAGATCGACCGTCTTCGAAAACAACGAGTCCTCCGGAGATTTTCTCAAGATTTTGAAAACTATTTTTGTCACCGGTCATGTGACGGGAACACCCGCTATCCAGATACCAAGACGAACTATCATATGCATGCAGGGAAACATTGGTAACAAGACAAGGAAAGATTTCACCTTTGCGCACCCAAACCTTTTTGGAATGCGTCGGTAATGGTCGTGAAGTTATATGCCTAGGTGAAAGCGTCTTGTTAAAACGATTGCTGCTCCTTGATGAAGTCGTCTTGCGCGGTAAACTACCAAGGTTCTTTTCCTTCAATTGATTTGCAATTGATTTCCGAGGAATCACCTTTGTGGTAGTCATTGCAAGAGGTGTTTGAAGTGAGCGTTTGACTCCCGTCTTGCAATATCTTCTTATGTGCCCTGAAACACCACAACGAAAACATACCTTAGATCTTGACGATCCCAAAGAGGATGAAGTAGGTTTGTTGTCGTTGTTTGTCTTGAATTCCTATGTCGGAGGAGGAGATACCGACTGAGGCACAAAAACTGTCCCACTCGAACTTGGACTGTTTCCAGTTTGAGTGTACCCGAGGCCGAACCGATTTGTTTGACCAAGACCAAGAAGCCTATCCAACTTACTCCTTCCTGAAGAGAATCGCTGCAAGTCATCCTTGAGTTGGAAAATGGTCTTTGTCATTACCAGGTTATCCTGTCGAGCCTCGTTGTAGAGCTTTGAGAAGTGATCCGCTTTATCCACCAGATTTGTATGTTCCTTCTCAAAAAGCTCATTGGACTCTTGAAGGGAAACATTTACTTTTATCAGATTTTCCCTTTCCACTTCAAGAGCATTTGAGAGAGAAGTTGCCCTTTTTGCTTCTTCTTCGAGATCATGCAATCTCCCTCTCAAACTCTTGTTTTTCTTAGCCACTTTCTTTGAATCCCTCAAAAGTCTGTGGTAGGTTAGAGCAAAATCTTCACCTTCCGAATCAGTCCGATTCGTTGTCCGTTGCAATCTTTTCAACAGGGAGTAGTGGACAATGACTCGGACCGTACTTGCCATAAAGCCATGAAGGGTGAAGATGTGGGACGCGTGGAATGCCGTGGTGCTCTTTCTTCATCACTTGAAGACGACTCATTTGACGTTGAGTGTCATCCCAAGTGACGACTTGCATCGCCTTCTTCTTTGCCGGATACTTGTTGGGACACTCCGTTGCAATGTGGCCGTAGCCTCGACATTTGAAGCATTGTAGTTGTCCCTCTGAACTTTTCTTATCCTTTGAGAAGTTCTCTTGCTTTCTTGACTTGTAACTTGAAGTACCCTTACCTTTGTTCGACTTTCCGAAGGATGGAGATTTGCTTGAATTACCCCTTCGAAAGTTGCGGCGAAACTTCCTTGTCAAGAGAGCGAGCTGCTTCTCAAATTCCTCCATAGAAAGGTTCTCGTCATCGTCTGAGGAGGATGTATCCGCGTCTTCTTCCTTAGTTGTTTTCAACGCATAACCTGAAGACTTAGAAGAGGATGCTTTTCCAGAAGAATTGTTAGTATTAAATGTCATTTCATAAGTTTGTAATGAACCAACTAATTCTTCTACACGTATTTCGTCCGGGTGTTTAATAGTTTCAATGGCAGTAACCTTTGGGCGAAATCGTTCAGGAAGAGTTCTTAAGATTTTCTTACAATCTTAAATTCTGGAATCTTCTCTCCCAGATTAGCACATGAGTTTACGATGTCTTGCAATCGTGTATAGTAGTCCGTGAAAGATTCATTTTCTGCCATCAAGATAGAGTCAAACTTGCTCGTAGCATTTGCAGTTTCTGAATCTTCACGAGGTTAGTTCCCTCATGTAACCTGAAGAACATCCCAGATTTCTTTCGCAGTCTCACATGCCGAGACGCGAGAGAATTCAGTTTGAGATAAGGCATTAAAATAGCATTAATTCCCTTGCCATTGTAAGAAGATGAATCTAACTCTTCCTTGGTCCATTTCGACCTAGGTTTTAAGGTGCGAACATCAGAGATAATTTCAGTTGGATTAGACCATCCTAATTCAATTGATTGCCACACCCTTTCGTCGATGGAAATTAAAAAGGCTTTCATCCGTACTTTCCAGTACGCATAATTTGTTCCATCAAAGAAAGGGGTCGATTGATGTTTCCACCTTCAACCATTGTTTACAACCCTATCCCGCTCTGATACCACTTGTTGGGTATATGTAATGGATCTAAATAGGGGAAGAAAAACCTAGAGGGGGGTGATAGGTGTAAACGTATAAACACTCAAAAATCGTTGCGATAAAAAACCCAATGCGGAAATAAAAATAATACGCAAGATTTTTACGTGG
>CM055062.1:9880122-9978011 GCA_029204045.2 Tillandsia leiboldiana
CTTCTTTTAGGATCTCCAATGATATTCGATCCAGGATGGTCCTTGGAGATTCGAAGTGTTTGAGGTAACGGAGTACTCGGAGGAATTTGTGATGATTCTTGCACATTGGATGAACTAGAGAAACCATGATGCATCAAAATTTTCAGAAGACTTATCATGCAAAGATGCAATATCATTAGCAGGAGATTCATCATCAAGAGACATATCAAGAGTAATTTATCAGAAGACATGAGAACTTCATCTACTTCACTACAAAAAAATTGTGATTTAGCGGCATTCTGTAATTGCCGCCTAAAGGTCAAAAAGTGCCGTAAAAATTTAGTGGTGGATTTAGCAAGTAATTAGTGCCGCCTAAAGTCGTGTTGCTGATTCTTCTACCGGCATTTAATTAAATTGCCGTTAAAATTAAATAATTAGTAGCATTAAATAAATGCCGTTATAGATGTGGTTATTAGCGATATTATTAAATGCCAGTATTTTTTTTTATATCTACAACACTAATAATGCCGGTAATTTATTAGTTTTTATTTGCAATATTATACAAACAAATATTGGTAATGTATTGTTATAAATGCCGGTAATTATAGTTTAGTTTATTGCAATATTATACAAATATTGGTAATGTATTGTTAATAATGCCGGTAATTATTAGTTTATTTACAATATTATACAAATATTGGTAATATATGTTTAATAAATGCCGGTAATTATTAGTTTATTTGCAATATTATACAAATGTTGATAATCTGTTGTTAATTCCGGCATTAATAAATGCCGCTAATTTTAAAATATTTTTAATTATATTTTTAAATAAATAAAAATAATATAAATTATATTTGCATTATCATAAATAATTAATCTTATTAATTTCAAAAAATACAATTTCAATGGATATATGAGATTTTAATATTTTCAATATTTATGCATAAATCGTACATAACAAAATACAAAAATAATTTACTAAGCCATTTTCAATTAACAAACAATAAGTTAAAAATCTTCAGTACTATTCAACATCCAAAAAAATAACAAATGACCACAAAATATTTCTAAACACAAAAGTACCAATACGTACACAAATAACGCATCCAAAATAAGTCATACACGGCATAAAGTTGTTTGCGAATATAAATACAGCTTAAAATTGTTTAAATTGTCTTGAATTCCAAAGGTAGCATTACCTGTGACGCCCCACTTCCCAGGGGGTCACCAATCCAACTACTCTAGCTCTAGCACGCTTAACCTCATGTTCCTCTTGATCTTGCTACCATCAAAATGCTATAGCCGTTAGAGATTTAGTCCTATTATATCATTTATATAGAGGACTAATCCAATTCCGGGGGTGTCACATTCTTCCCCCCTTTAATACCTGACGTCCACGTCAGGCTCCAGCAAACCACAGCCCAGGCGATGTGAGACTCGTCTTCGCTAGCCTAGCCGACCTTGTAGGATTGCACTCCATCACAACAACGGTCATTAGCCGGGGACCTCGCTCTACCCGCTATAACCCTGGCTCAGCCGAGACTCATCTACATTTCCGGCTGGTGATGGCTCTGATATACCAACTGTGACGCCCATTCCCAGGGGGTCACCAATCCTAGAACTACTCTAGACCTCTAGCAACGCTTAACTCTCATGTTCCTCTTGATCTTGCTAACCATCCAAATGCTATAGCCGGGTTAGAGATTTAGTCCCGATTATATCATTTATATAGAGGACTAATCCAAATTGGGGGTGTCACATTACCTGCGTTGAACCTGTCAAAAAAAGATCACGTTAAAAGTTAGTTTTAACGAGTCAAAAGTCTATATATTAATAATTAAATGACGAAAGGATAAAAATATGATCTTATACAAATGTAAAGGGCCAAGCCACAGATGCTCCAACAGCATCTCCAATTGTTTGAAAACCTCCATATGATCTTAATAATGGCTCGTTATGCTCTATGGAACATTTATTTGCACCTCCCAGCATTGTGATCCTAACTCGACACCACCTAATTTCGTTGTTGGATTTGTACTCAACAAAAAACCTTGCGCAACAGGCTTGTGAGGTTTTCTCAAGCTCTTCAAATATACTTCAATTCCGCCCTAATATTGAGTAAAAATAAGTAAATACAGTTAAACTTTTAAAGTGCAATAAGTAATTTGTACTAGTCTTTATATTGAAATAATATTAAATAATAACTAAAAAATGAAATAAAACTTGTGATTTATATATATTAGAATAAGTAATAAGAAAATTCAGAATAAGAAGAAGGTACCCCATTATCTAAAGTATGGACATCCTTTTCAACAACTTTTGTTCGATAACCCTGCATTCAAATATAGTATATATTGGATATCTATATTGATCTTAAGTACATATAAATTTATAGAAAAAAATTAAGATAAATTAATTACAATAAAATTACCTGATTTCGTGGTACTTCAAAGCTAGATTCAGAAGATTGTATTTCATTACTCGGCGGTTCTTCAAAGGGAATGTTATTATTATTACCATTCTGCAAAAAAAAAAAAAAAAAAAAAAAAAGATTAGATGATTTATCTCATTATAATTAATGGTTATTTTAAAAAATAAAATAAATATAAGTACACTCGAGTTTACTTGTGGACTGCCTATTGGATTAGATGTGCCTACTGGATTAGATGGAATGTCTCTATCTTCAGTCAAATTCAAGTCTTGTGATTTTTTTTCCATTGATTCCAACCTTGCCCTCATCATCGATAATTCTTGCCTCATTTCAACAATCTCCTTTTGCATTATGTTTTCTCCTCTTCAGCTAACCTTTTAGTTTCGGAGAGCATTCTTAAGCATTCAGCTCGAGTTGGATTTGTGCCAAAGACTTCTGAGGGAGCAGCACCCAACCCGTAACAACGAACATAATTTCCCCCTTTTTCTTTTCCTAAAGCCATCACTAACAGATCATCTCGAGCTGCATTTTTTTGTGCAATTTCTGGTTTCTGAGATGAAAAATTTTTGATTGCAGCCTACAAAAAAAAAAGTAAATGAGAGACAAATATTTTGAGATAGTAGATATAATTTTAACATGTTTAAAACATACAATGTTACTTTCACAGCTTTCCAGAGCCTCGCCATTCTTTTTAGTATGTGTTCTTATATATAATTCATGTCTTTTCGGTGCAACTTTATTCTCCTTTGTCATCTAGCAACACGTAGAAAAGTTAGTTTGTTTAGAAAATATAATAACAAATTTATATACACAATTTCAAAGAGAAAGAAGATTTTTACCTCTGCGCGAACCCTTGCAAAGCTCTTTGTGCCTGCGGTATGCGTGATATCTTGCTTTGCACGAGTAGCTTTATTTTTTGCACTACGGTCCTATAATGAGGCAAAGATATAAATTTAAATCCAATACAGTCAAACTAGTAAATTATCAATATGAAAAATATAGAAATAATGCTAAATTGTAATTTTCTACGTATATAAAGATATAAAAGACACAACAATTGTGATTTCTAAGTATCATTTTTTATACCAATGCTGCTTCAGAATTCCAATACTTGACAAGAAATTCCCATTCATTTGGTAAGACCCGTGAATCACGGTCTGCTATTCTTTCCGCGTAGGTTGTATGAGGATCATAGTGTCGTTTCTTCAACAAACATTTGTACTCTCTCCACTTTTTACCAATAGACATCATAATCCATCTTTTTTCTTCTTCTGGAATTTTGAACTTTTTCTGCATCAAAGATTAAATATGTACATTGATAAATATCAAATAATACGATAGGAATCGATATAAATATTATTAAATCTACCTGTACTATGTTCCACATTAAGTTTTTATCCGTGCTTGGAACATGTCTCCAATCTTTATGACTAAGAGGAGTTATTTGTCCGTTTCTGGCTATGAGTCCCAAAAAATTGCTAAGGGTAGCTGCTGATTTTCCAATCGGTTGTCCATATACATTGAATTTGACTTTTACCGGTTTTGTTCTTTTAAACAATTTGAGCAACTTTGTACGCCCTCGTGTATTCTTCGATGCTTGTGTTGAACCTGCTTACGAAAAATATATAGCAAGAGAAATCATTATTATTAATATATTTCATCAATTAAGAAATATAATTGTACAAAAATTCAACTCAATAGTTATTATTTTATACTCTAAGAGAATAAAAAAAATATACCATCTATCGCATTATCTTCTTCAGAATCATCATGAGAGTCATCTTCTTCAGAATCATTTTCTTCAATGTTAGCAGGATCATTATTTTGATTCTGCAAGAAATCATCATGTCGAAAAGGACTAGAAATTGGATTAGATAGAGTTGCATCATCACGAAGTAATTCAAAGGAAGGTTCCTGAAGTACAGTTGGATTGGTTTGAGGCTGACGAAGTAGGAAAGGACTAGAAATCTTTCGTTTTTGGGCAATGTTCCTTTCGGCTCATGATTTGGTTCACTTTGTCCGCTTGACTTTGCTCATGATTTGGTTCACTTTGTCCAGCTTGACTTTGTTTGTGATGATTGATCATTTCATTGGTAGTCGGGGACTGATTTTGGCGTAAACTTGAAACCAATTGAGAAAAATACGTATGAAGTTGTTGCTCAAGATTTTGATCTGGATTTGATGGAAACTGGTCCTGGTTTAGGAGCATTTCGTCATAATCTCTTTGATCAAAATGTGGTCCTATTGAAACTTTTTCTTTACCATTCTTTTTCTTCATTGTGATTCCTGTATTAAAAAAAAAATCAAGATATATAAAGTATTTGTTAGTCAAGTTCATATGAACAAAAATCATATAATAATATAAATATCATAACTAGTGGATGAACTCACAAGATATCATATAAAATAGTAAAGTGTTAATCAAATAAGATATCGCATAAAATCGAAAAGTATGACACACCTATATTAAAGTGGAGTCATTTACCTCATTGTCATTATGAAACTCCGCGTCATCAAAAGTATTTGTGTCCAATAAATGAGTATTTATTAGAGGAGTATCAATTGTAAGTTCAGGAACATCATTTCTGTTCCAACTAAATTCTTCTTCTGCATCATTTGCGTTACTATCAATTATGATATTATCTAAATGCACGTCTATGTCATCTGTCAGAACTTCTGGTTGCATATCAAAATAGTCTCTTGGCTTTGTATGAATAACAACTTTCCATTCTTTCTCGACAGGGTCTTGCACATAAAAGACTTGTTTTGCTTGACATGCTAGAATGAATGGTTCATCTGACAATTGATCACCGGTAAATAATAGTCGATTGAAATTTACTAGAGTAAACCCAAAATCGTCTCTTCTCACTCCCTTGCGATAGGAGCGAGTATCTGCCCAATCACATTTGAACAATGTTACTTTGAAGTGCTCACAATAGTTTAGCTCTATAATATCAGTGAGAATACCATAGTATGTAACATCTCCTGCTACTGGATTTTGATCTTTTGCACTGGCGTAACTTGATGTACTAGCAACGACGACAATGCCGCTATTTTGAGTTTTTCTATTTACTTCACGATCTTTAGTGTGAAACCTGAAGCCATTAATCACATAACCTTTAAATCTCTCTGTGACTCTATTAGGGCCTCGCGCCAGTGCAATGATTTCTTGTGAAACAGCTTCGCTTGTTGACTCAACTAATCTGAAAATCTACACGTCAATTTATAATTATAGTTAGCGCATTTGTAATATCACATAGATACACTTTAAACTATACACAGTTATGGATATATTAACTTACATGCTCTTTAAACCATATATGAAATGTGTCACTATGAATACGCTCAACTTCTCTATGTCGCATTCGACGATTTGCAACTCTGATCATGTCAATATGTTTTCTACAAGTTAATGTAACAAAAGCTCATTAGAATAGTCCAAAATAACCTATAAGATGAAAATTATTTTAGGTATTGAATATCTTACTGAAGGTATGGAGATACAACATCGCTATTGAAGAGCACATAGCGATGTGCTTGCACCCACGAAGTTTCATCTAGTTCAAACATCTCACCATGCCCTATGGGATAACCTTTTGATGACAAAGAAAACAGTGGGTTCTTTTCTAATTCTAACTCCTCTCCATTGTTGCGTTTCGAACGATTTAATCTTGTTTCAATGCCTTGCAAATATTGTGAGCAAAATGTTAAACTTTCTTCTGCCAGGTACCCTTCAGCAATTGACCCTTCAGGATGACTTCGATTACGTACATAAGATTTCAAGGTAGAAAGAAACCTATACAATTTAATAAGTAACGCGTATGAGTATGCAAAATCAAAATATGATAAAGTTAAAATAATGTCTACACGCTTTTATCTATATAAACTTTGAGAATATTGAAGTACCTTTCTATTGGATACATCCACCGATATTGCACTGGTCCAGCAATTCTTGCTTCGTATGCTAGATGTATAGCCAAATGAACCATTATGTCAAAAAAAGATGGTGGGAATATCCTTTCTAATTTACAAAGTGTCAGTTCTATTTGAGCTTGCAGTTGTTGGAGTTCTCTTCCTCTAAGAGATTTGGAGCAAATTTCTCTAAAAAAGTTACTTAATTCCATGAGTGTCAAACTTACATTCTTAGGCAAAACCTTCCGCAATGCTAAAGGAAGCAGTTGTTGCATCAAGATATGATTATCATGACTTTTTAGTCCTATAATTTTGCGCTCCTTTATATGCACACATTTTGATATATTTGCTGCATATCCATCAGGAACTTTAACTGACTTCAGTAATTTGAAGAATATCTCCTTTTCTTTTGTAGAAAGTGAGTAGCAAGCGGAAGGAATTATAGTTTTATTTCCTTGTTGCTTCAAATGAAGAGAGCTCCGAATGCCCATAAGTTGTAAATCCAGACGAGTTTTAATAGTATCCTTTGTTTTGCCATCAGTGCTTAGTATTGTCCAAATCACATTATCAGTAAGATTTTTTTCAATGTGCATTACGTCTAGATTATGACGTATAAGGTGCTTTTCCCAATAAGGTAAGGAAAAAATATACTTTTTTTCTTCCAAGAATGAGGTAAAAGTTGTTTTTTACCTTTCTTTCGCTTACCTTTATGATCACCGCCACGACTCTTACCAAACGTATTCTCAATGTCCTTCAATTGATCTAACAGTTTAGAACCAGATAACGGAACAGGTGCATCTCTAAGTTCTTGGTTTCCATCAAAAGATAATCTATCACGTCGAAATTTATGATTCTTTCCTAAGAATCTACGATGTCCCATATAGCATAATTTTCGACCGTGTTTTAGATAATGTGAATCAGTATCCACATTACAAGACGGACATGCCAATCGTCCTTTTGTACTCCATCCTGATAAATTCGCATACGCAGGAAAATCGCTAATAGTCCACAATAATGCGGCATGCATTTGAAAATTCTGCTTTGTAGAAGCATCATAAGTGTACAAACCATTCAACCAAAGATCATTCAACTCATCTATTAGTGGTTGTAAATAGACATCAATATCATTTCCAGGTGCATTTGGGCCAGGGATGAGTAAAGACATTATCAAATGTGGTTGTTTCATACACAACCATGGTGGCAAATTATATGGTATTAAGATTACTGGCCACGTGCTATGTGATGTACTCATTGATTTAAAAGGATTGAATCCATCACTCGCCAAGCCAAGCCTTACATTGCGAGGTTCTGAAGAAAATTCTGGATTTTGAAAGTCAAAAGTTTTCCATTGTGGGGAATCAGCAGGATGTCTCATCACTCCATCATTAATTCGATCCTCATGATGCCATCTCATTAATGAAGAAGTTGTTGATGACATGAACAATCTTTGTAGCCTGGATTTTAAAGGAAAGTGTCTTAAAACCTTTGCCGGGATTTTTCGAGTTGCTTTTCTAGAAGACTTGGCTGTATCAAGTTCAACATTGCTATCAGTTGTTTTCCATCTTGAAGTGCCACAAATGGCACATGAATCTGCATTTGCTGTATCCTTATAGTATAACTGACAGTCATTTGGACAAGCATCAATTTTATTATAACCTAAACCAAGGTCATTAATAATTTTTTTGCTTCATAGAATGAATCTGGTAGTGTTCACCCTCCGGAAGTGCTTCTTTTAGCAAAGGAAAGTAACATTGTGAATGAAGTATTGGTCCATCCATTTAAACACTTAATGTGAAATAAACGAACAATAAAAGAGAGTTTCGAGAACTTCTTGCAACCAGGATATAATTCTTTCTCAGAATCTTCAATTAGTTTGTAAATTTCTTAGCTTCTTCATTAGGATCTTCATTTAAATGTTGTTCTCTTGTTGCTATCTCCTCTTCACCCACATCAAACATACCAAATGCTTCATTTATCATACCACGCATATCATCATTTGTGTTAAGATTATCATTGTTGTATGTGAGGACGGTGATGTAACATCTTCTCCGTGATAAATCCAAGATGTGTATCCTTCCAAAAAAACCATCACATATTAAATGCTCTAGTACAGTATCCTTATTTTGCCAAAAACAATTAGCGCATCTTTTACAAGGGCAGAGAATTGTTCCTTCTCGGACACACTTTGAGAAATGCAAATTCAAGAAAGTTCGAGACTCCATCAAGATACTTTTTGCTCACCCTATATTATTTAAGTGGACGTGAGTTAATATGTCAAAATATTAATTCCAAATAAGACCATATTTCGTAGCTTGAAAAATCGTACTAAATCAATACCTGGGTTCATTCATCCAACTTTTATCCATAGATTGATGTCTAATAGGGCGGCAGAAGACTAAATAGGTCCTTGCAAATCCTAATTAAACAAAACTATTAGTAAAAAACTTTAAAACATCGAAAAGTAAATTGCATAATAAAATTG
The DNA here is from genome assembly GCA_029204045.2 of Tillandsia leiboldiana. Classification (NCBI taxonomy): domain Eukaryota; kingdom Viridiplantae; phylum Streptophyta; class Magnoliopsida; order Poales; family Bromeliaceae; genus Tillandsia; species Tillandsia leiboldiana. Next base: position 9,888,930 of record CM055062.1, read on the forward strand.
CAAACGAGAAACTAAAATCACCGGGCTCTCTGGAACAGCACCGGGAACAGTCACGGATATTTGGCATCACAAATTAATCACCGTAATTTCTCATCGTATAATTGGAACAGCAACATGGCTCTAAAACATAAGCTTGAAGGGTTTCAAATTGCAAAACCCTTCCATCTACTCAGCTATTTGCTGAAGTAGAGTGAGCATCAGCTCAGGAAGGAATTAATTCTCATCGTATAATTTTACTACATTCTACACAAGAAGAATAAATTAAAAACGTCACTAAAAATATATTGTTTTAACATCTTTTCGTAAAATATATAAGCTAGGTGTGTGATTGTTTTCGTTTTTCACTAACTGCGCTAAACCCATGTTTAGTTTATTTACCACCCAATATGTATGCTATTAATCCAAAAAAAACTAGAATAAAGAAGAGATTATACTATTTTGGAAAGCATTCCATATCCCGATTTATCTCTAACTAATTATAGACACTTACAATTAAATTTCTGTAGACTTTTTACTTAGCTCCAAGCAAGCTTAGCCCAAACATCGAAATCGTTCGTTACTCCAAATCGACTATCAAAATGTTTGGGTTCCTTGAAGCAAACTTGTTCCCCGCATTTTGTAATATTAAATTAGAGTTCTAAAGGATCATATAAAATTTTTTAAATCCTGAAACTACAACAATCCTAATTGTTTCTAGAATTTTTCAAAAATTACGGTAAAATCCAAATCCAATTACTAATCTTTACAATTTGTAATTTAGATTAGCTTAAGATTTATTAAAATTCTATTTATCAGAGTTAAATTCAAAACTCTATCTCAAAACTGTATTAATCACATAGCCTTTGTCTCCTCTAACTTCTCCTTATTCCAAACAAAAAAAGGGCTTCACAACCCAAATCCCTCCAGCAAAACTTGTTTTCCTCCCAAACTTCAAGATAGGAGACACTACAAAAAAATTGTACACAATAACTTGATTAATTCTCATCGTACACAATAACAGAAAAACTTGTTTCTCCCAAACTTCAAGATACCAAACGGGGCCTTAGTACATGCTCCAAATGTAGGCTCTTGAGTGCTAAAAATTGTGAATTGATATTCACAACAGGGACTAGTCTTTGGATGTGAGAAAAAAAACTAGTGTATTTATTTTCTTACAACTAATCCTAATTCATTTTCTAGTAGTTGCTTGGTATTAGAGTCAACTTAAGCTTCCTTTGTGGCAGTAGGTTTGAGTTCAATTTTCACTTTTACCATTTATGATTTTCAATAATTGATTTGTTTAAGCCTTAAACATCTCATAAAACAAATATTTAAATCAAATCATCCCATTTCACACACACACACACACACACACACACACACTCTCTCTCTCTCTCATCTCCTGCCTCTCTCTCTCTCTCTCTCTCTATATATATATAATATATATAGCACATACGCGCGCGCACGCCCCATTAGCCTAAAAAAACCATGGAGGCAAAAGATAATGCAGAAACAGTTTAAGTGTACTATAAAGCTATATAAAGATGAACACTACCCCCACCACTAGTTTCAAAAAATGGTACTGTGTGTTCATGGCCTAGAAACACTTACCTTTTTTTTTCTTTTTTCTTTTTCTTTTTTCTTCTGTGCGTGTGTGTTGTGTGTGTCTTAGTGTGATCACACCATCAAAATAATATAAGAGTAGAGGAAGCAACGAGGACTCAATTGTGAGTAGTGGTCTCTCCACTAAAACAATTAATCCTTCTCTTTTCCTTTCTTTTAGGCCTAAGCTATTGCTGCTGCTCACTTACACTTCACTTCCTTGTATTTTTTTTTTTTTTTTTAAAATATATATATATTCTTTTGGGGATTTATGTCTTGGACATGTTCTTCTCTTTAATCTTTATGTTCAAAAATGAAAGAAAAGGATTCATGTATGAATAGCCTTTTTACTATATCCTGATATTTAATTTCAAGTTAATAATTAATTGGTCTTTAAAGGAGACACTAAAAAAGCTTGCAGGAGTCGAATGCTCACTTGAAGGATGAACAGAACCAATTTGGTTCTCTCGCGCATTTCTTCGAACACATGGTATGCAACAAACATAACACATAATCTTGAAGACAACATGGTGGATCCTTACACCTAGGCTCTGGGTCTCAAGCACCAGCACCTGTAGGTGCTACTAGACTCCACGAAGCTTGCTGGGCGCATGGCCGGCGACGAGACCCGGTGGCAGCGACGGCGGAGCACTCTTGGCCGGAATATGCACCAACAATGGTGAAGCCTCAACCGAGCAGCATGGGTCTCATGCAAGGGCCTCTGTGTGTCAGTCACAACCTGGTGGAGCTAGCTGTGCAAGTGGCCGGTGGCAACAAGCGGCGGTGGCGACGGCGGCGCAACCTCGGGCGAACCCAAGATAATCCAAAGCTAGGGCATCAAACTGCGAAGCGCACACTAATCCAGACGCAACCAAACTTCTAGGGGAGGTTCCACAGGCCCTACAGAAGGTGCCCATGATTTTTTTTTCGAAGCTGAAGCATTGGGTGCGGCAAACAGCCGCAGCGGAGCATGTTCGGTTTCCGGCGGGTGCAATTTCCCCGCCGGCGACCGGGGGCATTCCCAACTTCGGGGTTTGGCTGGGAGGTTCACCAAGAGGTGATGGATATACTCAGGAGGTCTAGGTAGCAAGAAACACAAGAATAAACAACCTCACCTTCGCCGGATCCGAGGAAGAAGACGGTGATCTTCCCAGCGTCGCGCGGCCACGACGGTGCACCAGCCCACCTCGGATTGCCTTCTGGATGAAGAACACCACCACAGAGAGGTCCAGGCACAGATCCAAGCTTTGGTGCTCTTCTCCTTCTCCAACAACCCGGGATCAAAATGCTCCTTGAAGCTTCTTGCTTTTCCGGCGACCAAGGGTGGCGGCCGGCGGCGCAGTCTCTCGGGAATGGTAGCAGAGGGTCGTGGGGGTCGTGGGGTGGTTAAGTTTCACAAACGGGTGCGGCTAGGGTTGCGGCTAGGGTTTCTAAAGCAACCTTATGTTGCTATTACACCTATATTGCAACAAAATGCCAACTAGCCCTTCAACTTGCATCCCTTAAAGCTAGGTCCCTTGCTGTAGAACCACTTCACAAAGAAGTCCCTCTTGTACAAGTTTGGTACACTTTGACACATAAATATAGCATCTTTACGCAAAATACTGCAATTTTTTCCATATTTCACGCTTTTCGAGACAACCGAGTTGTCAAACTGAAAAAACAGACACCACCACGACGTCCGGCTCGACGAAACCTATCAGGTAGCGATTTTGGTTCGCTAAAATTCAACTCCATAATTTTTAAAATCCATCTTATACTGTAAATTATACAGTTCGGGCACGTTTTACGATACTTTAGGCTCGTCAAATTCAAATTTCGTCAGCGCCACTGCGCTTAGAATGACAAAGCGGTTAAAATCGACTAGCTGGACCGTCAAATTCGGACTCCAGACAGTGAATCGGTCAACGTTCGCTCGACGGGGAATTAAAACAGGAGGGTACTATTCACGACTTAAGTCATGGGCCCCACTAGGTTCTTCACTGATTTCTGAACAATCCGACCGTCGGATCGAAAATCGGTTTATATCGTTTTTAATCGATTCGACGAGACGGTCGCACTGGCGATTTCAGATTTTCGAGATCAGACTCGAATCTGAAAGGCAGACATCGTGCTCCGAAAACTGTGCAATTTGCACATCGGTATACAACCCATAGGTTCAACTTTGCCATTTCTCATTCATATTCACATTTGAACTTGTTTCAAATTAAATTTTGAATTTCTAGATTACTACAAGTGCCCTAGGTTCCATACACCATAGGAACTTGTACAAAATGCTAGATAGTCCTTTAACTCTCAACATAAAACCTAGGTCCTTTACTGTAGAACAAAATCACAGAGAAGCCCTTCCTCTACAAGTTTGTGCAATTTGACACATAAAATATTGGACTTTTCACAAAATACTATAAAATTTATATATTTCATGTATTTCGAGATAATCGGATTGTCAAACTGAAAAACGGACACCACCACGACGTCCGGCTCGACGAAATCTATAAAGTAGTGATTTTGGTTTGTCGCATTTGATCCTCTAAAAATTTAAAATTCATAAAATACTATAATTTATACAGTTTGGCACGTTTTACGATGCTATAGGTTCGTCAAATGTAAATTTCGTCAGCGCTACTGCGCTCAGAATGACGAAGCGGTTAAAATCGACTACCTGAACCGTTAGATTCGATCACTAGACAGTGAATCGGCTGACGTTCACCGTCGAAAAAACCGAATCAGGGGTTACTATTTATCAGTACTATAACTTAAGTTGCGGGTCCCACCAACTACTTCGCTGATTTCTGGGCAATCCGACCGTCTGATCGAAAAACAGTCTATACCATTTTCAATCGGTTCGACGAGACGGTCACACTGGCAATTTCAGATTTTCGAGATCAAACTTGGATCTAAAAGGTGAACAAATATTGCTCTGAAAAATGTGCAATTTGCAGGAATAAATCTAATATATTTATTTATATCTTAAGTAAGAATTTAAGATCTTTTACCAATATTTGCTTTTAAATTGCATAATAAAGTTTTTAGTGGCATTAAAAGTAATTGCCGGTATGTAAACTATCTTTTACCAGCATTTAAAAATAAATATAGCTAAATATTCATATTTACCAACAATAATTTGTAAATATCGATAAATGATATATTAGCAACAATTTGTAATAAATGCCTGTATATTTTATATTTAGCAACATTTACTTAAATATTGCAACGAATAGTGCCGCTGTATGTCATATTCACCAACAATAATTTGTTAATATCGATAAATGATATATTTAGCAATATTTTTTAATAAATGGCTGTATATTTTGTATTTAGCAACATTTACTTAAATATTGCAACGAATAGTGCCGCTGTATGTCATATTCACCAACAATAATTTGTAAATATCGAAAAATGATATATTTAGCAATAATTTTTAATAAATGCCTGTATAATTTATATTTAGCAACATTTACTTAAATATTGCAAGGAATAGTGCCGCTGTATGTCAAATTTCTAGTAGTGCTTTAACATTAATTGATTCTATCATCGTCTTCGATTCAAGATTGTATACTCGATATGCTACTGTTTGTAGAATAACCCATAAAAATTCCTTCATCCCTTCGAGAGTCGAATTTTCTAAGATTTTCTCGATCGCGTAAAATGTAACAGCGATTCCCGAAGATATGAAAATACTTGATATTAGGTTTTCTACTAAATGGGGTATTCAAAGTACCTGGGCGCAAATAGATGCGATTTATCACATAGACCGCGGTTAATTACTTCAGCCCAAAAATATAAAGGGAGTTTCCAACTATGAAGCATAACACGCGCCATCTCTTGAACAACCCTATTTTTGCGCTCGACTACACCATTTTGCTGCGGTGTATAAGGTGCAGAGAATTCATGTTTTATGCCATTTGAAGTGCAAAAATTAATAAATTTTGAATTGATGAATTCTCTACCTCTATCACTGCGAATACGGACAATCTTTTTATTTTTCTCAATCATAATACGATGACAAATATCATGAAAAGAGTCGAAAATATCTGCTTTCTCTTTTAAAAATACTACCTAAGAATATCTAGAGAAATCATCAACCATAAGAAAAATATACCATTTTCCACCCAAACTAGGTTGACGTGTTGGCCCCATTAAATCCATATGCAATAATTCTAATGGGCGTTTTGTTCCTACATAGTTCAAATTCTTGTGAATGGATCTAGTTTGTTTTCCCTTTTGACAACCACCACACACAAGATTTTCTTTGAAGTTCAATTTAGGAACACCTCTAACTATGTCTTTGTTAGATATTCTAGATAGTTCCTTAAAGTTAATGTGACCTAGTCTTTCATGCCAAAGAATCTCATTATCAAGTGACGCTAGGTTACATTGTTGACTTGTTTTACCAGGAACTACATAGCAATTGTTCTGTGACCTAACCCCTTTCAAAATGAATGAATGGTTTTCATCAGTTACAAGACATTCTACTGAAGAAAAATTAACTGAAAAACCATCATCACACAATTGGCTAATGCTTATGAGGTTAGTCTTAAGGCCTTCAACAAACAAAATATTGTTCAAAGCCGGGCCATCTGGAATAGTAATTGTTCCTTTGCCAACTATTTTTGAAGATCGTCCATCTCCAAAAACTACATGTCCTCCGGAGGTTTTCTCAAGGGTTTGAAAAATATTTTTATCTCCGGTCATGTGGCATGAGCAACCACTATCCAGATACCAAGACGAATTGTCATACGCATATAGTGATGTGTGAATAACAAGACAAGGGAAGAATTCACCTTTGCGCACCCAAACCTTACAAGTTTTGGAATACGTCGACAATGATCGTGACATTGATCTCCTTGGTGAACGAGTCTTGTTCGGTTGATCACTTTTCTTTGGAATCCATAATGACGTCATGTTGTGGGGTGTACTACCATTGTTCTTGACCTTTGGTTGATTTCTTCTTGAATTCCGGTCATTGTTCTTGATGGTAGTTGTTGCAAGAAGCGCTTGATTTGATCACTTGGCTCCATTCTTGCAATTCCGTCTTATGTGCCCTGCAAAACCACAATGAAAACATACCTTTGTGCAAGTTGAACCCGAAGTAGATGAGGTAGGCTTGTTAACGTTGGATGCAGTGATTTTCGTCGGAGGAGGAGAAACCGACTGGGGCACAAACTTTGTACCGCTTGAACTTCGATCCTCACCGGTTCGAACGTATCCAAGACCCAAACGGTTCATTTGATCGAGACCAAGCAACTTATCCAACTTGCTCCTTCCAGAAGAGAATCGCTTCAAATCTTCCTTAAGTTGGAGTATGGTCTTCGTTATCTCTAATTTTTCTTGTTGAGCCTCGGAGTAGAGCTTCAAGAAGTAATTAGCTTTATCCACCAATTTGATGTGCTCCTTCTCGAAATGCTCATTCTTCTCTCGAAGGGAAACATTTATTTTGACCAAGTTATCCCTTTCCTCTTCAAGAGCGTATGAGAGAGAAGTTGCATTTTTAGATTGTTCTTCAAGATCCCACAATCTTCTTCTCAAACTTTTGTTTTGCTTTGCCAATTTCTTTGAATCCATTAATAATTTATAGTAGGCAAAAGCAAAGTCTTCACCTTCATAATCGCTCGGTTCATCATCCGTTGCATTCTTTTCATTTAAGGAGGAGTTGGATAATGAACCAGAGGAAGTCGCTGAAAAGCACATGTAAGGTGAAGTTGTGGACGCGTGGAATGCTGTGGCGTTGTTATCCTCATCACTGGAAGATGACTCATCAGAAGTGAAAGTGTCATCCCAAGTGATGGCTTGCGTAGCCTTCTTCTTTGACGGATTCTTATTGGGACACTCCGTTGAGATATGGCCATAACCTCGGCATTTGAAGCACTGGATTTGTCCCTCAGAGTTCTTCTTGTCCTTTGAAGAACCCTCTTGCTTTCTTGACTTAAAGCTTGAAGATCCCTTGCCTTTCTTGGACTTAACGAAGGATAAGGATTTACTTGAATTTTTCCTTCGAAAGCTTCGGCGAAATTTCCTAGTCAAGAGTGCAAATTATTTCTCGAAATCCTCCATGGATAGATTATCATCATCGTCTGAGGAGGATGAATCCGCGTCTTCTTCTTTTGTTGATTTCAATGCAAAACCTGAAAACTTAGAAGAAGAGGAAGGCTTTCCAGAAGAATAGTTAGTAGGAAAAGTCATTTCATAAGTTTGAAGTGCACCAACTAATTCTTCTACTTTGATTTCGTCCAGGTGGTTTACTGTTTCAATGGCTGCAACCTTAGGGCGAAATTTTTCCGGAAGAGTTCTTAAAATCTTCCTTACAACTTTAGATTCTGGAATTTTCTCTCCCAAATTAGCACATGTATTAACGATATCTTGCAATCGTGTATAATATTCTGTGAAAGATTCATTTTCTGCCATAAAAATAGAGTCAAATTTGCTCGTAAACATTTGCAGTTTTTGAATCTTCACTAAACTTGTTTCCTCATGTGTAACTTGTAGAGTATCCCAGATTTCTTTCGCAGTCTAACATGCTGAGACGCGAGAAAACTCAGTTTGCGACAAAGTATTAAATAAGGCGTTAATTCCTTTGCCGTTGTAAGAAGATGCATCAATTTCTTCCTTAGTCCACTTCGACCTAGGTTTGATGGTGCGAACATCAGCAATAATCTCAGTAGGATTTGTCCATCCAAACTCAATTGATTGCCAAACCCGTTCATCGATGGGAATCAAGAATGCTCTCATGCGTACTTTCCAATATGCATAATTTGTTCCATCGAAGAACGGTGGTCTATTGATGTTTCCACCTTCAACCATTGTTTACAACCCTATTCCCGCTCTGATACCACTTGTGGGTTATGAATAATATGGATCTGAATAGGGAAAAAACCACCTAGAGGGAGGGTGAATAGGTGAAAACAATAAACACAATAAATCGTTGCGTAAAAAAATAACCCAATGCGGAAAATAAATAAAGTACTCAAGATTTACGTGGAAAACTCCGTCACAAAAGTAAAAAACCACGGGACCGATAACACGGCGAAATCCACTAAGATTAAACACATACAAGGTGATTTACCGAAACCCTACGACTCAACCTTTTTCATACGCTCCTAGTTGATCTTCTCCGCTCGCTCCGAACGCTCCTCGAATCCACTGTAGTAACCATGATTTTTTTAACTGAATTTTTAAAGTTTAAATAATTTTTGGAATTAATTAATTGGCAAAAATAGATTATTAATAGTGTAAAAGTGGCCCAAAAATATTGACTTTTGATCGGGGTCTGATCTCGAAAATCTGAGATCACCAGTGCAGCCGTCTCGTCGAAACAAGTAAAAATAATATACACATGTTTTCGATCCGACGGTCGAATCTTCCGAAAAACAGCGAAGAAGACGCGGAGCCCATTACTTAAGTTGTGAATAGTAACCCATGATTTCGGTCCCCTCTCGACCAACATCTGCCGATTCACTGTCTGGACTCCGAACATATCAGTTCAGGTAGTCTATTTTAACCGCTTCGTCATTCTGAACGCAATGGCGGTGATGAAATCTGCGTTTGACAACCCGTGCATCTCGAAAGACGTGAAAAATGCCAAGAAATTTGGGTATTTTTGCGAAAACCCTATTGTTTTATGTACCGAATTAATTGAGATTTAATTTTGAGGTATCTGGATGCAAAATGAACCTACAGTAGGGGTCTTAGAGCAAGAGGGTGGTTGTGTAGGGACCAAATAGCATATTGTTGCATTTTAGATTTTTTTTGGCTTGGGTCTTTTGGGCTCCTAGTGGGGGGGGTTACAGGAGTTTGTGGGGTCTTTTAAAGACCTGTGGTGCATTGAAGCGAAGCAAACCGCCTTCCCCACTAGCTCTGAATCGCCAAGAGCCGCACCATTGGAGAGAGATCCGAGCTTGAGGAGAGAAAGAGAGAGGTTGCTCCAAAGTCCTCCAACTTGGTCCCTAAGCCTTCTGGAGTGTTTTCTTGCGTCCTGAGATTGAGTCCGAGCTTGCTAGGTGGCTGTGCGATGCGGGGGAGGAGAACCGGCCTCAACCCATCTTCTCCAACTCCGGCAAAGGCGAGTCTCCCATTTCTTAGGTTTCTTAGCCCCAAGACCTTTGGAAACCAACTCTGTAGAGTCTAGAGATGCTACACACCAAGTCCCAGCCTTCGGGATGTCCCCGGTTGCCGGCGGGAGAAATATCTCCGCCGGAACCCTAAAAGGCATCGCCGCGGCCGTGCGTCGCAACCGATGGCTCAAATGCCAAAATAAAATGATGACCTTCAACTGTAGGACATGTGGATCATCTCCACAAAATTTGAGGGAGTTCGGTCGTGTGAGCACATTGCAGATCGAAACCCTAGTTTTCGGGTTATTGCGGTTTGGCCGAGCTCTTTGCTCCGGCGCCGGCGTCGCTCCCCCCCTCCGGCCACTTGGCCGAGAAGCTTCCTGAAACCATTTAGGGACCAACCATGCGTTTGCATGGCATCCATGCAGACCAAAATGGGAGTTGCCATGGATGACCCGAGCTTGAGCTCGTTAATGGCGGCCGGCCATCTAGTGCACACCGAAGGTTGTGGCTTGCCCAGACCTTCTCTATTTAACCTCTAGAAGCTATTGGTGCTATTGCATGTAGCCCAGAGCCTTTAAATGGAAATCCACCATTGATGCCACCATTATTGCCCGAGTTTCTTCTCCACGGCCAACAATGGTGCATGGGTAGCCCGAGCTTGGTTGGGAAGAGCTCTTGCCACCTTTTGATGCTTTTCCAACCAGTATTTACCTTCTCTAACCAAGTTTGCCATAGTTGTTGTCTTGAATGGGTTGAGTTGTGTGTTGTGCAAAGATGCCCACCAAGTGTTCGGGGAAATGACCGAGAGAGCCCAAATTAATTCCGGCTAGTTGTTGATCATCCAGAAAGTGAGCATTCGACTCCACATGATCCCCTGAGCTTTATGCTCACTTCAGTTCCAAGTTTGATTGTATGGATCAATGTGTGGAACCAACTAAGCCATTCGAGAGCAAGGGCTTGGATCTTTTGATTCAGCAAGAACAAGACTGCACTAGAGTGAGCCCATGAGTCTCGGTGACATGCTGAGTAAAGTGCTCAACCTGCTTTGCTGTTTACACATGCAAAAATAAAAGAATTTAAACGAAGGGCTTTAGAGGGTCTATATGGTCCCTAGGCTATCCTAATGACTTTAGCGGCTTCGCAGCAGAGAGCCTCTGTTTAATTTGAGGTGTAATGACACGACTTTTCTAGTATTATTTTACCCTCCTGCTAATAAAGTGTAAGTTAGAGGGAATTAAAATATCGGGCTCTTTAGAGTTGACTAACATGCGGTGCGGGTATTTTTCGGTGATAGAGCTCGAAAAACGATGAGCGACGGTGCAATCGGATCCAAAATCCGACTTACGGATCTCCCGGAATGGGGTTTCTAAGATCGCGGTGACTTAAGGTGTGCATCGAAATCCGTGTAAAATATCCGACACGCTTTTTGAGGAATTTTGGATATTCCGTGTGATTAATTAATTAAGGAATTAATTAATCAATGACGTGAAATTAAATCTGGGAATTTATTCCCTATATTAATTAATTAGGAAATTAATTAATCGGTGACTAGGATTTAAAAAGGTGGGGTTTATCTCGTGGGATTAGATATTTATTGTTAGAAGATAAATATCCGAATATTCCGAACTTTTTCTTTTTACGTACGAATAATAAAAGGGAAATAAAAGAATAAAATAAAAGGGGAAATTAAATTAATAAGAGGATATTTAAACCCCGGTCACCAGAAAGCGGAAAAAACCCTAATTTAAAATACCGCCTTCTCAAATCCTCCTCTTTCGTGCGTACCGAAAACCCAACGAAACCCTAGTTGGAAAAGAGAGAAAAGAAAAAGGAAACCCTAACCGGAGGAGAAAAGAAGGAAAGAAGGAGAAAGCGGAGGAACCCGATCGCCCCAATTGACGTCCGGAGACCGGAGAACGAGATCGTCGACGGGGAGCGGATCCGGATCTCCAACGCCGTGAGGACCAAGATCGGTTCTTTAATTCCGATAAATTAAGGTTAGTGATCATCGTTTCGTTGTCAAATTAATCGGGGGTTTTCCATGTTCTTGTAAGGTCGTTTTAATTGGTACATCGATCGCGGATTTTCGTTGGGTTTTGATCCATGATTTATTCTCGTTCTTGATCGAGGGTGATCGATGGTTTTTATCGAGTTTAATCGATGCTTTTTAATCGGATTCTTTTTATCGCGCTTCCGATTGACGTTTTGGTTGTCCGTCGATCGTTGGTTTAGTCATTAGAATTATCGTGTATTTATTCGGGAATTTTTGGGGATGTTTCGTTGGAACATAGTGGGTTAACGGGAGGCCGCCGCCGTCGTTACCATGGTCGCGGGGTCTTCGCCGGAGTCGCACGGGAGCGAAAACGGAGAAGAAATCGCGAAACGGGAGCGAAAACGGCAAAATTAGGGTTTACTGTGCTTGATCGTACAGCACGGTCCACGGGTCCAGGCGTGCACCCGGTGCACGCCCGTAGCGTCGGAAGCACAAGACCCGGCGCACAGTTTCGCGCACCGGCCCGGCCCAAGGCACGCGGTGCACGCCTCGTGTGTGCACCCGGCGCATGCCGCACGGCCACCCGACGCTTAGACCCGGTGCACTTCTCGCGCGTGCACCGGCCCGGCCCAAGACGCGCGGTGCACGCCTCCTGCGTGCACCCGGCGCATGCCGCACGGCCGCCCGATGCGCAGACCCAGTCCATGGTTGCCCCTGTGCACCACCCGACAGCCCAAAGTTCGGTGGCTCCGTTTGGGTCCGTTTTTCCACCGTTTTGAGCGCCGTTTTCGCCGTTGGGATCATTATCTCCGCGGTTTTCTTGGTGTGGCCACTTGGGATCTTTTTGGTCACTGTTTTATTATGTCGGGTGTTAATTTGGCCGGTGCTCCGCGCCCCGACGAAATCGTCGGGGGCGCGCCGCCGGGTCTCTTGTCTTATCTTTTTGCCGTCGGGATCTTCCGGGCTTAATCATTATCGTCCCGAGTCGGCTACCGGTTGAGAATTGGATTTTGTTGGATTTCCATTAGCAGTTTTAGACTCCGACGGGGTTCGCAATGAAACAGTCGCGGTCCGGTGGTTGTTAGCCTTTGAATTTACCGGTGTGATCTGAGTTTTCGATTTTACTTGACTGTTTTGATTTGTTGGGTTTTTGATTGACATCGCGGTCCTCTAGGTGTAGTGATTTCGGCTTTGGTGGGTTCTTTATTACAGTGGTTGGGACCACTGATGTTACCTGATTAGGGTATGGTGTTAATTTGTACTCTTTGATATTCTAGTAGGCCGCGAGGAGTTCCGATTGCTTAAGAGGGTCGCGGGCGCGGTCATATATCTTCAACTAGGTGGGTACCCTTGCTATAAGTGCAACAAGTGCAGTAAGTGCATCTATCATCATAAAAAGGCTCGTTAAATTGTCTAACAAAGTAGATGGAATGTTAAATCTTTCGCTTAAATGTTTCTTTTCATTCTAACATGATAATTGTAGCGACTGCGGTCGCGGTGCTCAATACACGCCGACACCGGCAAATATTGGGGTGGGATGCTGCACGTACACAGGCGGATTGGCCTCCGCATGGGTGTACTTTTCCGGAGAAGTGGTCTCTTTTGACCCGTGTGCCTCACAAAGGGGTGGGAGCCGTGAGGACCTCTTCACGACAGCTAAGGTGGCCGCACTAGCTCCGTGAAGGGGTTAAAAGCATCAATGGGGTTGTGCACGAGGAGGGACTTCCGTCTCTCCGACATGTACTCTGGGGTTGGTGCCCAGCTTATTTGGTGACTGGGTTTTAGCGAAAGGTTCCGGTGTATTTCGGTTTGTTCTTGAATCTATGTTAATCGTTAAGACATCTACTTTGTTTGTCACTGACTTTACCCACTCCGTGACAGGTTTGACTAGGTGTAGTAGTCGGGACGACGGTGAGGCAGCGATTAAAGAACATTAGCTGGATGAGGTTTATTCCATTATTTCTTGCTTGAGTTATCTCTTCCCCTTGTTATCTAAGTTTAAGTTCTGAATTGCTTGATTGTGGAATGTTGTGGATGTTGGATTGAGAGACGGTTTTGTGATGTGATTTTTATAATGTTCCTTGATGATTTATATGCGGCATGTTTTATACCGAACAAAGAGGGGTTTCGAAAATGTTTTCCAAAACCAAGTGTCGTGTGGGCACTGCTTTGAAAACCTGTGGATTTATCCTTTCCGAAATGATGTAGCCGCCTTACTGTGAATGTGTAGACGTTTTTAAAGGAATGGGTGTCGAGTGGACACCGTTTACAAACTTGTAGGTTCCTCTTAATGTGATTAAATGTCTTTACACTCTCGTACTTGTTGACTGTGACTGTGTGGTTAAAGATTGTATGTTGATGCTGTAAATGAGACGCCGTGCATATACAAAGGAGACTCTGTCCGTGGGCAGGGTGAATTTGTGTATGTGGCGGTCTGACACGCACCGGGGACGAGGCTGATGCTTATTTATTAAGGAAAAAAATTTATACATGCACATTTCCGCTTATCTTTACCTAAAAACCCCCGGGGGCGTGACAGATTAAATGGTATCAGAGAAAAACAAATTTAACCACAGCAGTCAGTGATCCACATCCACAGTGTATGATGCCACAAGCAAATCGAACATGAGATAAAAAGGTGTAGGTGCGGTAGATCGTGAGTGTACGAGGGATAAAGGGGTATTTAATTTCGGTGTGTCCGTAGGTCGTGGTGCTAGACCAGTTAGGTCTAGGGTTGACTTGGTTTCTTTGCATATAGCGAATAATGGCCCGAAATGGGCTATCAGCGGAGAACACAGGGGCAGAAAGTACGGTGCGAACATCGGCGGAGTATCAGCTTCTCCGACAACGACTACAAGAGATGGCCGGGCAGCTAGCAACCCTTATGGAATAGATGCGATAGTGGGTGCAATGGTCGACTACACCAATGGGGGTCGCCCAGGCTTCTCTGCCCGGACCAGCCGCACCAGCAACTTTGGGACCTACGCTGGGAGCCGTTATTGGGAACCCCTTGAGGGAGAGACGGCCGACCCTTGGGTTGTGGGAAAATAGGTAGATACCATGGAAAGGCTCTTCGAAGCTTTGCTAATGGAGGAGGGTGAATGGGTCCCTTTGGCAGTCCTTTTTCTTGAGGGAGACGCCCGCAAGTGGTGGAAGACGGTGCGCCCGGACCCCTCGGAGGGCACCGCCCTTCCATCTTGGACCACGTTCCGAGGAAAACTGTTTGGGGCATTTCTCTCCGACAGCATCAAACAGCAGATGGAAGATGACCTGAAGCCCATCAAGCAAGGAAGTCGGACAGTTATGGGATATCAACGGGCATTTGTGAGGTTGATCAAATGTGTTCCCTTGTTATAAGAGATGAATCTCACAAGGCCCATCTATTTGTGAATGGCTTATGGAGCGACATCTTCAAGGTGGTGCAAACGGCGGGTTTGCACGCCTTCCAGGAGGCGGTCGATAGAGCCACCGCGGTGGAGCGCGGATTTACGATTTCACGAGCCCGACGGGAGAGCTCAGAACACAACAGGGATAAGAAACGAACTCGGCCAAGCTTCGGAAGAGAGCATACCAAGAGGAGCCGGCCTCCTAAATACTCGAGATTGCAACAAGGAACCAAGAATGCGCCGACGAGAGGACAATGGCCGGTGGACAAGTCTTGCATCATTTGCGATGGAATACACCAAGTGACCGGATGTCTCCAGAAGCAAGACCATTATTTTCGAAGTGGCAAACTGGGGCACTATCGTTGCAACTGCCCCTCGAAAACGGGGACATCATCCGTAGCAACATCTACACCCTCGTCTCCGCAATCGGGAGGAGGGAGAGTCTATACGATGACCCACCATAGGACGGACCCATAGAGCATGATGTAACAGGTAATACTCGAGTTTCAGACCATCGTGCTAGAACTTTGGTGGCAACACCTAAGCATCCCACTCTTTCACCTCGCTTCATGTTTTCACCCTACCTTAGTTATTAGAAGAAATCCCTATCGTAGGAATAAGTTCGGTTGGACCCTCTGGCTACCCCTCCGGGCAGGCGGCTGTACCCCTTCCTGCCCAGTGAGGGTGAGGCGGGTTCTTAGTCTCTAAGAACTAATGAGGTTCCGTTAAAGGTTGTCGGTATAGCGCTTGGGGCCGACAGTCGCGGCAATCTTTAAGCGGTAGTTGACTGCTTGAAGTTCCAAGCGAGTCTCCGGGAACAGACTTACCGGAACTTGTAAACTTAGCTTGTAGGAACGCCTTCTGCTCGCTTTTCTTTGTTGCGGGCAAGGAGCTTGGTAGAAGGCAGTCGAGTAGCGTTCACGAGTACCGTATGGATCTCAACACGAGAAGGACAAATACTCCTCTACCTCGGATAGATGACCTACGCGATCAACTACACGGAGAAACGGCGTTCCCAAAGAATGATCTGCGGTCCGGCTATCGCCAGCCTAGAGTCCGGGGTAATGACATACTGAAAACAGACCTGCGAGCTCGGAATAGTCAACATAAGTTTACAGTTGTACCGTTTAGACTCGTTAATGCACCAGCGGTGCTCATGGGCATGATGAATAGGATATTCAAGCCCTTCTTAGACCAGTCGGTGATGGCCTTTTAGTGGACGTTCCGATCTACTCTCGCACAGACAAGGGGTATGGGGAACACTTGCGAGTAATCCCCCAGACCCTCCGGGGTCAGAAACCATATGCCAAAACTTATAAAGTGTGAGTTATGGTCCGCAAGGGGGACTTTTTGGGGCATATCGTTTCGGTGTCCGGAATTACAGTGGATCCAAGGAGGATTGAATCAGGGATCAATTGGGCTCGACCAACAGCGATAATGGAAATTCGAAGCTTCCTGGGTCTGGCAGGGTATTACAGACATTTTGAGGAAGGCTCCTCCAAGATAGTAATGCCCCTAGCTCGCCTGACCCGAAAAGGGGAGAAGTTTGTCTGGACTGATCAATGCCAGAAGAGTTTTGAGGAACTCAAAGTCAGGTTGACGCAGGCCCGGTGCTCGCTCTACCGGAGCCTGGTTAAGACTTTGAGGTTTATTGCGAGGCGTGCTTATGCAACGGGGTGAGGTCATAGCCTACGCGTCAAGGCAACTCAAGGAGTACGAGAGAAACTACCCCGTGCACGACCGGGAGCTTGCAGCGGTCGTGTTCGTCCTCAAACTGTGGAGTCACTATCCGTACGGTACACATGGCAATGTGTACTCCGATCATCAGAGCCTCAAGTACCTCTTCACTCAGAGGAAGCTGAATTTGCGGCAGAGGCGGTGGCTCGAGTTACTAAAGGACTACGACCTAACTATCCACTACCATCCCGGGAGAGCGAATGTGGTGGCTGATGCCTTGAGCCACAAAGGACAGACGGTGGAATCAATGACGAACGCCTTCACCCAGCAGGACCGTTTGATTGCAGAATTTTCGCAATTGAGACTGAAGGTAGTACCAGCGGGAACGGTCGCACGACTCATGACCGTGGTGGTCAGACCCACCCTACTGGACAGGATTCGGAAGGGACAATTGACCGACGGCCAGCTACAACTGGTGCGAGACAGAATGTCCTCGGAGCAAGACGGAGTTTGTATGACTGACACAGATGATGTAATAAGGTGCCGGGGACGAATTTGTGTACCCGGTAAGCTAGAAATAAGGGAAGAAAGTCTAGCAAAGGTATATAATACCTCCTATACCGTGCATCCCGGAGGTACAAAGAGGTGCAAGGATCTGTGGCAGACCTTCTGGTGGCCCAAATCGGAAGAGCGACGCGGCACAAATTGTGGCGCAATATTGGGTGTGCCAACGGGTGAAAGCGAAACATCAGCGACCGGCGGGGGAAAGCAGACGTTTCGGCTATGAGGGAGGTAGTAGCAAGGAAGACCTCTTACAGAGAGTAATTTTGGCCACGACCCCAGAGGGACCCTTAGAAGTAATGCTTCGTACCTTCCTGCCCAATAAGGAGGTGAAGACTTAGTTGTCTTATTTGTTGGCTATTTAGTTAAGGGTTAAATAGGTCCAACTTCCGGCCTTGTGACAATAGACCCGAGGTGTTGTAACAGTATGCCTTGGACGTCCAGGTGAGGTGAGTCGGGCCAAGACCCGAGGCGTTGTAACAGTACGCCTTAGACGTCCAGGTGGGTTGAGTCAGGTCAAGATCGGTGGCGGTGTGACAAAACGCCTTAAGTAAATGGGTTGCGTATTTCTTATAATTCGAGCATTTGGGATTGTTGGTTGGAGTCGACGACCCGACATTTGGGATTTCGGGGCACGTAGGCCCGGTGGCATACCGGTTGACGTTACTGCCAAACCTCGATACGGAGGCTGGCATGGGAGGAAAAGAAACTCCGCAACTGGACAATCCCTTACGTAAAGGTGTAATGGAGTAACCATGAGGAGCGCGAAGCGACTTGGGGACTCAAGACGAAAATGAAGGAAGTTTTCCCAGAATTGTTTAGCGAGGGTTGAGTTTAAGTTTCGACGACGAAACTTTTTATAAAGTGTGAGTGGTGTAATGACACGACTTTTCTAGTATTATTTTACCCTCCTGCTAATAAAGTGTAAGTTAGAGGGAATTAAAATATCGGGCTCTTTAGAGTTGACTAACATGCGGTGCGGGTATTTTTCGGTGATAGAGCTCGAAAAACGATGAGCGACGGTGCAATCGGATCCAAAATCCGACTTACGGATCTCCCGGAATGGGGTTTCTAAGATCGCGGACTTAAGGTGTGCATCGAAATCCGTGTAAAATATCCGACACGCTTTTTGAGGAATTTTGGATATTCCGTGTGATTAATTAATTAAGAAATTAATTAATCAATGACGTGAAATTAAATCTGGGAATTTATTCCCTATATTAATTAATTAGGAAATTAATTAATCGGTGACTAGGATTTAAAAAGGTGGGGTTTATCTCGTGGGATTAGATATTTATTGTTAGAAGATAAATATCCGAATATTCGGGACTTTTCCTTTTTACGTACGAATAATAAAAGGAAAATAAAAGAATAAAATAAAAGGGGAAATTAAATTAATAAGAGGATATTTAAACCCCGGTCACTGGAAAGCGGAAAAAACCCTAATTTAAAATACCGCCTTCTCAAATCCTCCTCTTTCGTGCGTACCGAAAACCCAACGAAACCCTAGTTGGAAAAGAGAGAAAAGAAAAAGGAAACCCTAACCGGAGGAGAAAAGAAGGAAAGAAGGAGAAAGCGGAGGAACCCGATCGCCCCAATTGACGTCCGGAGACCGGAGAACGAGATCGTCGACGGGGAGCGGATCCGGATCTCCAACGCCGCAAGGACCAAGATCGGTTCTTTAATTCCGATAAATTAAGGTTAGTGATCATCGTTTCGTTGTCAAATTAATCGGGGGTTTTTTGTGTTCTCGTAAGGTCGTTTTAATTGGTACATCGATCGCGGATTTTCGTCGGGTTTTGATCCATGATTTATTCTCGTTCTTGATCGAGGGTGATCGATGGTTTTTATCGAGTTTAATCGATGATTTTTAATCGGTTTCTTTTTATCGGGCTTCCGATCGACATTTTGGTTGTCCGTCGATCGTTGGTTTAGTCATTAGAATTATCGTGTATTTATTCAAGAATTTTTGGGGATGTTTCGTTGGAACATAGTGGGTTAACGGGAGGCCGCCGCCGCCGTTGTTAAACGGGAGGCCGCCGCCGTCGTTACCGTGGTCGCGGGGTCTTCGCCGGAGTCGCACGGGAGCGAAAACGGAGAAGAAATCGCGAAACGGGAGCGAAAACGGCAAAATTAGGGTTTACTGTGCTTGATCGTACAGCACGGTCCACCGGTCCAGGCGTGCACCCGGTGCACGCCCGCAGCGTCGGAAGCACAAGACCCGGCGCACAGTTTCGCGCACCGGCCAGGCCCAAGGCGCGCGGTGCACGCCTCGTGCGTGCACCCGGCGCATGCCGCACGGCCACCCGACGCTTAGACCCAGTGCACGCCTCGCGCGTGCACCGGCCCGGCCCAAGACGCGCGGTGCACGCCTCCTGCGTGCACCCGGCGCATGCCGCACGGCCGCCCGATGCGCAGACCCGGTCCACGGTTGCCCCTGTGCACCACCCGACAGCCCAAAGTTCGGTGGCTCCGTTTGGGTCCGTTTTTCCACCGTTTTGAGCGCCGTTTTCGCCGTTGGGATCATTATCTCCGCGGTTTTCTTGGTGTGGCCACTTGGGATCTTTTTGGTCACTGTTTTATTATGTCGGGTGTTAATTTCGCCGGTGCTCCGCGCCCCGACGAAATCGTCGGGGGCGCGCCGCCGGGCCTCTTGTCTTATCTTTTTGCCATCAGGATCTTCCGGGCTTAATCATTATCGTCCCGAGTCGACTACCGGTTGAGAATTGGATTTTGTTGGATTTCCATTAGCGGTTTTAGACTCCGACGGGGTTCGCAATGAAACAGTCGCAGTCCGGTGGTTGTTAGCCTTTGAATTTACCGGTGTGATCTGAGTTTTCGATTTTACTTGACTGTTTTGATTTGTTGGGTTTTTGATTGACATCGCGGTCCTCTAGGTGTAGTGATTTCGGCTTTGGTGGGTTCTTTATTACAGTGGTTGGGACCACTGATGTTACCTGATTAGGGTATGGTGTTAATTTGTACTCTTGGATATTCTAGTAGGCCGCGAGGAGTTCCGATTGCTTAAGAGGATCGCGGGCGCGGTCATATATCTTCAACTAGGTGGGTACCCTTGCTATAAATGCAACAAGTGCAGTAAGTGCATCTATCATCATAAAATGGCTCGTTAAATTGTCTAACAAAGTAGATGGAATGTTAAATCTTTCGCTTAAATGTTTCTTTTCATTCTAACATGATAATTGTAGCGACTGCGGTCGCGGTGCTCAATACACGCCGATACCGGCAAATATTGGGGTGGGATGCTGCACGTACACAGGCGGATTGGCCTCCGCATGGGTGTACTTTTCCGGAGAAGTGGTCTCTTTTGACCCGTGTGCCTCACAAAGGGGTGGGAGCCGTGAGGACCTCTTCACGACAGCTAAGGTGGCCGCACTAGCTCCGTGAAGGGGTTAAAAGCATCAATGGGGTTGTGCACGAGGAGGGACTTCCGTCTCTCCGACATGTACTCTGGGGTTGGTGCCCAGCTTATTTGGTGACATGGTTTTAGCGAAAGGTTCCGGTGTATTTCGGTTTGTTCTTGAATCTATGTTAATCGTTAAGACATCTACTTTGTTTGTCACTGACTTTACCCACTCCGTGACAGGTTTGACTAGGTGTAGTAGTCGGGACGACGGTGAGGCAGCGATTAAAGAACATTAGCTGGATGAGGTTTATTCCATTATTTCTTGCTTGAGTTATCTCTTCCCCTTGTTATCTAAGTTTAAGTTCTGAATTGCTTGATTGTGGAATGTTGTGGATGTTGGATTGAGAGACGGTTTTGTGATGTGATTTTTATAATGTTCCTTGATGATTTATATGCGGCATGTTTTATACCGAACAAAGAGGGGTTTCGAAAATATTTTCCAAAACCAAGTGTCGTGTGGGCACTGCTTTGAAAACCTGTGGATTTATCCTTTTCGAAACGATGTAGCCGCCTTACTGTGAATGTGTAGACGTTTTTAAAGGAATGGGTGTCGAGTGGACACCGTTTACAAACTTGTAGGTTCCTCTTAATGTGATTAAATGTCTTTACACTCTCGTACTTGTTGACTGTGACTGTGTGGTTAAAGATTATATGTTGATGCTGTAAATGAGACGCCGTGCATATACAAAGGAGACTCTGTCCGTGGGCAGGGTGAATTTGTGTATGTGGCGGTCTGACACGCACCTGGGACGAGGCTGATGCTTATTTATTAAGGAAAAAAATTTATACACGCACATTTCCGCTTATCTTTACCTAAAAACCCCCGGGGGCGTGACATGAGGTCACTGAATGTGATGCTCACTTTAAAAATGGAATTGGTCGAGTGAAAAATTGAAAAATGCCATTCGGCCTATGTTAGCAAAGAAAATCATACGCCGAAGTTTTCCTTGGGATTCGTGTTGCTGCCAAATGGTGAGCACGGTGTCCAGCAAGTCGAGGGCCACCTACTGGTGGTGACGGTTCGTTAAACTGATGCTCCGAAAGTTAGAACGAGCGAAAATGGCTCTCAAATACGCGTAATAATGCGGTTTTGGAAACCCTAGGGGTCTAAATGAAATTGTAACCTCATGTGCTATCTTGGACTGTGTGTCCATGATCTCTAAGCTTTTCTTTAGGGATCCAACGGCTCTCGTTGAGCAGAAATTGATTATCGGTCCGTAAATCGACAAAATCGTCGGTTTAACGGCATCCCGGTGTTAATCACGCAATTCGAGGAATTGCGGCGATTACGCCTTGCTGTCTGATGTGTCCCAGTAGAATCTGGTTGAGCCAGCGGCATAGGGTTGATGCCCGTATCTCCCGGGAATCTAAAATGAATTTTCAGGAGGTGTATTTTGGTAAATTTGGCGTCAATCTGGAAAAGATCCAGGTTTAAGTAAGAATAGTGAGTTTGTGGTTTGGGTATGTGTGAGTTGTTCCCTGATCAAAACATATGATTCAGGTTGGCACAGTCTTCGAGCTTTCTGTTGGAGTCGATAGTTCGCCTGTTGACAGGTGGGTTTATCTTCGGTCCGGGTTTTATCATTTCGGCCCTCTGGGGTATCGTAATTGGTCGGACCCCTGTTCTTGTTATTGCCTAGATTTCTTATTGAACCTGCCTTTTTATTGATCAGCATTACCTCATATTGCTATATTTTCCTTACTTATGATCTTTATCAGTTATCAGTTTATATTATGCCCTGCATGATTGATCCTTAGTTTGCTTCCAGATATTATGATTTTATTCCTGAACATTTGCCATGCTTGATTGGTCATTAGCTAGCTTGCACACCTTTACTTGATTCAGTCGGCTTTCTGCCATTGCATTCATGTTGGGATTGCCGGCTTGTTGCCAATTACCATAAGTCGAGATTTGTTGGCTTTCTGCTATTGCATCCCTGTTGGGATTTCCTGACTTGTTGCCGATTACCCGATCGGTGGACCGTGAGCTTGAGCATTAGCATTTTGATCTCCACAGAGCCAGCTGTTCTTTCACGTACACTAGCGGAATTGCTACACGCAGTGGTGTACTTTACCGGTAAAGTGGTCTAGAGGAAGGACCCGTGAGCCCGTTGGGGTTATGACAGCAAATTGGTGTACAGGTGGAATTTTCCCTGAGGTCTGGTTGACCAATATGGTGGCTTCGATTGGGTATTTGCTTGTTCTACCTTTGATGCATTGATTGCCTGTTTAGCATGCTTAGTCATTATACTCTTATGATTGCTCAGTTTCTTGATTCAGTATCTATATCAGCATGCTCTTATTATGATAGTTCAGTACCCTGTTATGCTCAGCACTGTATTCATGATTATTCAGTTATCAGCTTGTTATACCTGCCTTACCTACTGATCTCTTACTATCCGCTAGTTATTGTATGCCAGTAGGTACGATCTGCTATTTCTCGGCTCATCGTGCCCACTGGGATACACTGTCGATGTATCTCACACCCCCTGGGTGCCCATATTTCAGGTCGGTTGGGTGCTGGGATGTCGGGACGTGTTGGTGAGGTTCCGTGATAGCAAATGACCCGTGGCAGCCGTTAACTCTTATTCTTCCGCATATTTATGTAAAGATGTTGTAAATGTTAAATAATAATCTTTTGTAAATCTTTTATAGTTAGTGCGTAGTTTAGACTATTCTGGTATTGGCTGTAAGTGCTTAGCCGTGCATGTATAGAAAAGGCTCAATCCAAGGGGATTGAGAATTTTCTATATTTGTGGCGGTCTGTCGTGCCCTGGCTTCCTTTTAAACTCTGATTAAAAAAAAAAAAAAATTTGACTCTATTTTTCGAACTCAGGGCGTGACATCCACGATTTGCGTCCCAACGCCGAATCCACGACGTTCAAGTCGAATCCACGACGTCCAACCGAATCCATTGTCTTCACCAATGCGGCACGTCTCGATCACACGAACGCGCCTCGCTCCGAATCCTCGAGAGCGGTAGCACCATGAATCCACAAGGCCACGCGAATCCTTGCGCCGATTTTTGGGAAAATCGTTGTTTTGATTATTGGTGGTGATTCTCCGAATACTTAGATCAATGATAGACAAGAAATACCATCTAAGTATTCTTCAATTTGATTCTACACAAAATAGGAGTTTTGAAACCCTAGAATCAAATTGAACAATATAGATGAAGAAACATGAATTTAATCGTGTTTTCCTTTCTTCTCTATATTTGCGGATTATTTTTTTCTTAAAAGAATTTTTTTTTCAAGAAATCAAAAATCACTTTTTACGATGAATAAAAAGTTTATTTATAGATTAGAGACCCTTGGAAAGAGATAAGCATCAAAAACTTCCAAAACAGAATTTTTTCCGCACGGCGGTCCGGACTGGATTAAGTCTGATCCGGACTGTCGTTAATTTTCAGAAGATTTTCTAAAAAACGAAATTTGGGGTCCGGACTGAAACAGGGGAGGTCCGGACTATTCATACAATTTTTGCAGAATTTAAGGTTCGGGGTCCGGACTGAAACACCACCCGGACTAGAAAAATTACATTAACCAAACCATGTTCGGGGTCCGGACGTACTGGACGTGGCTGGTCCGGATCCTGAACTTCCTAAAAGTCCAGTTTTTGATTTTTATGCATCAAAACATATTCCAAGTGTTTCTAAACTACACAAATATATTCAGATCACCAAAATTATTTAGTTAAACGTACCTGATCATTCCGAATCCATTTTTCTTGAGATTGATGTAATTGATCCACAATTCTTCATCTTCAATCTTCAAGACTTATACCACTTCATGAAATACGCCAAAACAAAATCCTTAATATGCAGATGCCGCTTTTTATGCCAGATGAGACACGCTTGAGCTCGGTGGGGTCGCTCCCCTCGAGTTATGCTCCGGATGCGATGATGATGCGCCTAGTTGATACACTAGAGGTCGCTTTGCGTGATACTGAGATAGTCCGATGAGACGCCCTGGTTGATACACTAGGGGGCGCAGGCTTGACTAGACCCGATGTGGCAGTCACTGAGATTGGGTTATGTGAGCAAGTGGATGCATAGCATGTTCTTAGTTGAGTTTTCCTTGGAGCATGATACTAGAGGCATTTTAGTTGTAGTTGCATTTCAACTTTCCTTTTATCTGTATATTGCATACCTATTATTGTGCCTCCAGTAGACTTAGTGGGCATACCGTGGATATTGGTGACGGTACCCACTGAGAACTACCTTCTGCAGTAGTTCTCACACCCGCTGTGGTGACAGGTTTTCCAAAGGTGGTTGTTCCAGCTTCAGCTCGTGCGGAGACAGCGGATCGAGGTAAGGGCGTGGCTGAGTAGATCCTTACCCAGATTATTTTGAGAGTCAGTGGTAGAGGTACCCTGTATTTTGAGATTCCACTTTTGTACTGGACAGTCTGTGACTATGTATTATTTTGTACTTTGGGATTTATGTTTTAATCAGATGTTCGGTATTTGATTTCTGTAGCTAGTTATTTATCTTTCAGCTCTGATACATGTTTAGCTATAATACTGACTTGTAGGGTGGACGCTTCATCTGTGTGGGGATTCCCGTACAGACGGCGGATCTGTTGGTGAGCCCGGGTCGCAGTTTCGACCGCGGGGCGTGACATATTAGGGTGGTATCAGAGCCTAGGTATATAGGTCATTGAGGATTTAGTGACCCTAGGCTATTGGTTGGATAGTAGGATGACTGTCGTGAGAGGCGTGACTTTAGCGAGAGTCCTAATTGAGTCTGTACCTCCCCCAGGTGATTAGGGCGAGTGACCTTACATGTTTATTCTCTAAAGTGGTTATGTTGGCTGCAGACAATATAATGCTTTAGAATGGGTAACATGTTTTAGACTTTCGCTTGATCGGGTCGAGAGATTTTGTCGTCCTGATGTTTGGTTTGTTCCAGTTGTCTTCGATGCCTCCGAGACGTCGTGCAGCGACGAGGGCGCGTTCGGCCTTAGATGAGGAGCCCGAGCAGCGGGAGGCTGAACTGACAGAGCAGAGTGAGGTCCGAGAGTTGCGGGCTGAGGTAGCCCAGGTGTCAGAGGCGTTACGACGCCACGAGGAGACGGCTAGATGCCAGAAAGAGAATATGGAGCGCATGATGCGCATGCTTTAGTAGAAAGCGTCTCCTGCGGTACCGCCAGTAGTACCTCCGGTTGCGACATCGTCAACCTCGACCAAGATTGCTCCATTGACAGTACAGGAGCAGAGAGAGCTCACCGACCTGTTGTCGTATATCAGCCAGTTTCATCCCCCAGGATTCTCAGGGCAGAGTTTGGAGCCTTGGGAGGCAGAGAACTCGATTGCGGCAATGGAAAAGCTGTTCGAGAATCTGTTCATCCAGGAGAAGCATCAGGTGCATCTGGCCACGCACTTTTTGGAGAACGACGCCGAGACGTGGTGGCGTCGAGTTCGTCCAGTTGGACCACCAGGAGTGCAGTTGATGACCTGGAGGGAGTTTCGTGCCTTGCTACTCGGGGCTTTCTTTCCCGACAGTGCAAAGTAGAAACTAGAAGGGGATTTGCGACGTCTTCAGCAGGGGAGTCGGCCTCTTCAGGAGTATGTTCGCGAATTTCAACGGTTGCTGAATAGTGTACCCCATGTCGCCTAGGATAAGGCTCAGAGGGTTGATCTATTTGAGAGAGGACTGTGACCCTCCGTGAGCCGGGTCAGGAGGAGTATGTTTATAAGGGATGCCATAGCACTTTGTTTGCGGCGACGATATTGTCACGCCCCCGGGGGTTTTTGAGTCTATCAAAGCGGAAATTCGTGTGTATCTTTTTTTTTTCTTAACAAGGTACATTAAAGCTCATCCCCGGTGCGTGCCAAACCGCCACATACACAAAATTCTCCCTGTCCGCGGACAGAGTCTCCTTTGTATATGCACGGCGTCTCATTTACAACGACATACATCTACCACCAACCATCAACCATACAATAGACATTCAACATCAAGCGGAATATTAAAACGGCATCAATGTTTAGAAAGGATAAAGCCAGCAATTGCAAAACCCGTGCCCACACGGCACTTCGTTTTGAGAAAACCTTTTCGAAGTCATTTGGTTTATTATGAAAACATGCCGCGTAAGAAAGCATCACCAAAAGAACCAAACTATAAAAGTACAACTCATCCACAGTGCCAAGTAATACATGTCCACGAATATTACTACTCACAAGCAAATTAACTAAAATGCGTAAGAGAGATGAGATAATGATAATAACCAAGTGTTCTGACTACGGCCCTCGCGACACAGTCTCAACAATCTCCCGGCCAACGCCCCTCGTAGCGCCTGTCACGGAGTGGGTAATGTCAGTGACAAACAAAGTAGATGTCTAACAACAATAAGGAATAAGGAGCAAACCGGATACACCGTAACCATTTCGCTAAAACCCTGCACATATTAAGCTGGGCCCCAACCCCAGATTTATCAATTTAATTGGGCACCAATCCCAGATTATTTATCGGAGAGACCAAAGTCTCCCCTCGTGCGCAACCACTACTTTGATGCATTTAACCCCTTCCACGGTGCTGGTGTGCTATTCCCAGCGGGCGCGAAGGGGTCCTCACGGCTCCCACCCCTTTGTGAGGAACACGGGTCATACAAGACCACTCTTCCGGAAAAGTACACCCATGCGGAGGCCAATCCGCCTGTGTACGTGCAGCATCCCAAACGGATTTGCCGAGATCGGCGTGTCATGAACATTGCGACCGCAGCCGCTTCAATTGTTAGATAATAACACAATTATGCGAAAGGTTAAACTGTCCATCTACTTTGTTAGATAAATTGAGAGCACTTTAATGACGATAGATGTACTTACTGCACTGGTTGTATTTACAGCAACCGTACCCACCTATTTGGAGAGAGATCGGAACACCCGAATCTTTCGCGCACCCCCGCTGCGCGTCTGGACCTAAAGAAAGTCCGCAAGGATAACTATAGTCAAAAGCGTGTACTTACATCCGAAAACACAAGACCCAATTTACTCTTTTTGACGGAAAAGTCCAACATTGTCCGGTTGACGAAACGGAATTCCCGAGCCGCCGTCGCCGTCTGCCGGAGCCCCGCGCGGTTCAGAACCGCGCGGCGTATCTCCGCGGACGATGCCCTCGCGGCGCGGTGCCCCGCGCGGGTTGCTCGTGCGACGGCCGCACGGTGCCCGCGCGGGTGCGGCCCGGCACGGCGCCCGCGCGGTTGCGGGTCCGTGCGGGTACCGCCCGCGCGGCAGCCGCGCGGCGCCCGCGCGGTGCCCGCACGGGTGCGGGCCCGCGCGGGTGCCTCCCGCGCGGCAGCCGTGCGGCGCCCGCGCGGTGCCCGCATGGATGCGGGCCCGCGCGGGGCCGCCCGCGCGGCAGCCGCACAGCGCCCGCGCGGTGCCCGCAAGGTTGCGGGCCGGCGCGGGGCCGCCCGCGCGGCAGCCGTGCGGCGCCCGCGCGGTGCCCGCAAGATTGCGGGCCCGCGCGGGTGCCTCCCGCGCGGCAGCCGCGCGGCGTCCGCACGGCGCCCGCGCGGTGCCCGCAAGATTGCGGGCCCGCGCGGGTGCCTCCCGCGCGACAGCCGCGCGGCGTCCGCGCGGTACCCGCACGGTTGCGGGTCCGCGCGATGGCAGCGCGGCGCCAGTGCGGTGTCGTCCGAGACCCTCCTCCGCGCGATGCCCTAGCGGCACCGCGCGCCTCCGCCGTCCGTTCCGCGCCTTTTTAAGGAGACGATGTCGGCGACGGTGACGGATACGACGGAGAAAACAAGAAACCAAGAACTCTACGAAAGAGACAACGAACAAAATCCCAAATAATTTAAATAAATTGTTTTACTAACCGAAGATCGACGGAAAGGTTGTCCGGTCGCGTTCTTGTCTTCGGTTCGGCGTCCGGGAAGATCGGGCCCCTTCTCTTTCTCCTTTCCCTTTCTTCCGGCTAGGGTTCCGTCTTTTTCCTTTTTTTTTCCTTCTCTCCGATTAGGGTTTTTATTTTCTTTTCTTTTCCTTTCTGATAATCGGGATCCCTTATATAGTCGTACATTACCTTTAATTAATTCCTCTTTAATTCGTACGTAAGAGAATTAATTAATTTCCATCTGGGATAATTAATTAACTAATTAATTATCCCCCACGAGATAAATCACCTTATCTCTAACGGGTGCAAGATATTTAGCACGGATCCCGATGCACGACTAATTACCGTATCACTTTGAATCCCGTTCAGGGGGTTCCCGATATTGGATTTCAGATCTGATCGCGCCGTCGGCTTTCTTTTTCCGCGCACAATTGCGGAAAAATACTAGCGTCCCACAATGGCCAACTTCAAGAATTGAATAATTCTATTTCACTTAAAGGCTTAAATGACTATACGTAAGTCAAAAATACCCCGAAAGGCCGTATCACTACACCACTCACACTTTATAAAAAGTTTCGTCCCGAAACTTAAATACAAACCCCACTAATCAATTCGGGAAAACAATCCCTCATCTTCGATTTCAGTTCCCACGTCGCCTCGCGCTCTTCGTGGTTGCTCCACTGGACCTTCACATAGGGGATAGTTCGATTGCGCAACTTCTTGTCCTCTCTTGCCAAAATCCGCACCGGCGTCTCCTCGACGCTTAAATCCTCTCGCAACTCGATGGTGGAGGCATCCAAGGCATGAGAGGGGTCAGCTAAGTATTTCCGGAGCATTGAGACATGGAACACGTTATGGACTCGTTCGAGATTCGGCGGCAGGGCTAATCGGTACGCCACCGGTCCTATGCGTTCTAGGATCTCGAACGGTCCTACGTACCTCGGGCTTAACTTTCCCTTTATGCCGAAGCGTCGGTTCCCCTTGGAGGGCGAAACTCGGAGTAACGCGTGCTCACCCACCATGAACTCCAAGTCTCGATGTCTGTTGTCCGCGTAGCTTTTCTGTCTGCTCTGGGCGGTTAGTAGCCTTTGTCTAATCATTCGCACTTTTGCTTCGGTCTCCTCCACCAAATCTGGGCCTAGAAACTTACGCTCACCCAGGTCGTCCCAGCATATTGGAGACCGACAGCGGCGCCCGTACAGGGCCTCGTATGGCGCCATCTGAATGCTGGCCTGGTAACTATTATTGTAGGCAAATTCCACTAGGGGCAAGCACCGTGCCCATCCTTCGCCCAGGTCTAAAACGCATGCCCGAAGCATGTCCTCCACAATTTGTATCACCCGCTCTGATTGTCCATCGGTCTGCGGGTGAAAAGCCGTACTGAAGTGCAACTTGGTTCCCATTGCTCGCTGCAGGCTCTGCCAAAAGTTTGACACAAATCGCGTGTCCTTGTCCGACGTGATGGACGTCGGCACCCCATGCAGCCTTACTATCTCGTTGATGTAGGTTTGCGCCAGTCGTTCCCGCGCCCACGTCGTGTGTATGGGCAGAAAGTGGGCCGATTTCGTCAGACGGTCCACGATTACCCATATTGCATCGTGTCCCTGTGACGATCTCGGGAACCCGGTCACAAAATCCATGGTAATCATGTCCCACTTCCACACGGGCACCGGTAAGGGTTGCAATTTTCCTGCTGGACGCTGGTGCTCGGCCTTCACTCGTTGGCACACCAGGCAGTGTGCCACAAATCGAGTCACGTCTCCCTTCATTTTGGGCCACCAGAAGGTCTGTTTGACGTCCTTGTACATCTTCGTTCCCCCGGGATGCGCTGTATATGGAGCTGTATGCGCCTCCCGCAGGATTTCCTCTTTGAGTTCCGGTAGATCCGGCACGCAGATTCGTCCCCGAAATCGTATCGTGCCGTTGGAGTTTACTGTGAAATCACCTCCTGGGTCGGCAGTTACTCTACTTCGCACCAGCTGGAGTTGGTCATCAGTCGACTGCCCCTCGAGAATTCTGTCAAGCAGGGTAGGTCTGACCACCAGTGTCAGAAGTCGTTCGACTGTACCCGCTGGTACTACTTCTAGTCTTAATCGCGAAAATTCCGCAATCAGACTATCTTGCTGGGTGATGGCACTTACCCCTGCCTTCTCGGCCTGACCCTTACGGCTCAGGGCGTCGGCCACCACGTTTGCCTTTCCCGGGTGGTAGTGGATCGTTAAATCGTAATCCTTCAATAGCTCGAGCCACCGTCTTTGTCGCAAATTTAACTCCTTTTGGGTGAAAAGGTACTTAAGACTTTTATGATATGAGTACACATTGCAGTGTGCCCCATACAGGTAGTGTCTCCAAAGCTTGAGGACGAACACAACCGCTGCGAGTTCCAAATCGTGCACGGGGTAGTTTCGCTCGTATTCTTTGAGCTGCCTTGACGCATAGGCTATAACCTTCCCCCGTTGCATGAGCACTCCCCCCAGTCCGTTTCGCGACGCATCGCAATACACTTAATAATCCTCCCCTGGTTCCGGCAGGGCGAGAATCGGAGCTCGCGTCAATCTATCCTTGAGCTCCTCGAAGCTCCTCTGACATTTGTCCGTCCAGATGAACTTTTCCCCCTTTTTAGTCAAGCGGTTTAAGGGGGTGGCTATCTTGGAGAAACCCTCCACGAAGCGCCGGTAGTACCCGGCTAATCCTAGAAAGCTTCGAACCTCCGTCACCGTCGTCGGTTGGGACCAGTCCGTCACCGAATCTATCTTCTTCGGATCGACTGCGATCCCAGTCGCCGAGATTACGTGCCCCAAGAAGCCAACCTCTCGGAGCCAGAACTCACACTTTTTGAGTTTGGCGTAGAGTTTCTGTTCCCGTAGGGTCTGGAGGACTGTGCGCAGATGTTCTTCATGTTCCTCATCTGTACGGGAATAGATGAGGATATCGTCGATGAAGACCACCACGAATAAATCCAGGAAGGGTTTGAATACCCTGTTCATCATGTCCATGAACACTGCCGGGGCATTCGTGAGCCCGAACGGCATTACAGTAAATTCGTAATGACCGTAGCGAGTCCGAAAAGCCGTTTTGGGGATGTCCTCCCCCTTGACCTGGACCTGATGATAGCCCGACTGCAGGTCAATCTTTGAAAAGACCGTCGCCCCCTGTAGTTGGTCGAAGAGGTCGTCGATCCTTGGCAGGGGGTACTTGTTCTTAACGGTGACCTTATTTATCTCCCGGTAGTCGATGCACAACCGGAGACTTCCGTCCTTCTTTCTCACAAACAGGACGGGCGCGCCCCAGGGTGACGCGCTAGGTCTGATGAAGCCTTTATCCAAAAGGTCCTCCAACTGTGCCTTGAGTTCCTTCAACTCTGCGAAGGCCATCCTGTACGGTGCCTTGGTGATGGGTTTGGTGCCGGGAAGTAGTTCAATGGGAAAGTTGACTTCTCGTTCCGGCGGCGCTCCGGGGAGCTCTGCCGGAAATACGTCCAGAAATTTCCTTACCACGGGACCGCTGATCTTTATCAGGGGAGCGGCTCTGAACTACCTATCGGCCCATTAGGTTCTCGGCTGCAAGGCATAGGGTGGAGCCTATTTATTCCTTGCATGGCCTTTAACGGGCCCTAAGTACACAAGGTTCTCCTATGCTTTGAAGCTCGCCCGCGCACATCGGCCGGGGGAGGCTTCGCCTAATACTTAAGGATTCTAGAGAGAGGGAGCGAGAGAGAGAGAGAGCGTCTAATAGGGGTAGCAGGCTAAGGTGTGACCGGTGCTCCTAATCTAAGAAGGAAAAGTGAAACCAAAAGTTTACCTGCCGACACTAGGTCTGGGACGTAGCGTCCTCCACTGAAGCGTCCCGGGAAGCCCGTCCACAGCCCCTGGGCCAGCGTCGTACGGCGTGCTGGGGAAGGGACTTGACGTCTGAGGAGTCTGCAGATTGCTGGTCGTCAGGCGAATCCTTTGGCTGAACGGGGGCCGCGGCATTCTCTGGTCCTTCCTGCTGTGGTGGCGCGGCGGCGGCGGAAGTGGGCCTCTGAGGGCAGAAGGAACGGGAGTGGTCCGGTAAGCCGTACTGATTGCAGTAGTGGTACCTCCACGTACATTCTGCCACCGGGTGAGCTCCCTTGCAGATTACGCACGGTCCCTGAAGTGGTTTCGCGTCCCTTGCCGGTGTCGGTTCGTCCTTCCGCGCTTTCTCCGGTCGTCTTCCTCCTTGGCCCTCCGGGGCGGGGCCCCCTCGTGGAACGGGTGCAGTAGTCTTCCCCGTCCTCTCCGGTCGCGGTGCCGGAGGCCTGGTGGTGCCCGGTTTCCATGGGCACTCGAAGCGTGCGTGTCCTGGCTTGCCACACCGGTAGCAGTGGTCGTGACTCCATGGACAGTCAGTCACCTGATGCGCCCCACTGCATATGGGACACGGCTTCCCCTGCGGTTTGGATCCTCCTCTCCTTACCTTTCCAAAGGTTCCCTCTGTCCTCGGACGTTTGAGTGCCGGGCCCTGCTGGAAAGGGTTCTCTGCCGGTCCGGGATAGGGATAACTCTGCCGAGCGCGTGTCTCGGCCAGTTCTTGCTCTGCCCGCTGGGCCAATATAACCGCTTCATTAAAAGTAGGGAATCCTGCCGGCGGCATTCCCCGATAGGCGCCGTTCCTGGCGTCTTGCCGGATGCGGTCAACACCCTCAAAATCCTGAGTCAGTATGCCTAGGCGCTCTGTGAGAGTTAGCATTTGCCCCGCTATGTCGCGTAGCTGGTTGCGGAGTATGCGGTTGGCTGCAGCTACGGAATCCATCCTGTCCATTGAGAATGGTTAGCACTCGGTGGCCGGATCCTGGCCGTTGTCTGCTGTAATACAAAGAAACCACGTTAACCCTAAGGTTATAACCCTAATACCCTGTCTTACGATTACACCTACATTACGTTCCCCTTTTTCCCGTACTCTCACGTACTACGCACCTATACCTTGGTTATCTCATGTCTAATTTGCTTGTGGTACCCTACACTGTGGATGTGGATCACGTCTACTATGGTTATGGTTGTTTTTCTCTGATACCATTTAATCTGTCACGCCCCCGGGGGTTTTTGAGTCTATCAAAGCGGAAATTCGTGTGTATCTTTTTTTTTTCTTAACAAGGTACATTAAACCTCATCCCCGGTGCGTGCCAGACCGCCACATACACAAAATTCTCCCTGTCCGCGGACAGAGTCTCCTTTGTATATGCACGGCGTCTCATTTACAACGACATACATCTACCACCAACCATCAATCATACAATAGACATTCAACATCAAGCGGAATATTAAAGCGGCATCAATGTTTAGAAAGGATAAAGCCAGCAATTGCAAAACCCGTGCCCACACGGCACTTCGTTTTGAGAAAACCTTTTCGAAGTCATTTGGTTTATCATGAAAACATGCCGCGTAAGAAAGCATCACCAAAAGAACCAAACTATAAAAGTACAACTCATCCACAGTGCCAAGTAATACATGTCCACGAATATTACTACTCACAAGCAAATTAACTAAAATGCGTAAGAGAGATGAGATAATGATAATAACCAAGTGTTCTGACTACGGCCCTCGCGACGCAGTCTCAACAATCTCCCGGCCAACGCCCCTCGTAGCGCCTGTCACGGAGTGGGTAATGTCAGTGACAAACAAAGTAGATGTCTAACAACAATAAGGAATAAGGAGCAAACCGGAAACACCGTAACCATTTCGCTAAAACCCTGCACATATTAAGCTGGGCCCCAACCCCAGATTTATCAATTTAATTGGGCACCAACCCTAGATTATTTATCGGAGAGACCAAAGTTTCCCCTCGTGTGCAACTACTACTTTGATGCATTTAACCCCTTCCACGGTGCTGGTGTGCTATTCCCAGCGGGCGCGAAGCGGTCCTCACGGCTCCCACCCCTTTGTGAGGAACACGGGTCATACAAGACCACTCTTCCGGAAAAGTACACCCATGTGGAGGCCAATCCGCCTGTGTACGTGCA
The DNA here is from genome assembly GCA_029204045.2 of Tillandsia leiboldiana. Taxonomy (NCBI): domain Eukaryota; kingdom Viridiplantae; phylum Streptophyta; class Magnoliopsida; order Poales; family Bromeliaceae; genus Tillandsia; species Tillandsia leiboldiana. The sequence goes on from CM055062.1 coordinate 9,923,429, forward strand.
GCATCCCAAACGGATTTGCCGAGATCGGCGTGTCATGAACATTGCGACCGCAGCCGCTTCAATTGTTAGATAATAACACAATTATGCGAAAGGTTAAACTGTCCATCTACTTTGTTAGATAAATTGAGAGCACTTTAATGACGATAGATGCACTTACTGCACTGGTTGTATTTACAGCAACCGTACCCACCTATTTGGAGAGAGATCGGAACACCCGAATCTTTCGCGCACCCCCGCTGCGCGTCTGGACCTAAAGAAAGTCCGCAAGGATAACTATAGTCAAAAGCGTGTACTTACATCCGAAAACACAAGACCCAATTTACTCTTTTTGACGGAAAAGTCCAACATTGTCCGGTTGACGAAACGGAATTCCCGAGCCGCCGTCGTCGTCTGCCGGAGCCCCGCGCAGTTCAGAACCGCGCGGCGTATCTCCGCGGACGATGCCCTCGCGGCGCGGTGCCCCGCGCGGGTTGCCCGTGCGACGGCCGCACGGTGCCCGCGCGGGTGCGGCCCGGCACGGCGCCCGCGCGGTTGCGGGTCCGTGCGGGTGCCGCCCGCGCGGCAGCCGCGCGGCGCCCGCGCGGCAGCCGCGCGGCGCCCGCGCGGCAGCCGCGCGGCGCCCGCGCGGTGCCCGCACGGGTGCGGGCCCGCGCGGGTGCCTCCAGCGCGGCAGCCGTGCGGCGCCCGCGCGGTGCCCGCATGGATGCGGGCCCGCGCGGGGCCGCCCGCGCGGCAGCCGCACGGCGCCCGCGCGGCAGCCGCACGGCGCCCGCGCGGTCGCGGGCCCGCGCGGGTGCCTCCCGCGCGGCAGCCGTGCGGCGCCCGCGCGGTGCCCGCATGGATGCGGGCCCGCGCGGGGCCGCCCGCGCGGCAGCTGCACGGCGCCCGCGCGGTGCCCGCAAGATTGCGGGCCCGCGCGGGTGCCTCCCGCGCGGCAGCCGCGCGGCGTCCGCACGGCGCCCGCGCGGTGCCCGCAAGATTGCGGGCCCGCGCGGGTGCCTCCCGCGCGGCAGCCGCGCGGCGTCCGCGCGGTACCCGCACGGTTGCGGGTCCGCGCGGTGGCCGCGCGGCGCCCGTGCGGTGCCGTCCGAGACCCTCCTCCGCGCGATGCCCTAGCGACACCGCGCGCCTCCGCCGTCCGTTCCGCGCCTTTTTAAGGAGACGATGTCGGCGACGGTGACGGATACGACGGAGAAAACAAGAAACCAAGAACTCTACGAAAGATACAACGAACAAAATCCCAAATAATTTAAATAAATTATTTTACTAACCGAAGATCGACGGAAAGGTTGTCCGGTCGCGTTCTTGTCTTCGGTTCGGCGTCCGGGAAGATCGGGCTCCTTCTCTTTCTCCTTTCCCTTTCTTCCGGCTAGGGTTCCGTCTTTTCCCTTTTTTTTTCCTTCTCTCCGATTAGGGTTTTTAGTTTCTTTTCTTTTCCTTTCCGATAATCGGGATCCCTTATATAGTCGTACATTACCTTTAATTAATTCCTCTTTAATTCGTACGTAAGAGAATTAATTAATTTCCGTCTGGGATAATTAATTAACTAATTAATTATTCCCCATGAGATAAACCACCTTATCTCTAACGGGTGCAAGATATTTAGCACGGATCCCGATGCACGACTAATTACCGTATCACTTTGAATCCCGTTCAGGGGGTTCCCGATATCGGATTTCAGATCCGATCGCGCCGTCGGCTTTCTTTTTCCGCGCACAATCGCAGAAAAATACTAGCGTCCCACAATGGCCAACTTCAAGAATTGAATAATTCTATTTCACTTAAAGGCTTAAATGACTATACGTAAGTCAAAAATACCCCGAAAGGCCGGATCACTACAGATATCTTCCGCCAGAGCACGACAGATGCTGAGTCGTGCTTGTGTCGCTTTTCTAGCGACTGTGGTAGAGGTGCCTACGGTGATGCCCGGACTCGAGGACATCCCTATTGTCCGTGAGTACCCGGATGTATTTCCCCCAGAGTTATCTTCTATGCCGCCGGACCGAGAGATAGAGTTTGTGATTGATGTAGTCCTTGGAACTGCACCAATCTCCAAGGCACCCTACAGGATGGCACCTGCGGAGTTAAGAGAGCTGAAGGCTCAATTGCAAGATCTGATGGACCGAGGGTTTGTTAGACCTAGTGTTCAACCGTTGAAATTCTGTTTGTGAAGAAGAAAGATGGGTCACTTAGGTTGTGTGGGGATTACCGAGAGTTAAATAAAGTGACCGTCCGGAATAAGTATCCTCTCCCACGGATTGATGATTTGTTTGATCAGCTTCAGGGAGCTACGGTCTTCTCGAAGATAGACCTCTAGTCCGGTTACCACCAATTGAGGGTGAAGGCCGAGGACGTGTCCAAGACGGCATTCAAGACGCGGTATGGGTAGTACGAGTTCATAGTGATGCCGTTTGGATTGACTAATGCCCCTGCCGCCTTTATGGATTTGATGAACAGAGTATTTCAGCCGTACTTGGATAGATTTGTGGTAGTATTCATTGATGATATCTTGGTTTACTCCCGAAGCAACATAGAGCATGAGGACCACTTGAGGAGAGTGCTACAACTTCTGAGAGAGAAGAAGTTATATGCCAAGTTGAAAAAGTGCGCATTTTGGCTTCGGGAGGTTTCATTTTTGGGCCATGTGGTTTCAGCCGCAGGAGTGTCGGTAGACCCGACGAAGATTGATGCCATTCGGGATTGGCCTAGACCTACGACGGCGACGGAGGTTTAGAGCTTTTTTGGGCCTAGCAGGATACTACCGTCAGTTCGTTGAGGGCTTTGCGAAGCTCTCTACTCCCATCACCCGTTTGACTAAGAAGGGGACTAGCAGAGCTTCGATGAGTTGAAACTGCGGTTGATATCAGCGCCGGTTCTTGCACTGCCAGTGATGGGAGAAGGATTTGTGGTCTACAGTGATGCCTCCCATAGCGGCTTAGGTTGTGTGTTGATGCAACATGGTAGGGTAATTGATTATGCCTCATGCCAGTTAAAGGACTACGAGAAGAATTACCCTACGCATGATTTGGAACTAGCCACTGTTGTATTTACTTTGAAGCTGTGGCGACACTACCTTTATGGTGAGCGCTGTGAGATATTTACCGACCACAAAAGTTTGAAGTATTTGTTTACTCATAAGGAGCAGAATTTGAGACAAAGCGGTGGCTAGAGCTGTTAAAGGATTATGATTTGAGCATACAATATCATCCCGACAAGGCCAATGTGGTCGCGGATGCCTTGAGTAGGCGAGCAGTGCAGTCTTTGAGCTTATTGATTACTCAGCAGATGCCACTGAGGGAGCAGTTGAGGCGACTTGATGTTGAGGTTGTGTCCCCTGGGGATTCTGTAAGACTTATATCTTTGGTCTTGCAGCCCACTCTGTTGGACAGGATTAGAGAGAAACAGAGTTTGGACCCCTATCTTGAGAGGATTAGAGACCAGGTTCAGCATGGTTAGAGTGGGGACTTCTCTGTTGATGCAGCGGGAGTACTGAGGTACAGGGACCGCATTTGTGTGCCCGTGGACTTGGAGATTCGAGAGCTGATTTTGAGAGAAGCTCACTATACACCTTACACCCTCCACCCTGGGGGAACTAAGATGTATAGAGATTTGAGGGCACAGTTCTGGTGGAACGGCATGAAGAGAGATATTGGAAGGTTTGTTGCCCATTGTCTAAATTGTCAGCAAGTTAAGACTGAGCATCAGGTTCCAGCTGGCAAGTTACAAAGTCTTCCAATACCTGAATGGAAATGGGATCGAGTGACCATGGACTTTATTGTTGGATTACCGAGGTCACGGAGTGGAGCTGATGCTATTTAGGTATTGTGGATCGATTGACCAAATCAGCCCATTTTCTGCCTATACAGTCGAGTTGGACTTTAGAGAGGTTGGCACAGCTATATTTGGACGAGATTGTGGGGCTACATGGGGTACCAGCAATCGGGTCATACCGTTTGTGAAGGTCCAGTGGAGCCATCATGATGAGAGAGAGGCCACTTGGGAGCCTGAGGATGAGTTGAGGATCTCCTATCCCCATTGGTTTGAGACACCCTCCTGAGGTATGGTTTTCCTTGTTTCGTGGACGAAACCCTTTTAAGGAGGGAAGGATGTAGAGTACTGGGGCTAAGTATCTGTTCGGGTGTGCCCATTTACCGTTGGATGCGCAAATGGCGCGAAAAAACGAACTCGGGACTACAAAATCAGCTAAAACAGAGGGTTTTAGAATTTTTCAAGCGTTTTAGGAAAAATTTTCGGACGCCTGAAAAATATTTTGGAATTTTTTGCGACACCTGAAAAATACTGTAGCCGGCCGAGGTGGGTTTACTTTTGATTTTTTTTTATCGTTGGTGTGATCTGTGATTGTTAATGTAGCTCGGACCCTTGGTGTGGGCGCCCGGGGGTTTTGCGCAGCTGTTTCGGGCACCCGAAACGTGAGCTCCTTGCTGCGGGATCGAATTAGTGTGCTGGGTGATCCGCAGGGACAGCAAACCCGGATGACTTGGGCCTCACGTGTGGGTAGGTGGCTATTTTTGTTGGGATTGGACCACAAGTCCCATCATCTTCTCTCTCCTCTAACTACACCACCTTTATCCCATTCTATTCTTTTATTTTCTTTCTTCTTTTTCTTTTTTTCTTTGTTCTTCTTCCTCTCGAGCTAGTTGAAGGGAACCGCCATAGCTGCCCTAGGAGCTCGTGTGACGCCCCACTTCCCAGGGGGTCACCCATCCTAGAACTACTATAGCTCTAGCACGCTTAACTCTCATAACCCCTTGGATCTTGCTACCATCCAAAATGCTATAGCCTGGTTAAGAGATTTAGTCCTATTATATCATTTATATATAGGACTACTCCAAATTCTGGGGGTGTCACATTCTTCCCCCCTTTAAGTCCTGACGTCCACGTCAGGCTCAAGCACACTCACAAGCACCAGGCGATGTGAGACTCATCTCGCTAGCCTTAGCCGACCTTGTGAGGAGTTGCACTCCACTCACAACGGTCATTAGCCGGAGAGCCTCGCTCTACCCGCTATATAACCTTGGCTCAGCCGAGACTCATCTCACATTTCTGGCTGGTGAATGGCTCTGATACCAACTGTGACGCCCCACTTCCCAGGGGGTCACCCATCCTAGAACTACTCTAGCTCTAGCACGCTTAACTCTTATAACCTCTTGGATCTTGCTACCATCCAAAATGCTATAGCCGGGTTAAAAGATTTAGTCCTATTATATCATTTATATATAGGACTAATCCAAATTTTGGGGGTGTCACAGCTCGCCTTGAAGCTTCAGCCAAGAGTTGTGGAGTTTCCTCTTCGCGCCGAGTTGCGGGTTGGACCGAGGGCGCGGCTGCTGTCACGCCCCGGGGTTGGAACTGCGACCTGGGCTCGCCAACAGATCCGCCATCTATATGAAAATATCCTCACAGACGAAGCGTCAAACCTGCAAATCAGATCTATAGCTAAACATGTATCAGAGCTGTAAAAATAAAATAAGTAGCTACAGAATCCCAACACCGAACAGTTGAAGTAACACATACAACATACATAGTCATCTCCCAGACTAATACATAATACATGATACATTAAACCTCTCAGACAGGGTACATCTACCTCTGACTCTCAAAATAATACCGGTAAGGAGCTACTCGGCCACGCCCTTACCTCGATCTGCTGCCTCCGCCCGAACCGGTGCCGGAAGAACTACCTCAGGAAAACCTGTCACCACGGCGGGTGTGAGAACTACTGCAGAAGGTAGTTCCCAGTGGGTACCGTCACCAAGATCCACGGTATGCCCACTAAGTCTACTGGAGGCAAGACAATAGATATACAGATAGATAATATGAAAGCTGAAATGGAACTACAGCTAATATGCCTCAAGTACTATCCTTAAATGCTCCTCATTGCTTCGGGAGTAAATCAAAATATCATCAATAAACACCACGACAAACCGGTCCAAGTATAGTTGAAATATCCGGTTCATCAAATCCATGAATGCAGCTGGGGCATTAGTCAATCCAAACGGCATCACCGTGAACTCATAATGCCCATACCGAGATCTAAAGGCCGTCTTGTGTATGTCTTCAGCCCTCACCCTCAACTGGTGGTAACCGGACTGGAGATCGATCTTCGAAAACACCAGAGCTCCTTGCAACTGGTCAAACAAATCGTCTATCCGTGGTAAAGGATACTTGTTCTGGATGGTCACTTTGTTCAATTCTCTGTAGTCCACACACAGTCTAAGGAATCCATCCTTCTTTTTGACGAACAAAACTGGCGCTCCACACGGAGACACACTAGGTCTAATGAAACTTTTATCCATCAGATCCTGCAGTTGTGCCTTCAACTCTCTCAACTCGGCAGGTGCCATCCGATAGGTGCCTTCAAGACTGGCGCGGCTCCTGGAACCACGTCAATCACAAACTCTATCTCACTCTCCGACGGCATAATCGTCAGCCCAAGAGGAAACACATCCGGAAACTCTCGGACGATAGGGATTTCCTCGAGTCCCGGCGCCGCCGTAGGCACCTCAACAATAGTTGTCAGGAAAGCCGTGCAATCTCTGCTCATCATCCGTCTAGCTCTCGCTGAGGAAACGATCGCTATGAACAGCGTGCTCTGGCAGCCTCGGTAGGTGAACTCCTCCTGTCCGGGCTCTCGGAGGGTCACCGTCTTGTCTCTACAATCAATGGTAGCATAATATCGGGATAACCAATCTATACCCAACACTACATCAAAATCTCGGAGCTGGCGTAGGACCAACAAATCAATAGGTAAAATCCAGGGTCCTAACTGCACTGGACAGGACCGACAACACTTATCTACGTGTAACACGTGATCGGGAATCTGAACCTCACGTGCACAAGCTAACGGTCCTATCTCTAGCCCATGCAATGATGCAAATTCTCTACTGATGAATGAGTGAGATGCTCCCGTATCAAATAATGCTCTAGCACGAGTGGAGGAGATAAGGATAATACCTGCCACCACCTGATCAGCCGCCAAGGAGTCTTCTACCTGAGCAGCATATACTCGCCCGTTCGGAGGTGGTCGCCTGTCCGGCTGTCGTGAAGAGGTGGCCCGATCAGCCTGGCAAAAGCTCCGTGAAGCTCCTGCTACCTGCAAAGGCGAAGGAGGTGTCGATGCTGATGTAGGTGCTGCCGATCCTGCTCTCGAGCAAGACGATGAGTAGTGCCCCGCCTGGCCGCATCGAAAACACCGGCCCTGCCTCTGGTCGCACTGCGGGGGTGCATAGGGTCCACCGCAAATGACACATCCGTTAGGACGCCTCTCCTGCTGTGGCTGCTGCTGCTGTCTCGGCGGTCGAAAACTTCCTGATCTCTGTCTTCTCTGAGACCCACGACCACCCTGGAACTGAAATCGTGGTGGCCTCGGAGGTCTCGATCTGCTAGGCTGTCCCAAATCAGGTGGTGCTGGACGCTTCCCTCCGGAGCTGGTCCCTGACACTCCATCCCTCTCGCTCATAACTATCGCCCTTCGATCAATCCACCGAGCATGCTCAATCGCTGCATCCAGAGTCGGCGATCACTGGGAGTAAACAAACAGATAAATGTCCGGATGCAGTCCTCTCTCAAAGAGATCAACCCGCTGGGCCTCATCCCGTGCTACATGGAGTAGAACTGGCGGTGCTGCAGGGGATGCTCTCCGCTCCAGCATGCGCATCATGCGCTCCATATTCTCTTCCTAGCGCCTGGTCGCCTCCTCCTGACGTCTCATCGCTTCTGACATCTGGACTACCTGGGCCCGCAACTCTCGGACCTCACCATACTATGTCTTCTTAGCCTTTTGCTGCTCCTCATCTGAAGCAGGATGCGCCCTCGTCGCCACACGATGTTTCAGAGGTATCGTAATCCGCTGCACAGTAAAAAAACATTAGGACACAACAACCACTCGACCCAATCAAGCGAAAGTCTAAAATATGTTACCAATTCTAAAGCATTATGGTTTCTGCAGGCAACATAACCACTTTAGATAAATAACATGCAAGATCTCTCACCCCAATCCTTTGGGGGAGTCATGACTCAATCAGGACTTTCGCTAAAGTCACGTCTCTCTCGTCAGTCATCCTACTGTCCAACCACAAGCCTAGAGTTTCTAAGTCCTCAACGACCTACAACCTAGGCTCTGATACCACTCTAATCTGTCATGTAGGTTTTTATAGGATCCACAAGGATCTAAATAGGTACTATCAAACAACTAGAGGGGGGGTGAATAGGTGTAATACTTAAAAACTCAATCTCAGTGCAAAATAAAACCAATGCGGAAAATAAAAACAGCACACCGAGATTTACGTGAAAACTCCAATCCAGGAGAAAAACCACGGGACCAACACGCAATAACAATCCAATAAGAATAGAAGAATAACAAGGTGATTACCGACTCCACAGACTCAAACCCCTCCTTCAGCTTCTTCGGACCTTGCGCTGACCGGTTGGATATCCACGCAATAACAATCCCTAAGAAAAGAAGAATAATAAGGTGATTACCGTCTCCACGGATTTAACCCCTCCTTCAATTTCTTGGACCTCGCGCTCCACCGATTTTGCACGCCCACTGCACACGTTCGAATCCACGAACGCCACTCGAATCTGTTACGGAATTTAAGTTGGCATAGTTTCGTGAAAGTCTCAAGTCTTGAAGATTGAAGGTGAAGGTGAAGTTGGATCATTTAACTCAATCTCAAGAAAGAAGAATTCAAAAGGATCAGGTATGTTTAACTAAAGATTTTGTGTGATCCGAATACTTCTTGTAGTGTAGAAACACTTGGAAGAATCTTTCATTGAATAAACATCAAAAACTGGTGTTCGGACATGTTCAGGATCCGGATCAGAGCCAGCGATCCGGATCCCGAAGGTTGTTGTTTCATACAATACTTCAATCCGGATCGCAGCATCTCACGATCCGAATTCCGAACGTTGAGTTTTCTGAATTGTATGAACGATCCGGATCAGACAATCCGATCCGGATCCCGAACGTGTGATTTTCTAGAAACCGTCTTTATTGCTACTGCAATCCGGATCGCCCAAATCCGATCCGGATCGCCGTCCGTCAAATTTCCAGAAATGTTAGGTTTTTGATTCTTATCACCTTCCTAGGGTTTCTAACCTATAAATAGACCCTATGACTCTTTTTCTAGGGTCAATCCACATAGCCGTCATTTTCCTATATCATCTTATACGGCTCTAGATCCACATATAGAGAAGAAAGGAAATCATTAGAGAATACTCTATGTTTCTTCATCTATATTGATTAGTTTGATTCTAGGTTTTCATACTCACATCTTGAGTTGAATCAAACTAATGAATACTTAGATGGTATTTCCGATCTATCTTTGATCTAAGTATTCGGCGGATCATCACCACCAAAAATAACGGTTTACCCCAAAAATCGGCGCGTGGATTCGCGTGTCCTTGTGGATTCAAGGTTCAACCGCTCTCGTGGATTCGGAGCGAGGCACGTTCGTGGATTCGAAGGGTGCTATTGGGTGAAGACCGTGGACTCGGTCGGACGTCGTGGATTCGACGTTGGACGCCGTGGATTCGGCGTTGGGGCGCAGATCGTGGATTCGAGAAGCGTCGCGGAGCGAGCGGAGAAGATCCTCTAGGAGCGTATGGAAAAGGTTGAGTCGTAAGTGTGTACGGTAAATCACCTTGTACGTGTTTTAATTCTAGTGGATTTCTGCCGTGTTATCGGTCCCGTGGTTTTTTACTCCGGTGATGGAGTTTTCCACGTAAAAATCTTGCGTATTATTTTTATTTCCGCATTGGGTTTTTTATCGCAACGATTTTTGAGTGTTTATATGTTTACACCTATTCACCCCCCTCTAGGTGTTTTTTCCCCTATTTAGATCCTTATTACATATAACCCAACAAGTGGTATCAGAGCAGGAATAGGGTTGTAAACAATGGTTGAAGGTGGAAACATCAACCGACCCCCGTTCTTCGATGGAACAAATTATGCGTACTGGAAAGTGCGGATGAAAGCCTTTTTAATTTCCATCGACGAACGGGTGTGGCAATCAATTGAATTAGGATGGTCTAATCCAACTGAATTTATTGGTGATGTTCGCACCTTAAAACCTAGGTCGAAATGGACCAAGGAAGAGTTAGATTCATCTTCTTACAATGGCAAGGGAATTAATGCTATTTTTAATGCCTTATCTCAAACTGAATTCTCTCGCGTCTCGGCATGTGAGACTGCGAAAGAAATCTGGGATGTTCTTCAGGTTACACATGAGGGAACTAACCTCGTGAAGATTCAGAAACTGCAAATGCTTACGAGCAAGTTTGACTCTATCTTGATGGCAGAAAATGAATCTTTCACGGACTACTATACACGATTGCAAGACATCGTAAACTCATGTGCTAACCTGGGAGAGAAGATTCCAGAATTTAAGATTGTAAGAAAGATCTTAAGAACTCTTCCTGAACGATTTCGCCCAAAGGTTACAGCCATTGAAACTATTAAACACCCGGACGAAATACGTGTAGAAGAATTAGTTGGTTCATTACAAACTTATGAAATGACATTTACTACTAACAATTCTTCTAGAAAGGCATCCACTTCTAAGTCTTCAGGTTATGCGTTGAAAACAACTAAGGAAGAAGACGCGGATACATCCTCCTCAGACGATGACGAGAACCTTTCAATGGAGGAATTTGAGAAGCAGCTCGCTCTCTTGACAAGGAAGTTTCGCCGCAACTTTCGAAGGGGTAATTCAAGCAAATCTCCATCCTTCGGAAAGTCGAACAAAGGCAAGGGTACTTCAAGTTACAAGTCAAGAAAGCAAGAGAACTTCTCAAAGGATAAGAAAAGTTCAGAAGGACAACTACAATGCTTCAAATGTCGAGGCTACGGCCACATTGCAACGGAGTGTCCTAACAAGTATCCGGCAAAGAAGAAGGCGATGCAAGTCGTCACTTGGGATGACAACTCAACGTCAAATGAGTCGTCTTCGAGTGATGAAGAAAAGAGCTCCACGGCATTCCACGCGTCCATATCTTCTCCCTTCATGTGCTTTACGGCAAGTACATCCGAGTCGTTGTCCAACTCCACTGTTGAAAAGATTGCAACGGACAATGAATCGGATGATTCGGAAGGTGAAGATTTTGCTCTAGCCTACCACAGACTTTTGAGGGATTCAAAGAAAGTGGCTAAGCAAAACAAGAGTTTGAGAGGGAGAGTGCATGATCTCGAAGAAGAAGCAAAAAGAGCGACTTCTCTCTCAAACGCTCTTGAAGTGGAAAGGGAAAACCTGATAAAAGCAAATGTTTCCCTTCAAGAGTCCAATGAGCAACTTGAGAAGGAACATACAAATCTGGTGGATAACGCGAATCACTTCTCAAAGCTCTACAACGAGGCTCGACAGGATAACCTGGAAATGACAAAGACCATTTTCCAACTCAAGAATGACTTACAGCGATTCTCTTCAGGAAGGAGTAAGTTGGATAAACTTCTTGGTCTTGGTCAAACAAACAAGTTCGGCCTCGGAAACAATCGAACTGAAGACAATTTTAGTTCGGTTGGGACAGTCTTTGTGCCTCAGTCGGTATCTCCTCCTCCGACACCGGAAATCATGACAACCAACGACAACAAGCCTACTTCATCCTCTTCAGAATCGTCAAGCACAAAGGTATGTTTTCGTTGTAATTTTGCAGGGCACATTGAAAGAAATTGCAAGATTGGAGCTCAAAGATCAAATCAACCACATCTTGCAACTGCTACCAATAAGTTCACTCCCCGGAATTCAAAGAAGGATTTTCCTAAAGAAAAGGACAATGGTAGTACTTCAAACAAGACGATGACAAAAGAAAAAGACCAATCATACAAGACGTCTTCATCAAGGAAAACTTCTCAACCATTGCCAACATACTCCAAAACTCAAAAGGTTTGGGTATGCAAAGGTGAAACCCCTCCTTGTCTTTAATCGTTCTACGATTAAATCTTGTGTAGTTTATGTAGACTATTTTCTTTTCTTCTTTTTCTTTTGGCCGACCCGTCAACCATCTTTGGGAGGTAAATGGTATATTTTTTTATTGGTTGATGATTTCTCTAGGTTTTCTTGGGTAGCATTTTTAAAAGAGAAAGCTGATACGTTTGACTCTTTTCATGAGATTTGCCATCGTATTATGATTGAAAAGAATGAAAAGATCATTCGTGTTAGAAGTGATAGAGGTGGAGAATTCATAAATTCAAAATTCATTGATTTTTGCACTTCAAATGGCATTAAACATGAATTCTCGGCACCCTATACACCTCAGCAGAATGGTGTTGTTGAGCGCAAAAACAGGGTTGTTCAAGAGATGGCGCGTGTGATGCTTCATAGCCGGAATTTACCGCTACATTTTTGGGCTGAAGCCGTGAACACCGCTGTCTATGTCATTAATAGAGTTTACTTGCGCCCAGGAACTTTAAATACACCATATGAGCTGTGGTTTAGTAGAAAACCGGATATCAAATACTTTCGTATCTTCGGGAGTCGATGTTACATTTTACGTGACCGTGAAAATCTTGGAAAGTTCGACTCTCGAAGTGATGAAGGGATCTTTTTGGGTTATTCTATGAATAGCAGAGCATATCGAGTATTTAACATCGAATCTAAGACGATCGTAGAATCTATAAATGTTAAAGTAGATGAAGCTTTTCACTTTGGATCTGGAAAATCTACCCTCGATATCTCTCTAGATGATGATTCACCTGCTGTTGCATCTTCTCATGATAATACTTCCAATATTAATGATGCATCTAATGGTTCTTCTAGTTTATCTGATGTGCAGGAATCATCTCATGTACCTCCGAGTACTCCGTTTCAACAAACGTTACGAATCTCCAAGGATCATCGGGAATCGAACATCATTGGAGATCCACAAGAAGGAGTTAGAACTCGGAAGCAGTTGGTTTGTGGATTCGCTTGCTACGTATCTTTAATCGAACCAAAGAATATAGATGAAGCTCTTCAGGATGACTACTGGATTAAAGCAATGCAGGAAGAGCTCCATCAATTTGAGCGAAACAAAGTCTGGGAATTAACGAAGCCTCCAAAGCAACATAATGTGATAGGTACCAAATGGATCTTCAAGAACAAGAAAAATGAGGATGGTACTATCATCAGGAACAAGGCACGATTAGTTGCTCAAGGTTATTCTCAAGTAGAAGGTATAGACTTTGACGAAACATTCGCCCCTGTAGCTAGACTCGAGTCCATTCGTATACTATTTGCTATTGCTTGTCATTTTAAAATCAAATTATTTCAAATGGACGTTAAGAGCGCATTTCTAAATGGTTTTTTAAATGAGGAAGTTTATGTGGCTCAACCGAAAGGTTTTGTAGACCATAAACAACCTAACCATGTTTTTCGTTTGAAAAAGGCTCTTTACGGTCTGAAACAAGCACCGCGAGCATGGTACGAAAGGTTAACAAAGCACCTTTTGGAGAAGGGCTATACTCGAGGGGGAGCTGATAGGACTCTCTTTGTGAAGCATTATCAAAGCAATTTCATTGTAGCACAAATCTATGTCGATGACATTGTATTTGGCGCAACAAGAGATAATGATGCTTCTAAATTCGCGGAGACCATGGAAAGCGAATTTGAGATGTCCATGATGGGCGAATTGACTTATTTTCTTGGATTGCAAATTAAACAAAATGATGAAGGTATTCACTTGAGTCAATCCAAGTATGCAATGGAGTTGGTCAAAAAGTTTGATCTAGAAAATTGTAAAGATTTTCCAACTCCAATGGGAACTAGCCACAAGGGACTTGGAAGTGAATCACATAGTGAGAATGTAGACGAGAAACTGTATAGAAGTATGATTGGAAGTCTACTTTACCTCACGGCTAGTCGCCCGGATATATCCTTTAGTGTTGGGATTTGCGCGAGATATCAATCAGCACCAAAGGAGGTTCACCTGAAAGCGGTGAAACGGATCATCCGGTACATCAAAGGATCAATTAATTTCGGAATTTGGTATCCTATGGGAACAAGTCTGGATATTGTAGGATACTCAGATGCCGATTGGGCAGGATCAGTGGATGATCGAAAAAGCACGAGTGGTGCATGCTTCTATCTTGGCCATTGCCTTGTTGCATGGCACAGTAAAAAGCAGAATTGCATAGCACTCTCGACTGCCGAAGCGGAATACATTTCAGCTGGAAGTTGCTCAACTCAACTCATTTGGATGAAAAGCGTATTGAGCGACTTCCGCATTTCAGCATCTTCGGTAACAATTCTTTGTGACAACACAAGTGCAATTAACATTTCTAAAAACCCTGTGTTGCACTCTAGAACAAAACATATTGATCTTAGATATCATTTTCTTAGAGAGCTAGTTGAATCAAATACTCTTCAACTTTCATATATTTCAACTGAGGATCAATTGGCTGACTTTTTAACAAAACCTTTGGATCAAAAACGTTTTATTCATTTACGAAAAGCAATTGGAATGCTTTTCTTGAAATAAACTTCTTTTTGAAACCTTTGCTTAAGATAGGTTTTGTATTTGTTTTTGTTTTGTTCATTATCTATGTTTGTACATAGGACATTAATTGAGCATAGATCATAATTGACTTTAATTGCATCTTTTCGCACATTTAGAAATTTATTATGCTTTTGCCATCATAATATTTCACTGTTGCAATGATCATTTATGTTAATTAAATCATCTTCTAAGTGATCAAAGTCAATTTCTCTCTCTCAATGATCTCTTGGTATAGTCATTATCTTATTTGACTGCTTAGTCGAGTATGAAATCGAGATCAATATTTGGTTGAATACTTTATATCTTAGATAATTGATAGCCAATTGAGGGGGAGTCATAGAAAAAGTAAAATGCTCAAAAGATGTGGAAAGAGTTACATCCCAATGAGGAGTGTGAAAACTACCACCACATGGAGGAAAGAGCTACCACCTCGGTCGTCCGAGTATTGTGTGCAGCTACCACATGTATACCAAGCATGGTTGTTCAAATTTTGATTAAGTAAAATGCATGTTGAAACACTTGACTTCGTCAAATTTCAAGGTTGGTATAAGGTGGGTTTTTTAAAGAAAGATGCTCAAAGAGCCACTCTCTTCAACAGATTGTCTAGATACATTATCTACTATATTTGGGATTTCAAACATCTATTGATCTTTGTATTTCATTTTCTTTACTGAATTGATGATTTGATAAAGGCATTACTCATAAGATCAAGTTAGATGTAATTGAAGGTGTTCAACTTTAAGGGATTTAATTCTTGTAAATTCTCGTTTCATTTTTGGATATTATTGATAGATTTGGCATAATCTAATTCTTGTTGTATGAAACGATGATTTTTGTTTAAAGTTGATACACATTTGTGCTTATAATCTTTTTCTGGTTTTTCTTGAATTTCTCTGAAATTTTCTAAAGAAAAAGTTGGAGCCGATCCGGATCGGGCAAGATGATCCGGATCCCGAACGCAGGTATTCTTCTGCGGGCTGACTATCCGGATTGGACCTGCCGATTCGGATCCCGAACGCAGTTTCTCACTGCGGGTAGCCGATCCGGATCGCAAGCATGAACTGATCCGGATCGCGGCTAGGGTTTTATAAAGAACAAAAGGGTTTTGATTTCTTTTACTCCAATCTTTTGTTCCAAAGTTTCCAGAGCCTCTCTCTCTAGATTTCATCCTTCTTGGAAGCTTTCAAACTCAAGTTCTTCGGTTCCAAGTAAGTTTTATTGATCAAAATCTCGGTTTTTCACCGTTTTTCTCTATTCCTCCTCAAACGTGGTGAATTTCTTGGATCGACTTTGTTTGTGGATGGTTTTTGATCAAATTTCTTTTGAAATAAGAACTCTGGGTAGATTAGTTTTGATTATATGCTAGGTATTCTCCTGATTAACGGATTTTTAGGCTTCGATTTCTAAAATTTCGGTTTTAGGGCATATAATAAGGATTTTCGAAAATCATGCAATTGATCTATTTTTAAAAGTCCTTTTGCAAAACTAATTTGATTCTTAGTCTCTCTACATGATTATGATTGTTTGGGTACAATTTTTCAAATTTTTGAAAGTTAACAATTATTCGTGTTCTTGAGTGTTGCCCACAGGATTTCTTTTCTCAAGAAACCAATAGCAATGGTGATCACTTGGATTGTTTTCCTACTTGCTGCTATGGTACATACGAGAGACACTGTCAAGCCCAAGAGGGCTAAGAAGGCTAAGAAAGCGAAGAAGACTAAGGATGATTCTGACACTGAATCAGAGACAGAATCAATTGACTGGGATGAACTGCAAGTTGAAGCAACAACTGTTCCCACTGCTTCAAAGGGAAAAGCGCCTGCGGAAACATCGAAGGCTCCGCCTACTGCTGCTGAAAAAGGGAAAGCTCCAATGGAAGAAACTTCTGGGAAGACAAGAAGAAAAAGTGTTGCTCGCAAAAGAGGGAGTGCACAAGGAATCTCCATTGAGCAACCAGCTAATAGGCAAGCACCTCCACAAGACTTTATCAGCTCGACTAGGATTAAGGAAAATGAAGAGGGAAGTGGAATTCAAATTGCTGAATCCCTCTCTAGAGCATACTCGGTACCTAGCAAACCCGCATGGACTGAAGACCAGCATGCATCGTCTGCCTCTACAACTCGTCCAGCGACTTCCAAGAGAAACGCTCTAGAAGCTACTGTATTGGCCGCCATTCATCAGGACCAACGAAGACTTTCTGCTGAGCAAGAGAAATTGGGATTAGGACTCCGACAAATGGCCGCTGACCAAAAACAGATGAAGAAGAAATGTTCCAAATTATCGCGAATGCTGAAAGGAATCTTGAACAAGATTGACGATACTAGCTCAGACAGTTCTGATTTGGCTTGATCTCTTATGCTCTAACTCTTATCGTTTCTTTTGCAGGTTTTTAAGTTTTTGTTCTTATTTAGTTCTCAGGAATTTCTTTATTTTGTTCTATTTAACTCTCCTTAATTTTTGTGATTTTGGCTTTGTTTGTGACAAAAAGGGGGAGAGAGTTTAGAGAGAACTTGAACAATGAACTTGAACAATGATGTGATGTGAACATCAAGGTAAGTGAAACTTGAACAATGAACTTGAACAATGATGTGATGTGAACATCAAGGTAAGTGAACATCAAGGGAACTTGAACAATGATGATGTGAATGTGTGAACATCGAGGTAAGTATAACCTCAACTTGAAAGGTAAGTAGAACTTCAACTTTTGATTTTCATTTGTTTGAATGCATGCCTCGACTAACTATTCGACTAACTATTTGGGCATGTAATATAACTAACAAGTTGATGTTCACTAACATGACATTTTTTTTA
Source organism: Tillandsia leiboldiana (assembly GCA_029204045.2). Lineage (NCBI taxonomy): Eukaryota > Viridiplantae > Streptophyta > Magnoliopsida > Poales > Bromeliaceae > Tillandsia > Tillandsia leiboldiana. Next base: position 9,940,733 of record CM055062.1, read on the forward strand.
ATTGCATAGAAGATATGTTGGTTTTTGACTATGATTCTCTTACATATCTGAATTCTCAAATGTCATGATGATCAGATAAACTCTATCTCTGTACTAGGTTTTGTATGCTAAATATTCTTGAGGTATCTAACGATCTCTTTTTGTCAAGAATGATTTCTTTGTGCAGAGAGTACAGATGTCTAAGTCTAGAGTCTGTTTTAGGAGTTTATCTCATGTTTTTAAATTTTTGGATCTCCATTGTAAATTTTTGTTGTATGGTGATAGCAACAAAAATATCTTTTTGAATTTTCTTTAGTGGATCTGTGTTTTGTCACGAAACCGCCAAAGGGGGAGATTGTTACGGAATTTAAGTTGGCATAGTTTCGTGAAAGTCTCAAGTCTTGAAGATTGAAGGTGAAGAAAGTTGGATCATTTAACTCAATCTCAAGAAAGAAGAATTCAAAAGGATCAGGTATGTTTAACTAAAGATTTTGTGTGATCCGAATACTTCTTGTAGTGTAGAAACACTTGGAAGAATCTTTCATTGAATAAACATCAAAAACTGGTGTTCGGACATGTTCAGGATCCGGATCAGAGCAAGCGATCCGGATCCCGAAGGTTGTTGTTTCATACAATACTTCAATCCGGATCGCAGCATCTCACGATCCGGATCCCGAACGTTGAGTTTTCTGAATTGTATGAACGATCCGGATCAGACAATCCGATCCGGATCCCGAACGTGTGATTTTCTGGAAACCGTCTTTATTGCTACTGCAATCCGGATCGCCCAAATCCGATCCGGATCGCCGTCCGTCAAATTTCCAGAAATGTTAGGTTTTTGATTCTTATCTCCTTCCTAGGGTTTCTAACCTATAAATAGACCCTATGACTCTTTTTCTAGGGTCAATCCACATAGCCGTCATTTTCCTATATCATCTTATACGGCTCTAGATCCACATATAGAGAAGAAAGGAAATCATTAGAGAATACTCTATGTTTCTTCATCTATATTGATTAGTTTGATTCTAGGTTTTCATACTCACATCTTGAGTTGAATCAAACTAATGAATACTTAGATGGTATTTCCGATCTATCTTTGATCTAAGTATTCGGCGGATCATCACCACCAAAAACAACGATTTACCCCAAAAATCGGCGCGTGGATTCGCGTGTCCTTGTGGATTCAAGGTTCAACCGCTCTCGTGGATTCGGAGCGAGGCACGTTCGTGGATTCGAAGGGTGCTATTGGGTGAAGACCGTGGACTCGGTCGGACGTCGTGGATTCAACGTTGGACGCCGTGGATTCGGCGTTGGGGCGCAGATCGTGGATTCGAGAAGCGTCGCGGAGCGAGCGGAGAAGATCCTCTAGGAGCGTATGGAAAAGGTTGAGTCGTAAGTGTGTACGGTAAATCACCTTGTACGTGTTTTAATTCTAGTGGATTTCTGCCGTGTTATCGGTACCGTGGTTTTTTACTCCGGTGATGGAGTTTTCCACGTAAAAATCTTGCGTATTATTTTTATTTCCGCATTGGGTTTTTTATCGCAACGATTTTTGAGTGTTTATACGTTTACACCTATTCACCCCCCTCTAGGTATTTTTTCCCCTATTTAGATCCTTATTACATATAACCCAACAGAATCCACGAGCACACGTTTCGAATCCACGAAACGCCTTTAGCACACCGGATCCACGATGCCACGTCGAATCCACGACGCAAACTCAGTCGATAAGAATATTGACTTCGATGGTGATCCTTTGCTTAGATTCTCATTGAGGAACCGTAGAAGAAATGTCTAAGCAAAGATTAGATCAATTCGACAAAAGATATGTTCTTGAAAGAACCTTCGAATTGACCTAAAAGAGGCGAAAGAGAGAACGGTAAAAACCAGCCTCTAGGGTTTCTCTCGAGTGTTTCTGAATTGATCGGTATTAGTCCCCCTCGTTGGGAAACCCTAAGTATCTATTTATAACCCTTGGAAAAAGATAAAAGTCAGTTTAGTAAATTTATCCCGATAGGGCATTGTGTACCGGTACCAAATATCGCGTTCCGGTACGCAATGGTGCAAAACACAGATTTTTCTATTGTGTTCCGGTACGCGAGTCCGTGTTCCGGTACGCAATGCAATTTACAGAAAATTCTGTGTCGGGTTAAAGGAACTTCAAGTGTGGTTCCGGTACGCAATGTAAAAACTAATTTTTCAAGATAAACTTTATCCAAAACAAACCAAGTACCGGAATCCAAACTTAAAACAAGTTGTTAGTTAAAACCAAGTTCCTAAACCCAAGTCTAAACCAAGTTTCAATAACTTCCTGATTCCAATGATTATAAATGAACTTAAATCACCATGGTTTAATTAACCATACCTGAGTGTTATCTTGAGCTTATGTTGAATCTTCAAAGAGTCTTCGAAAGCTGATTTGACAATTTGATCCCTTTAAGACTCCGACTCAACACACTGACATGACTCACGAAATGTGCCAATACCAAAAAGCCGTAACAATCTCCCCCTTTGGCAATTTCGTGACAAAACCCAAAAATACATAAAAACGCTCAAGTCACTCATCTTAAACCAAAAATTCGAAATTCAATGTCATCACCAAAACATTGATTTTCTTTGCGTGAAAGATCCAATAAATGCAAAATACATTTGAACCAAACAGTCCTAGAACATACTCTATGACTTAGGATTTGGAGTCTTAAAGTGATGTAATTCCTGCAAAACAAAACTCCAAACAAAATCAAGCGTTAGTCGTTAGAAGTTAAAATCCTACATTTGATTCGTCTTCCATTTGGTTCTTTTGTTTTTCCAGCTTTTTGTTTTGTGGCTCTTTCAATTTTTTCTTTATCTCCCCCTATCTTGAGTATCCATGTTCTCCATGTTCTCCCCCTGTCTTGAGCATCCATGTTCTCCCCCTTTGTGATGCAATCATTATTTTCTGTCTCCCCCTTTTTATGATATGTCCATCATTTCCGTTCTCCCCCTTTTTGTCACAAATTGTCAAACAGCTAATATAAACAAAAAGTAAAAATACTAGGAGGATAAGCTCTTAGTTACAAGACGATTAGAGTTCTTGTTCATCACAACGTGAAAAGAAACTGAAAACCAAAAACAAGAAGGAAAAGAAATCACTCATCCTCATTTGAATCATCATCATCATCATGTGATGTTGGTCCATGCGATGTACTCGGTGCAGTTGCTCTAGTGACCACATCATCCTGTTTGCACCCAAGGATATCGAAGATTTTCTTTAAACCATCCTCAAGTTTCTTGAAGCCTTGCTCCATCCTTTGCTCCATCCTTTGCTTTAATGAACGAACATCCCGATGCAAGGTTTGAAGAGTTATGACCTCATCTGGTTCAGGAGATTCTTGACGAGGTGGTGCACTCACTGTCGCTTCACTTGCATAGGCTTTTGTATGCCCAAATGTCTTCAAAGTGCTAATCGACTTGGCTAAAGTGATTCCATCAATTGCCCCCAAGCCATAATCATATTTGGCACAAGAAATGTCCACTCCGTGATCTTCCAGTATACTAGTAATCAAGATTGGATACGGTAGAAGGTCACGTTGCCTAGATCCTTCAATGACATGTACCATTTGCTGCCAAATGAGAAATGGAATGTTGGTGTTAATTCCATTTGCACTTTCCGGGTGACCGAGGAAAAAGAGAAGTAACAATCGATCCCATCGAATCCTTTTGGTCCCCAGTGTGGGCAATAGGTTGTAGCATATAATTAAGGACAAAATATGATACTCTGGTTTTAGGTCCTTTGATTCCACATATGATCTGTTCGTGTGCGTCCCTGTCTTGCAAATAGAGTCCACAACCATATCCCAATGGGTATCATGTAGGAAATTACCATCAGTGTAATAAAGACCAGTAGTGTCAACAGCTAATCCAAGGTTTGCACCAATTACTGCTGGAGTAATGTCAAACTTGACGCCTCTAACTGTTGTTTCAAAGACGAAGGCTCCGGTGTCATGGTCTTTTTGAAGTATGTTACCTTGCATGTAGAATTCCCTGATGATCTCCACACAAAAACCCATCTTAGGTTGAACTCTGCCAAGTGGCCGAATATGACTTCGTTCCAAAAGCCTTGCAAAGTCTGGCACCTCACGACATAGCTCGTTAAAGTTCACGTGTCGCTCTCCAATGCATGTGCGGTTTGTAAATCTGGCACGGCGTTTTGCACTCACATGCGGTTCACTTTCATCAACATTTGATCTCCGTTGAGAGCGCTCGCGTATTACCGGTCCACCGGTACTTCTACGCGGAGGAGAATCCGCACCCTTCTTTTTCCTTGAAGCCAAAGGTGCTTTCCCCTTTCCTTGAACTGATTCCTCTTCATATTCTGAGGAATGTTCAGAATCTGAGCTAGTTGAATCCTCGTTGCGTGATCGCTTGGTAGCCTTTTTCTTTCCAGAACCGCGACCACGTCCACTTCCAGTGGCCATCAAAACCACTAGTGCAAGAAGCCATGAAAATGCCATTTCCTACAAAGAACACAATGCACTATGATTTGATCGTATAGGAAGGCTTAAACATGTCTAAGAAACATTCTAAACATGTCACAATAGATGATTCATCATTTAAAATTCATTTGCATTAAAAACCCTAATTCTCAATTTTTTTTTCTATGTCAAGAACACATGAAAATGTTAGATTCAATCAAATAAGCATGGAAACATGAATCTAATTAGATAGAAAGCAACCAAATATGTTCTAAACATGAATTAAGAGTGATTTAAGCAAGAGATTTCATTTGGAGTAAGGATCAACTCAAAAATCCCAAAATAAAACATCAAAACCTAAAAACTAGGGTTTTGAAACAAAAGTAAGCAAGATTAATAAAGAAACTTACAAATCAAAGCAACAAATCACTTGATCTTGATGAAAAACCCCTTAGAGATGTTTTAGAGAGAGAGAGGGAGGGTTTTGAAGTGGGAGAGATGAAATAAAAACAATGTAGTCTCGGAATATAAGGAATCCCAGATCGCGTACCGGTACCAGAAGTCGCGTACCGGTACGCAGTGTAAAAGCCGAAAAACCATCGTTCGGGATCCGGATTGACAGGCAGGGGAATCCGGATCCGCAATGTAGTTCCGGTACTAAAAATGTAGTACCGGTACGCAAGTGAAAAACCAGAAAACTTCACATTCGGGATCCGGATTGGATTTTCTAATCCGGATTGGATTTACAGGTACTAAAAAGCAGGTACCGGAACAACAGAGCCAAAAAGCAAAAATTTCTTGAAACAAATCCAAATTTTGAAATCTTTTCAAATACCGATTTGTATACAATCAAGAAATCCATTTAAGTGCTTTGAAAAACAATGAATTCACATAGATGTCATTCAATCCAATTAATTATAAAAATTAAAAAGATTTACTCCAAACTCATGAAAAATAAAGGTAAAACATTATAAACCGTTTTTCATGTTATATTCATCAAACACAAGTCATCAAAAATAATCTTGAGATCCAAAGTCTATCAAGATGTAACGGATTTACAAAGATGACTTACGGAGATTTCCAAACGACATCAATCTTGAATTCTACCCTTTCAAATTGAGATAAGCACTAAAATACCTAAGGGTGGCTCTTTGAGCATCTTTCAACTATCCCACCTTATACCAACCAGGAGATTGTTCAAAAAAATAAGAGCTTTGCATATAAATCTCCAAATGCTTCAACTAAAGATTTTCTCATAAAATACTATCAAGCATCCATAACATGTGGTAGCTTCACACACAAACCGGACGACCGGGGTGGCAGCTCTTTCCAGCATGTGGTGGTAGTTTTCACACTCCTTTCGGATGTAACTCTTTCCACATCTTTCATAATTCAATTATTTACCCTTGTAAGAAGGCAATCTCTTACGTGAAAGAATTAAATCCCAAATTTTAGTCTATCGGTTGTCTCACATTTATCACAATGAATTCACACAACCGAGATAGATTAAGTATCTAAAGATCACACATGATTTCTAAAATTTGATGCTTATAATATCAAAAACTCCTATAATGAAGTATCTTCAAGATTATGATTATGGAGTAAAGTTGATAATCCATATAAAATTAATTTGGAGTGAATAACCATGAAGCCCCTTTTTATTCAATGCACTTGTTCATTAAAAACCTTTTGTTAAAGATCAAAACATAAAACCAAGAGCATTGAAAACACATGTAATGCAAAGATTAAGAAAAATATAAAGGGAAAACCAATCAAAGCATTACATACAGTCATAAGCTAATTAGAACTTAAGACAAGGAAAGATATCACCTTTCCGAATCCAAAATCGCTGGATTTTGGGTTGTCTTGATTCGTTGTGGCCGGGGGTTGTCCGCTTTGACTGTTGATCCACCTTAGGTCTTTGCCTCGCAATGATCCACTTGTATGATTGATGTGGTGGCTCGGACCTTTGGTGGGTTGAGTGAACTCCTTTGACTTGATGTATCTTTTGAGTCCGTTGAGTCCGCCCCGTAGATGAAGTTGCCGAAGGATTTTTCTTTCTCTTTTTCGGGCAATTCTTCACCAAATGTCCTTCAAGTCCACAAAGGTGACACGTTCTTCCTCTCAATTTGAATGTGGAACTTGAAGCATGCACAGTTTGATCCTTCTTAAATCCCAAACCAACCGTGCTTGTTTGACCTAATCCGGACATACAATCAAATTTCTTGGAACCGGTTGAAAACCTTTGTATGTCGGATTTAAGTTGATGAACTTGCTTGGTCAAAGCTTGATTGGTGACATGAATATCCTCAAACTGTTTTTCTAGAAAACCAATCTTGTCCATATATGATTTAGCGTTTGTCTTCGATTGGTTTCGCTCTTCTTGGAGGATTTTATTGTTTTCCAATAAACGTTCTCGTTCCTCCTCGAGATCATGAAGTTTTATCTTTAAAGCATGATTCTTGTCTTGATCTTCAAGTCGTTGCTTTCTCAACTTCTTGATATGTTTGGCCATCTTCTTAGATTCCGCAAGAAGTTGTTGATATGCCTCAACGAGTTCTTCCTCGTCCGACTCCCCCTCACTTGATGACTCTCCGCCGGTTGTTGATGTTTCATACAAAATCAAAGGAGTAGAGTCAGTGACTAATGATGATAAACAATTATTAGAAGAGGGAAAATGAGAGGCATGAGAAGCAACGATTTTTTCCTCTTTACTTGAGGTCGATTCATTAGAAGTAGAATCGTCCCAAGTTTTCGCTTGCAAAGCCTTCTTTTTATATGATTTCGGAGAAGGACAATCCGTTGAAAAATGGCCGTAGCCTTTGCATCGATAGCATTGGATTTCCCCTTCGAAATCATCTTTTTCTTTTTCTTTAGAAGGTTTTGCAACGCCTTTGAGGTAAGAGGATTTAAAACCCGATGATCCTTTAGATGGTTTCGTGGATGAAGATCCATCAGTTCGATTCTTCCAAAATTTCCGATGAAATTTCTTTGTGATCCGCGCCAATTGTTCTTCAAAATCGGCAAAAGAGATTTCATCGTCGGAACTTGATTCGCTATCTTCTTCCTTTGTGGATTTGAATGCAATACCTGTAAGCTTAGAAGAAGACTTGGAAGAAACTTGATTAGTAGGAAAAGTCATTTCATAAGTTTGCAAAGCACCTACTAATTCCTCTACACTCATCTCATCCGGATGACTAACGGTTTCAATGGCGGTAACCTTTGCCCTAAACCGTTCCGGAAGAGTCCGAAGTATCTTTCTTACAATTTTCGACTCCGGGATCTTTTCTCCTAAATTAGCACATGTATTAATTACATCTTGAAGTCTAGTGTAATAATCTGTAAACAATTCATGCTCTTCCATATGAATAGAGTCAAATTGACTTGTAAGCATCTGGAGCTTTTGAATTTTTACAAGATTAGTACCCTCATGTGTAATTTTGAGAATATCCCAAATTTCCTTCGCGGTTTCACACGCGGAAATTCGTGTGAACTCAGTCGAGGAAAGAGAATTAAATAAAGCGTTCATACCTTTCCCATTGTAAGAAGATCTTTCAAATTCCTCTTTGGACCATCTAGAGCGAGGTTTTGGGGTAGTAGAATTTCCTACTTCCTCAACAGGATGCACCCAACCGTATTCCACGGATTGCCATACCCGCTCATCAATTGCGATGAGAAAAGCTCTCATCCGCACTTTCCAATAAGCATAATTAGTCCCATCAAAAAGAGGAGGTCTAAAAATATTACCACTTTCACCCAACATGATAGATAAACCTAAAACCCGCTCTGATACCAATTGTAGGTTTTTATAGGATCCACAAGGATCTAAATAGGTACTATCAAACAACTAGAGGGGGGGGTGAATAGGTGTAATACTTAAAAACTCAATCTCAGTGCAAAATAAAACCAATGCGGAAAATAAAAATAGCACACCGAGATTTACGTGGAAACTCCAATCCAGGAGAAAAACCACGGGACCAACACGCAATAACAATCCAATAAGAATAGAAGAATAACAAGGTGATTACCGACTCCACGGACTCAAACCCCTCCTTCAGCTTCTTCGGACCTTGCGCTGACCGGTTGGATATCCACGCAATAACAATCCCTAAGAAAAGAAGAATAACAAGGTGATTACCGTCTCCACGGATTTAACCCCTCCTTCAATTTCTTGGACCTCGCGCTCCACCGATTTAGCACGCCCACTGCACACGTTCGAATCCACGAACGCCACTCGAATCCACGAGCACACGTTTCGAATCCACGAAACGCCTTTAGCACACCGAATCCACGATGCCACGTCGAATCCACGACGCAAACTCTGTCGATAAGAATATTGACTTCGATGGTGATCCTTTGCTTAGATTCTCATTGAGGAACCGTAGAAGAAATGTCTAAGCAAAGATTAGATCAATTCGACAAAAGATATGTTCTTGAAAGAACCTTCGAATTGACCTAAAAGAGGCGAAAGAGAGAACGGTAAAAACCAGCCTCTAGGGTTTCTCTCGAGTGTTTCTGAATTGATCGGTATTAGTCCCCCTCGTTGGGAAACCCTAAGTATCTATTTATAACCCTTGGAAAAAGATAAAAGTCGGTTTAGTAAATTTATCCCGATAGGGCATTGTGTACCGGTACCAAATATCGCGTTCCGGTACGCAATGGTGCAAAACACAGATTTTTCTATTGTGTTCCGGTACGCGAGTCCGTGTTCCGGTACGCAATGCAATTTACAGAAAATTCTGTGTCGGGTTAAATGAACTTCAAGTGTGGTTCCGGTACGCAATGTAAAAACTAATTTTTCAAGATAAACTTTATCCAAAACAAACCAAGTACCGGAATCCAAACTTAAAACAAGTTGTTAGTTAAAACCAAGTTCCTAAACCCAAGTCTAAACCAAGTTTCAATAACTTCCTGATTCCAATGATTATAAATGAACTTAAATCACCATGGTTTAATTAACCATACCTGAGTGTTATCTTGAGCTTATGTTGAATCTTCAAAGAGTCTTCGAAAGCTGATTTGACAATTTGATCCCTTTAAGACTCCGACTCAACACACTGACATGACTCACGAAATGTGCCAATACCAAAAAGCCGTAACATGTCACGCCCCGGGGTCGGAACTGCGACCTGGGCTCGCCAACAGATCCGCCATCTGTACGGAAATCTCCGCACAGACGAAGCGTCAAACCTGCAAATTATATCTATAGCTAAACATGTATCAGAGCTGTAAAAATAAAATAAGTAGCTACAAAATCCCGACACCTAACAGTTGAAGTAACACATCCAACATACATAGTCATCTCCCAGACTAATACATAATACATGATACATCAAACCTCTCAGACAGGGTGCATCTACCTCTGACTCTCAAAATAATACTGGTAAGGAGCTACTCAGCCACGCCCTTACCTCGATCTGCTGCCTCCGCCCGAACCGGTGCCGGAACAGCTACCTCAGGAAAACCTGTCACCACGGCGGGTGTGAGAACTACTGCAGAAGGTAGTTTCCAGTGGGTACCGTCACCAAGATCCACGGTATGCCCACTAAGTCTACTGGAGGCAAGACAATAGGTATACATATAGATAATATGAAAGCTGAAATGGAACTATAGCTAATATGCCTCAAGTATCATGCTCAAAGGAAAAACTCAACTAAGAACATGCAATGCATCCACTCGCTCACGAGGTGCTCACATCAACCCAAATCTCAATGACTGCCAAATCTGGTCCAGTCAAGCCTGCGCCCCCTAGTGTATCAACTAGGGCCCCTAGTGTATCAACTAGGGTGTCCAATCGGACTAACATAATATCACACAAAGCAGCCTCATCAGGCACATCATCATCATCATCGCATCCGGAGCGGCTCTCGAGAGGCGCGACCCCACCGAGGAATAAGCGTGTCTCATCTGGCTCAATAAGCGGCATCTGCAGGCTATAATCTACGATCGAACAGATCAGAAACTCGAATGCCAACTAACCCATAAACAGGTCGGAGAACCCTCCACGACTCAATCTGATAGTGCACACAACACCCAAGACACTAGAAAACCCATCCACTGAGTCAATAAAAATTCCCTCGGCCCCCAGGCACGAGAGTACATGCATCCCGAACCTATCCAACCCCTCTGGGTGATCACAATGTTTAAAACAATTTTTGAAGCCACTTTCTATATTAAAACGGGTTCAATGATTTAAAAACAGTTCAGATGCAGTTCGAAAGTTAACCAATCATGCAATCTAGTGTCAAACAGTCTCAAGATCATACTGATGATAAATGGGGTTCAGGTCTGTCATTCAAAGATAATCTAGACATCTATCAGATTTTACCAGCTATACAAATAGCTAAACTAGGCATGCTAACATGCTTTCAACAGAATTAGAAGGCATTCCATAAAGTTTGGAAGAATTCCAACCCACCTGGATGTGCGCATTAGTCCTGAGTCCAAAAGAGCTGAAATTTAACGGGTGCGATCCACAGGTTCTCACGATTCCAACGCACCTAAAATCGACCGAAAGTTCCACCCGGTCGCTGAGATATAAGCCGAATATCGTGGTAAGCTCAAATCACTCAAAACAGTAATTTTATCGCACATCTGTCCACAAAACAGGAAATTACCTCCTATGAGATGCCCTCCAAAAATTCCAAGAAAAATATGACGACGATCCTCGCGAAGTGTAGATAGAAATCGAGCCCTTAAACACCAAATTCCGCCTCTCGTAGGCTGAGATACTGCAACATTACTCCTTCGCTGTCCAGAACATGCAACAGCAAAAAGGGGGTCTAAAGATGCTGCAAGGACTCCCATAAAATCTCAAAACAAAGTAAAGTAATGAATACCAAAAATGAAGATCTACCTGTCGTGGAAACGTCGCCGCAAAAATCGGCAAAATATTCTAAGAACTCAGCTCAGGGGAGTCCGCGGACGAAGAGTCGACCAAAACGATCGATATCGAAACAGCGTCGAAGCTCATGAGATCGGGGAGGAAAAATATCAAACGGCCTTTAAAATTTCTCGAAAACCCCAAAAATTGTAGAAGACTCGAAGTAGAAACTCAATGTCAAAAACGGCACTCAAAACGGATCTCAGAAAGTCCAGAAATGAAGCCCTCAATGGCCTATTTATAGCCAAAAGTCCAAATAGTGGGCTATCGGATTCGGGTCTAGAATCCGGGCGCCCGAAAAGTACTGTAGCCGCCTGAATCGACCAGATCACGCCACGTGTCCCGCTTGAATCCACTAGATCACGCCACGTGTCCCGCCGCCCCGTGTTTCGCACGCCTCGCGCACGTGGGCGGCGTGCGCCCGCAAATGGAATAGTGCCACGTGTCCCCACGTGGTTCACGCAGCGCATGCGCCCGGTCCACGCGCCGTATCTTCCGGAATCTGTCGGCCAATCACACGATGCCACGTGTCACAGCAGCTGCCTCCACGCCGTCCAACCAATAGGGTGCTGCCACGTGGCATCACCAATCCTCGGTGCTCCCAGTGCACGCGCTTGTCCGTGGACCTGCCGCCCGCGCGCCGCGCCTGCCCGCGTCCGCGCTCTGCCGCTGCTCCGCCATGCTCCGTCGCCTGCCGGTCGCCGATACAGTGATTCCGGCGGTGAACAGTAACTTTACTGTTCCGTAGTCCGAAAAATACATGTAAATAGCCCATTTCATCATTTTCGCGCGCTAAGTCCAAATCCGCTGTCCGTTTCGCCAAATTCTCTTTCTAAATTTTGCTGGAAGCCCCCGCAAAAGTAAACTTGTTCCGATTTTCGCGCCGGTTCAAAATCTGGAATGTGATTCATGCACAACCAACTCTATCACACAACTTAGGTCTCCAGAAGCCACTGCTTGCCCTGCAAAACCATCCCAGAGATCCGGATCTTCACATCCTCCCCCTGTAAAAGAAAGTTTCGTCCTCGAAACTAAACATACCTTATCCATGAGTCTCAAACAGGTGGGGATAAGCATCCATCATCACCGTCTCCAGCTCCCAAGTAGCCTCCCGCTCCTCGTGATTACTCCACAACACTTGTAGTGTTCCGGAATCCCCGTGCGACTCGATCGTGTGGTTGGTGGTGAGAAAACACCTATTTTTGGTGTATTGAGTGTGTTGTGCATCGAATGGATGCCAAAAACGGACTCAGCGCGCAAAAACAGTCAAAATTGGCTATTTTCGGGCATAAATGGGCTAACGGGCCCATTTTGGTCGCGGGCTGGTCCACGGCCCACCCGCGTGCACCGGGAGCAACGAACCCGCGCCGCTGCCACGTGGCAGGCGTGGGTTGGTCAAGCCGGTCACACGCGCAGGCGGGGAGCGCGGCGACCCAGGCGCCAGCGCGGGAGAGGGGCGCACGTGGAGGCGCCACGTGGCTGCCCCGCGTTGGGCGCGTCAACCCGCGCGTTGACCCGCGCGCGAGGAAGCGGCGCGGGCCAGCACGGGAGTCGCGCGGGTGGCGACACGTGGCGGGCGCCGGTTCGCCCCCGGCGCGCGAGGGGACGCGACCCTAGCGCATTGGTCGCGGTGCGCGCTGGCGCTGCCACGCGTCGGCCCCCGTTTGGTCGCGCCTACGCGCGGGGAGCGTGGTGCGGCCACGTGGCGCTATGGTGGCACACTCGGCACGGGGTTTTTGGCTGGGTGCACTGTAGCGCGCCCATTTGAGGGGTTTCGGGGGCTCGAATGTGCAATTCGGGTACCCGAATTTGCACTCCTTGGGCTATTTAAGCCCAAATTGCCCCATTTTTCTCTTTTTTTTCTCTGTTGCTCTGTCCTGCATGCGAGAGGGAGAGAGAGGAATTTTTGGGGTGCTGCGAGCGCACCGTTTGTGCCGTGGTGCGCGCGCGAAGTGTCCCTTGGAGTCGGGCAAACGTGTGGGTGCTTGTTTGGCGATGCGCCGACATTAAGGTTGGTTTTGCTCGTCTTTTTGCAGTGTTTTTCGGCACAGTTTTGGGGTTCACCCTTTTGGATTTTTGATTTTGACCCTGTGCCTTTGTGCTTGTAGGGACTGTTGTTACCTCACCGTTTTGCGTGCGGACTCCGTTTTGCGTGCGGATTCCGGCACGTGGTCCGTTTTGCGTGCGGATTCCGGCATCGTGCTCCATTTTCCGTGCGGACTCCGACGTCGTGCTCCGTTTTGCATGCGGACTCCGGCGGCGTGCTCTGTTTTGCGTGCGGACTCCGGCGGCGTGCTCCGTTTTGTGTGCGGACTTCGGTGGCATGCTCCGTTATGCGTGCGGACTCCGGGCGACGTGCTCCGTTTTGTGTGCGGACTCCGGTGGCGTGCTTCGTTTTGCGTGCGGACCACGTCGAGGCAAGGAATCGCGCGGTGCCCAATTGCAAGTGTCGACGAGCAATTGGTGGCGAACCGAGGTAGGTTGGATTTTTTTCTCCAAGTCTGCGGACTTCTTTCTAATTCTATTATTATAGGATTCAGCATGCTAGAATAGGAGTATTATTAGAACCTTGACTAGCACCCCCGTCATATGTTGCATGTGTTTAACCAGACCAGTAGAGAACCTTAATCTGGGCTAGGTTCTTTTATGCTTTAGACATCTCACACATTGCATTTCTTTCTGGACATAGAGTTCCTCGCCCGGGTAGTGGGCCGAGTGGTCAGGATATTGTGGGACGTATGTTGCACTCGGGCCTGGGGGCTGAGTGGGGTCTGGTAGCTGTGTTAGGCCAGTGTTAGTGTTTTGGGAACCATTTTGGGTAAACGGTGGTCCCGGATCTTTGGGTATATTTCTCTGTTTTGGTCATCACCACCAAGTTGTGATCGTGGTGAGCGTGTGTTATCAGGACCTTGAACCCAGAATGTTTTTGGACACTCATGATTTTAGTAAACTAGTGTTTTTCCTTCCGAATTTCTAGGGGTTGTCGGAGCCTGTTCTTGTTTGATTGGGCGAGGGCATCAACCCTTGGGAGTCCGGAAAATAAACTTGTTTTAACTGATTTTCTCAAGAACTAAAATCTATAAAAGTTGGTTTTCTCAATTCAAGACGGTATTTTATAATAAAGGTCATCTTTTCTCCTAAATTTTCCTCACCCGACAGGGGTGAGTGATCTGGGTTCTAAGGGCTGATTTCTTTCTGGGGTCGAAAGCAACGGGAGGCTACGCCTATAGCCTGTTCTTGTTTGATCGGGGTCGTAGGTATTAGTCTCCCGGGGTTTTTGGACCCTTCGCTATTTTGGCTGTATAGTATCTCCAGCCCGTGGATTTAGCATGTTGGGGTGGTTTCCCACTTTAACCGAGGGAACCGAATTCCTGAACGGTAAGGGATCGAGAACTTCGATAGGCTAAACCTAGAGTCTGTTCTTGTTTGATTGGGTTTCTAGGCACCGGCCTAACGAGATTTTCGGACCCTTGCTGTGTCAGACGGTTCTTCTCGTCTATGAGTGGGGTGTCGTTTTGGGAGACATTTGGGTTGACGACGGTCCCAGTGGTTGTGTACTTTCTTCTAGTGGGTTAGCATTCTGAGATTGAGTCGTGGAGGGTTCTCCGACTGAGTAATGGTTATTTGGGTGTTCGAGTTTTTGATCTGTTTGATCGTGGATTATAGCCTGCATGTGCCGCTTTTGCCAGATGAGACACGCTTGAGCTCGGTGGGGTCGCTCCCCACGAGTTACGCTCCGGATGCGATGATGATGATGCGCCTAGTTGATACACTAGAGGTCGCTTTGCGTGATACTGAGATAGTCCGATAGGACGCCCTGGTTGATACACTAGGGGGCGCAGGCTTGCCTGGACCCGATGTGGCAGTTACCGACATTTGGGTTACTGTGAGTGAGTGGTTGCATAGCATGTGTCTTAGTAGAGTTTTCATTGAGCATGGTACTTGAGACATATTAGCTGTAGCGAGTGGAGGCATACCATCATCTGTGTTTTTCCCTATTGAGCATAGTAGATAGAGGCATGATAGCTGTAGATACTTTTCCAGCTTAGTTTTCATTATCACAGTCTTTTTCTGTTATCTTATGCCTCTAGTAGACTTAGTGGGCAGACCGTGGGTCTTGGAGACGGTACCCACTGAGAGCTACTGTAGGATGTAGTTCTCACACCCTCTGTCGGTGATAGGTTGCTGAGGCTTTTCCCTCCATTCCTGCCCAAGCTGGCGCGACGGACCGAGGACAGGGAGTCACGAGATAGTTCCCTACCAGCACAGTTCTTTTAGAGTGAGGTAGATATACCATCCCGGACTGTGGGATTCACTGTTTATTGTTATTTCCAATTTTAGTTATCTCCCTTTTTGGTTTCATAGATGTTGTATAGGTGGAATTTTATTTGTATCTGACCTTGTATTATTCAGGTATTTGGGAGATGGACTTTGTATTTATTTTCAGCTTTTAGTAGTTTGATTTTATATTACAGCTTTTTTTTTCGCTCTGATATCTATGTAGCTGTAGTTCTATCTTTTGCAGGTTAGACGCTTCGTCGGTGCGGGGCTTCCCGTGTCGACGGCGGATCTGTTGGCGAGCCCGGGTCGCAGTTTCGACCCCGGGGCGTGACAACACTTTCACGTACGGTATAGCCCAATTGCGCAATTCTCTCACCTCACGAGCCAGAATCCGCAATGGGCGTTCCTCGTACCCTAGATCCTCACCGATCTCAAGCGGAGTGAAGTCAATCACGTGCATAGGATCATAAACATATCGCCTCAAAGCTGAGACGTGGAAAACATCATGAACTCCTGCAAGGCGTGGTGGAAGTGCAACTCTGTAAGCCACTAGGCCAATCCTCTCGAGTACCTCGAAAGGTCCAATAAACCGTGGACTAAGCTTTCCGCGTACTCCAAATTGGCATATCCCTCTGGATGGAGAGACTTTCAGAAAAATATGATCACCAATCTGGAACTCTAAGTCACGCCGCCTCCTATCGGCATAACTCCTCTGTCGGCTCTGGACGGTCTCCAAATGTCGCCGAAAAATCTTGACATTTTCTTCAGCTTCCAAAAGCCAGTCGGGTCCCAAGGTTTTTCTTTCACCCACGTCACTCCAAAATAATGGCGATCGACATTTGCGTCCGTACAACGCTTCAAAGGGCGCCATTTGAATGATCGCCTAGAAACTATTGTTGTACGCGAACTCAGCCAATCTCAAATGTCGATCCCAACTACCACTAAAGCTTAGAACACACGCTCTCAACAGATCTTCAAAAGTCTGAATGGTCCGCTCAGACTGTCCATCAGTCTGTGGGTGAAAGGCCGTGCTGAAACGAAGCTGGGTCCCCAAAGCTGTCTGTAGACTCTTCCAGAAATGCGATGTGAATCTCGGGTCCCCATCAGACATAATCAAGGCTGGCACACCATGCGATCCTCAGGTTTTCAGGATTCCAACGCACCAAAAATCGACCGAAAATTCCACCCGGTCGCTGAGATATAAGCCGAACATCGTGGTAAGCTCAAATCACTCAAAACAGTAATTTTATCGCACATCTGTCCACAAACAGGAAATTACCTCCTGCGATATGCCCTCCAAAAATTCCAAGAAAAATATGACGGTGATCCTTGTGAAGTGTTGATAGTAATCGAGTCCTTAAATACCAAATTCTGCCTCTCGTAGGCCGAGAAATTGCAAGATTACTCATCCGCTGTCCATAACATGCAACAGCAAAATGGGGGTCTAAAGATGCTGCACGCACTCCCATAAAAACTCAAAACAGAGCAAAGTGATTTTGACCAAAATTGAAGATCTACCTGTCATGGAAACGTTGCCGCAAAAATCGGTGAAAAATTCTAAGAACTCGGCTCGGGGGAGTCCGCGGACGAAGAGTCGACGAAAATGATTGATATCGAAACAGCGTCGAAGCTCGCGAGATCGGGGAGGAAAAATATCAAACGGCCTCCAAAATTTCTCCAAAATGCCAAAAAGTGTAGAAGACTCGAAGTAGAAACTCACTGTCAAAAATGGCACTCAAAATGGATCTTAGAAAGTCTAGAAATGAAGCTCTCAATGGCCTATTTATAGCTAAAAGTCCAAATAGTGCGCTGTCGGATTCGGGTCCAGAATCCGGGCGCCCGAAAAGTGCTGTAGCCGCCCGAATCGACCAGATCACGCCACGTGTCCCGCCCGAATCCACCAGATCACGCCACGTGTCCCGCCGCCCCGTGTTCCGCACGCCTCGCGCACGTGGGCGGCGTGCGCCCGCCAATGGAACAGTGCCACGTGTCCCCATGTGGTTCACGCGGCGCATGCGCCCGGTCCACGCGCCGGGTCTTTCGGAATCTGTCGGCCAATCACACGACGCCACGTGTCACAGCCGCCGGTGACGTCGTCCAACCAATAGGGTGCTGCCACGTAGCATCACCAATCCTCGGTGCTCCCGGTGCACGCGCCTGTCCGTGGACCCACCGCCCGCGCGCAGTGCCTGCTCGCGGCCGCACTCTGCCGCTGCTCCGCTATGCTCCGTCGCCTGCCGGTCGCCGCCGGCCACCGGAATAGTGATTCCAGCGGTGAACAGTAACTTTACTATTTCGTAGTCCGAAAAATACAAGTAAATAGCCCATTTTCATCGTTTTCGCGCGCTGAGTCGAAATCCGCTGTCTGTTTCGCCAAATTCTCTTTCTAAATTTTGCCGAAAGCCCCCGCAAAAGTAAACTTGATCCGATTTTCGTGCCGGTTCCAAATCTAGAATCTGATTCATGCGCAACCAACTCTATCACACAACTTAGGCCTCCAGAAGCCACTGCTGGCCCTGCAAAACCATCCCAGAGATTCGGATCTTCACAACTACGCCTTGGACCACGCGGGTGAGCGCTCGGACTGGAGCCCTACGCGCTGTGGAAGCCATAAGAGGAGAGTTACTATTCCATTCCGCAGTCTCGGATTTTTTTTTCGTAGATTTGGATTTGGAGGTTATGTGGATATTTTTTCTCCCCTCTTTCTGTTTTCCTTTCCTTCTTTGCTGAGCTGAGCGGGCAGCTGGGCGCTGCGCCAGCTGGTGCGGGCACTGCGCGCGGCTGGCGCGGGCGCTGCGCGAGCGGCATGGGCACTGCGCGCGGCTGGCGCAGGCACTGCGCGCGGCTGGCGCAGGCGCTGCGCGGGCAGCAAGGGCACTGTGCGGGCGGCAAGGGCGCTGCGCACGAATGGCGCGGGCTCTGCGCGCGGTTGGCGGGGACGCGCGGGCATTGCGCTGGTGGAAGCTGCGCGCGTGCCGGGGTTGGTTGGTTGCCCAATGGGCTGTGCGGGCAAACTGTGGGCGCGTGAGTTTGGTGGCTAACCCGAGCTTGATCGGTTTTCTTTTCTTCCTCTTATCTGTGCTGTGTGGTGCAGCCGAGGGTCGCGCGGACTGCGGGAGCTTGGTGATGCTCGATCTAATGCGCGGGAGCCCATCAGAGCTGTGAGAGCTGAGTGTGTGCTGTGAGTGTGTTGTGAGACTTGTATTTGTGCTGTGTGCAGTGGGTGGGGTGTTGTGGTTGTTGTAAACTTGGTGAGCCCTTCTCATT
This sequence comes from Tillandsia leiboldiana, assembly GCA_029204045.2. NCBI lineage: Eukaryota > Viridiplantae > Streptophyta > Magnoliopsida > Poales > Bromeliaceae > Tillandsia > Tillandsia leiboldiana. The sequence continues at coordinate 9,959,597 of CM055062.1, forward strand.
GTGTGAGATGGACAGGAAGATGGCCGAGGTGTTGGCTTGAGACTTGAAGCTTGGAGCTACCTTATTTATAGCAGGGAGAGTGTGCTGTGAGTTTTAGAAGTGTGCTGTGAGTTGGTGGCAGAGGTGCGCGCGACCGGGTGCCGAGGGTACGACTACTGCAGATTTTCGACAGTAAGCGAAACCACACTACATCGACTTCACGTTGGCCTGTGGAAAGCGTTTCAGGTGGGTTGGAAGTCTCCCAAACTTTGTGGAATGCCCCCTAATGCTTCTTTATGCATTCTCTGTATGTCTAACATGTATTTTGTTGGTTTTTATAGTATCCACAAGGATCTAAATAGGTACTATCAAACAACTAGAGGGGGGGTGAATAGGTGTAATACTTATAAAACCAATCTCAGTGCAAAATAAAAACCAATGCGGAAAATAAAAATAGCACACCGAGATATACCTGGAAACTCCAATCCAGGAGAAAAACCACGGGACCAACACGCAATAACAATCCGCTAAGAATAGAAGAATAACAAGGTGATTACCGACTCCACGGACTCAACCCCTCCTTCAGCTTCTTCGGACCTTGCGCTGACCGGTTGGACGTCCACGCAATAACAATCCACTAAGAAAAGAAGAATAACAAGGTGATTACCGTCTCCACGGATTCAACCCCTCCTTCAACTTCTTCGGACCTTGCGCTCCACCGATTGCACGTCCACTGCACACGTTCGAATCCACGAACGCCACTCGAATCCACGAGCACACGTTTCGAATCCACGAAACGCCTTTAGCACACCGAATCCACGATGCCACGTCGAATCCACGACGCAAACTCAGCCGGTAAGAATATTGGCTTCGATGGTGATCCTTTGGTTAGATTATCAATGAAGATCCATGGAAAAAAAAAACTCTAAGCAAAGATTAGATCAATTCGACAAAAGATATGTTCTTGAAAGAACCCTTGAATTGACCTAAAAGAGGCTATAAAGAAGAACGATAAAAACCTAGCCTCTAGGGTTGCTCTCAAGTGTTTTATAAATTGATCGGCCGTGCTCCCCACGTTTTTGAGAAACCCTAAGTGTCTATTTATAGTTTAGAAACCTTTCGAAAGAGATAAGAACCAAAAACTTACCTTATCTGAAAATTTTCAGGATGGCGATCCGGATCGGATTTACTGTGATCCGGATCGTCGTAACGAGTCAGGCTATTCCAGAAAAACAGGGTTCGGGATCCGGATTGAAATGCCCGATCCGGATCGTTCATGTATTCCAGCAAAAACCCATGTTCGGGATCCGGATCGAAATGACCTTTGATCCGGATCGGATTTGCCAATGAACAAGCACCCTTCGGGATCCAGATTGGACTGTCTGATCCGGATCCTGAACATGTCCCATGTCCAGTTTTTGATTTTTATGCAATTAAAAATTCATCCAAGTGTTTCTACACTATAAGAAAGTATTCGGATCACCAAAATTATTTAGTTAACCATACCTGATCCTTTTGAATACTTTCTTCTTGAGATTGATGTAACTGATCCACAATTCTTCAACTTCAATCTTCAAGACTCAAGACACTGAGTGTCAACTTGAGCTCTTGTTGAATCTTCTCTAAGTCTTTGATTGCTGATTGACAATTTGATCCCTTTAAGACTCCGACTCAACTCACTGACTTGACTCACGAAATATGCCAACACCAAACAGCCGTAACAATCTCCCCGTTTGGCAATTTCGTGACAAAACCCAAAAATACATAAAAGCTCTCAAGTCACTCATCTTAAACCAAAAAGTCGAAATTCAATGTTATCACCAAAACATTGATTTTCTTTGCGTGAGAGATCCAATAAATACAAAATTACATTTGAACCAAACAATCCTAGAACATACTCTATGACTTAGGACTTGGAGTCTTAAAGTGTTGTAATTCCTGCAAAACAAAACTCCAAACAAAATCAAACGTTAGTTGTTAGAAATTAAAATCCTACATTTGATTCGTCCTTTTGGTTCTTTTGTTTTTCGGCTCTTTTCTTTATCTCCCCCTATCTTGAGCATCTCTAACATGTTCTCCATGTTCTCCATGTTCTCCCCCTTTGTGATACGATCATTATTTTCTGTTCTCCCCCTTTTTGTCACAAATTGTCAAACAGTGAACATACTAGACAAAAGGAAATCACTAACAACATTAGTTTATAGAGAAAGAGAGATAAAAGCTTAGTTCCGGTATATAACAAAAATGCAGATTGCGTACCGGTACCAGAAAGCAAAAATCAAATAATTTCTTGAAACAAATCCAGATTTTAGAATCTTTTCAAATACCAATTTGTATTCCATCAAGAAATCAATTTAAGTGCTTTAACCAATGAATTCACACAAATGCCATTCAATCCAATTAATTTCACGAAATTAAAAAGATTTACTCCTAAATCATGAAAAACAAAGATAAAGCATTATAAACAGTTTTTCATGTTATCCATAAAAACCAGAAAAAGTATGTAAGCACTTTAGCGCATCAACTTTAAACAAAAGTCATCGTTTCATGCAACAAGAAATAGATTATACCAAATCTATCAAAAATACTCAAAAATGAAACGAAAATTTATGGAAATTAAAACCTTAAAGTTGAACAACTTCAATCACATCTAACATGATCTTATGCGTAATGCCTTTATCAAATCATCAATTTGGTAAAGAAAATGAAATACCAAGATCAATAGATGTTTGAAATCCCAAATATGGCAGATAATATATCTAGACAATCTGTTGAAGAGAGTGGCTCTTTGAGCACCTTTCGTTAAAAATCCACCTTATATCAACCTTGAAATTTGACAGAGTCAAGTGTTTCAACATGCATTTTATTTAATCAAAAATTGAAAAACCATGCTTGGTATACATGTGGTAGCTGCACACAGTACTCGGACGACCGAGGTGGTAGCTCTTTCCTCCATGTGGTGGTAGTTTTCACACTCCTCATTGGGATGTAACTCTTTCCACATCTTTTGAGCATTTTACTTTTCTTTGACTCCCCCTCAATTGGCTATCAATTATTTAAGATATAAGGTATTCAACCAAAAATTGATCTCGCATTCATACTCGACTAAATAGTCAAATAAGATAATGACTATACCAAGAGATCATTGAGAGAGAAATTGACTTTGATCACTTAAAAGATGACTTAATTAACATAAATGATCATTGCAACATCGAAATATTATGATGTCAAAAGCATAATAGATTTCTAAATACGTGAAAAGATGCAATTAAAGCCAATATGACCAATGCTCCAAGATTATGATTATGGAGTAAAGTTGATAATCCATATAAAATTAATTTGGAGTGAATGAACGTGAAACCCCTTTTATTCAATGTACTTGTTCGTTAAAAACCTTTTGTTCAAGAACAAAACATAAAACCAAGAGCATTGAAAAAAAAAACATGTAATGCAAAGATTAAGAAAAATATGAAGAGAAAACCAATCAAAGCATTACATACAGTCATAAGCTATTTAGAACTTAAGACAAGGAAAGATATCACCTTTCCGAATCCAAAATCGCCGGATCTTAGGTTGTCTTGATTCGTTGTGGCCGGGGATTGTGCGCTTTGACTGTTGATCCACCTTAGGTCTTTTGCCTCGCAATGATCCACTTGTATGATTGATGATGTGGCTCGGACCTTTGGTGGGTTGAGTGAACTCCTTTGACTTGATGTGTCTTTTGATTCCGTTGAGTTCGCTCCGTAGATGAAGTTGCCGAAGGACTCTTCTTTCTCTTTTTCGGGCAATTCTTCACCAAATGTCCTTCAAGTCCACATAAGTGACAAGTTATTCCTTTCAATTTCATTGTGGAACTTGAAGCATGCACAGTTTGGTCCTTTTTGAATCCCAAACCAACCTTGCTTGTTTGACCTAATCCGGACATACAATCTAGTTTCTTGGAACCGGTTGAAAGCCTTTGTATGTCGAATTTGAGTTCATGAACTTGCTTGGTCAAAACTTGGTTGGTGACATGAATCTCCTCAAACTGTTTTTCTAGAAAACCAATCTTGTCCATATATGATTTAGCGTTTGTCTCCGATTGGTTTAGCTTTTCTTGGAGGATTTTATTGTTATTCAATAAACGTCCTTGTTCCTCCTCGAGATCATAAAGTTTTATCTTTAAAGCATGATTCTCGTCTTGATTCTCAAGTCGTTGCTTCCTCAACTTCTTGATATGCTTGGCCATCTTCTTAGATTCCGCAATAAGTTGTTGATATGCCTCAACGAGTTCTTCTTCGTCCGACTCCCCCTCACTTGATGACTCTCCGCCGGATGTTGATGTTTCATACAAAATCAAAGGAGTAGAGTCAGTAACTAAAGATGATAAGCAAAAATTAGAAGAGGGAATTTGAGAGGCATGAAAGGCAACAACTTTTTCCTCTTTACTTGAGGTCGATTCATTAGAAGTAGAATCGTCCCAAGTTTTCGCTTGCAAAGCCTTCTTTTTATATGATTTCGAAGAAGGACATTCCGTTGAAAAATGGTCGTAGCCTTTGCATCTATAGCATTGGATTTTCCCTTCGAAATCATCTTTTTCTTTTTCTTTAGAAGGTTTTGCAAAGCTTTTGAGGTTAGAGGATTTAGAACCCGATGATCCTTTAGAAGGTTTCGTGGATGAAGATCCATCGGTTCGATTCTTCCAAAACTTCCGACGAAATTTCTTTGTGATCCGCGCCAATTGTTCTTCAAAATCGGCAAAAGAGATTTCATCGTCGGAACTCGATTCGCTATCTTCTTCCTTTGTTGATTTGAATGCAATACCTGTAAGCTTAGAAGAAGACTTGGAAGAAACTTGATTAGTAGGAAAAGTCATTTCATAAGTTTGTAAAGCACCTACTAATTCCTCTACTCTCATCTCATCCGGATGACTAACGGTTTCAATGGCGGTAACCTTTGCCCTAAACCGTTCCGGAAGAGTCCGAAGTATCTTTCTTACAATTCTCGACTCCGGGATCTTTTCTCCTAAATTAGCACAAGTATTGATTACATCTTGAAGTCTAGTGTAATAATCTGTAAACAATTCATGCTCTTCCATATGAATAGAGTCAAATTGACTTGTAAGCATCTAGAGCTTTTGAATTTTTACAAGATTAGTACCCTCATGTGTAATTTTGAGAATATCCCAAATTTCCTTCACGGTTTCACATGCGGAAATTCGTGTGGACTCAGTCGAGGAAAGAGAATTAAATAAAGCGTTCATACCTTTCCCATTGTAAGAAGATCTTTCAAATTCCTCTTTGGACCATCTAGAGCGAGGTTTTGGGGTAGTAGAATTTCCTACTTCCTTAACAGGATGCACCCAACCGTATTCCACAGATTGCCATACCCGCTCATCAATTGCGATGAGAAAAGCTCTCATCCGCACTTTCCAAAAAGCATAATTAGTCCCATCAAAAAGAGGAGGTCTAAAAATATTACCACTTTAACCCGACATGATAGATAAACCTAAAACCCGCTCTGATACCAATTGTTGGTTTTTATAGGATCCACAAGGATCTAAATAGGTACTATCAAACAACTAGAGGGGGGGGGTGAATAGGTGTAATACTTATAAAACCAATCTCAGTGCAAAATAAAAACCAATGCGAAAAATAAAAATAGCACACCGAGATATACGTGGAAACTCCAATCCAAGAGAAAAACCACGGGACCAACACGCAATAACAATCCACTAAGAATAGAAGAATAACAAGGTGATTACCGACTCCACGGACTCAACCCCTCCTTCAGCTTCTTCGGACCTTGCGCTGACCGGTTGGACGTCCACGCAATAACAATCTACTAAGAAAAGAAGAATAACAAGGTGATTACCGTCTCCACGGATTCAACCCCTCCTTCAACTTCTTCGGACCTTGCGCTCCACCGATTGCACGTCCACTGCACACGTTCGAATCCACGAACGCCACTCGAATCCACGAGCACACGTTTCGAATCCACGAAACGCCTTTAGCACACCGAATCAACGATGCCACGTCGAATCCACGACGCAAACTCAGCCGGTAAGAATATTGGCTTCGATGGTGATCCTTTGCTTAGATTATCAATGAAGATCCATGGAAAAAAAAAACTCTAAGCAAAGATTAGATCAATTCGACAAAAGATATGTTCTTGAAAGAACCCTCGAATTGACCTAAAAGAGGCTATAAAGAATAACGATAAAAACCTAGCCTCTAGGGTTGCTCTCAAGTGTTTTATAAATTGATCGGCCGTGCTCCCCACGTTTTTGAGAAACCCTAAGTGTCTATTTATAGTTTAGAAACCTTTGGAAAGAGATAAGAATCAAAAACTTACCTTATCTGGAAATTTTCAGGACGGCGATCCGGATCGGATTTACTGTGATCCGGATCGTCGTAACGAGTCAGGCTATTCCAGAAAAACAGGGTTCGGGATCCGGATTGAAATGCCCGATCCGGATCGTTCATGTATTCCAGCAAAAGCCCATGTTCGGGATCCGGATCGAAATGACCTTTGATCCGGATCGGATTTGCCAATGAACAAGCACCCTTCGGGATCCGGATTGGACTGTCTGATCCGGATCCTGAACATGTCCCCTGTCCAGTTTTTGATTTTTATGCAATTAAAAATTCATCCAAGTGTTTCTACACTATAAGAAAGTATTCGGATCACCAAAATTATTTAGTTAACCATACCTGATCCTTTTGAATACTTTCTTCTTGAGATTGATGTAACTGATCCACAATTCTTCAACTTCAATCTTCAAGACTCAAGACACTGAGTGTCAACTTGAGCTCTTGTTGAATCTTCTCTAAGTCTTTGATTGCTGATTGACAATTTGATCCCTTTAAGACTCCGACTCAACTCACTGACTTGACTCACGAAATATACCAACACCAAACAGCCGTAACATATTTTATAACAGCCGAAAAATCTGATAGTTTCCTGGATTATTGTAGAATAATAACCTGTACCCTTATTTATTTTTAATGAACTTTTGACATCATATGACACTAGCCGGTATAGTTAGTTGACATTTTATCTACATCTGAACCAATTTAAAAATCACCGAACTAGTTTTAACAGGAAATTGACTTTAAAAATAGTTTTAAATTATTAGATCGCCCAGAGGGGGTTGGATGGATTCAGGGTGCATGTACCCTCGTGCCTGGGGGTCGAGTGGATTTTTATTTGACTCCGTGGAGAGTTTCTAGTCTCTTGGGGTTTTGTGGGCATATCAGATTGAGTCGTGGAGTGTTCTCGGACCTAGACATGAGTGTGGGATATTGGCATTCGAGTTTCCGATCTGTTTGATCGAGGATTGTAGCCTGCAGATGCCGCTTTTTATGCCAGATGAGACACACTTGAGCTTGGTAGGGTCGCTCCCCTCGAGTTACGCTCCGGATGCGATGATGATGCGCCTAATTGATACACTAGATGTTGCTTTGCGTGATACTGAGATAGTCTGATGAGACGCCCTGGTTGATACACTAGGGGGCGCAGGCTTGACTGGACCCGATGTGGCAGTCACTGAGATTGGGTTATGTGAGCGAGTGGATGCATAGCATGTTCTTAGTTGAGCTTTCCTTTGAGCATGATACTGGAGGCGTTTTAGCTGTAGTTGCATTTCAGCTTTCCTTTTATCTGTATAATGCATACCTATTGTTGTGCCTCTAGTAGACTTAGTGGGCATACCGTGGATATTGGTGACGGTACCCACTGAGAACTACCTTCTGCAGTAGTTCTCACACCCGCTGTGGTGACAGGTTTTCCAGAGGCGGCTGTTCCGGCTTCAGCTCGTGCGGAGACAGCGGATCGAGGTAAGGGCGTGGCTGAGTAGATCCTTACCCGGATTATTTTGAGAGTCAGTGGTAGAGGTACCCTGTATTTTGAGATTTCACTTTTGTACTGGACAGTCTGTATGACCATGTATTATTTTGTATTATTTTGTACTTTGGGATTTATGTTTTAATCAGATGTTCAGTATTCGATTTTTGTAGCTAGTTATTTATCTTTCAGCTTTGATACATGTTTAGCTATAGTACCGACTTGCAGGGTAGACGCTTCGTCTGTGCGGGGATTCCCGTACAGACGGCGGATCTGTTGGCGAGCCCAGGTCCCAGTTTCGACCGCGGTGCGTGACACGTAAAGGTAATTTTTGCAATTGTTTGCAAATGGAATTAGGATTAGGGATTCTCTAAACTAAATCCCTAACCCTAATTAAAACCCTAATCCCCTATTTTCCCTTCTCCCCTTAGCCGCCATCACTCACCATCTTCCCTTGTCCGTACGCTGCTCGAGATCGGAGCCTTAGTCATCGCCGCCACAGTTGAGGACCAAGGTGTCGAGCTCCTCTCCTCTAGATCCGGACGGTTTGACAAGTCTGCACGCTGACACTTTGCACGCGTGTCGAACGCTTCTCACACAGTCGAGTGCAGCCGCGCTGCCGCTAGGGAAGTCGCCGTGCCCTAGGCCCCCTCGGTCGCGTGCCCCTGTGAGCGTGCCGTCGCGTGTGTGCTGCCGCCCGCACCCATGCGTGCGTGCCGTCGCGCGCCTGCTACCGCCCACACGTGCGCCTGCCACACTACCCCGCGTGCGCACCTTGCCCTGGCCGCCCCTGCCTGCGCCCCTACCTTGGTCGCCCCTTGCGCGCGGCCCAACCTGCGTGCAGGCGATCCGCGCGACGCGTGCGCGCTGCCAGTGCGCAAACCGCGCCACCTTGCGCCGTGCTGCTTGCGCCCCATTGCGTCGCACCGCTTGCACGCTGCTTACATACACCCACGCCGTGCCCGTGAGCAGCCAGCACCGCGCCGCACGCAGCACCGCGCTGCGTCGCCTAGCTACGCATGGCCCGTGTTGCATAGCTAAGCGCAACTGCGTGCCGCATGCACGCAGCCCGCGCACTACTTGTGCCGCACGCCGCAGGATGCAACCGGTGCCCGCGCCGTCTGCGCGCTGCCCATGCGTGGCCTGCGCACTATTTGTGCCCGCGTACTACCTAGCACTTGCACGCTGCTATGCCTGCGCGCAACCCTTGCACCGTTTTGCGTTCCAAAATTTCCTGCGGGCATCATTTCTTAGACAGGCAAACACGGTACACCGTGAATGCCTCCTTTGTGCTTATTTTACTTAAATTGCATAAAATCACAGCATTAGTGTTTATCACTGATATTTATTGTTTGCGGCTCTGGTAGACCCGAATACAGGCTTTTTGACACCGAACGGAACCCAGACAGCAGCACGTCTTACGAGACATCGCATACTACTTTAAATCTGCGTGAGTTGATTTTGAGTCGCGGGATCAGAGGTATGATCCATTTTTGTGTAGATTGTTATTTAATGCAAATAATTTCATCGGTAGTGTTTTGTGGTGCAAATTGCACAGGTTGGCATCCCCGGACAGTGCGAATGTCGCAGTTTGGACCCTTGGACTATTTTTCCTCATTTGAACGACGACGATGTCATTCTAGCCTCTTTTTCGAGTAAGAGATCGATTGGGTGCGACAGTTCGAGATTTGAGGAAACGTTCCGGTTAATTGGAACACCGGGGATTGTGGCGAAGTGGTTGGGACTACTTATTCGCCGGTGATTGTCATTTGACTTTAGTGACCAATAGTGGTCTATCGGCGAATTACCGAAATTTTCGGCGAATCTTGGGACTTTAGTGAAGTCCACTGTTTAGTCTTTCGATTCACTATGAGTCAGTGGTGTGGTTGTGAGTGAGTCAATCACTGATAGGTGTTTTTGATTCAGGCCGAGCAGTCAGGAGCCTGTACGTGAGCCTAGCAGCGGATTCCTGGACCGCTTACATTGAGGTGGGTACTCCGACCTAGGCATTGGCATGGTGTAACCTGATTGGATACCGTAGTCGATTGGACCCTTTGGTTATCTTGCTCGCCCTTTTTTTTTTAGTTTTTCTGCTCTATGATCTATCTTGTTTATTGTGACATAACATGATATTTAGTGTAGTTGACACTATTAGCATCCTTATGATTCATACCTGTTTTGCATATATATGCCATGATTAGTGTTAGTAGACACTCCTATTCGTTCTTGCTAGTTATCTCCTACAGCTACATTCGGTCACCTGTCGTATGTTTGAATTTCTATACATGTAGAGTAGGAGGATATCATTGTCATTATGACATTGCTTGGCACCGAGAATATAGATGATCTAGTTGGTTGTCACGCCCCGGGTGTAAACCAGAACCCGGGCCCGTCCACAGATCCGCCGTGCACACGGTATTTTCCGTGTACACGAAGCGCCAGTAACCTGCTCAGATAAAAGAGATATAATAAAAGAGCAATAAAAACAGAGCTGAACTAAAACTAATACATCTCAGACTGAAGCTGGAAATAAAATACAATACATCTGTATAAATGATACATCTGTCTCTCCCAGCTCACCAAAATAAATACAACCTGCTGGCAAAAGCCAGTCCCAAAGTAAAGGTACTACCGTCTGAGGAAACATGGGTACACCAACAATCCAGCTAACATGCTCATCCTGCCTCGAGATCTATCTACTCGGCCGTCCTCTCTCCTCGACCCGCCACTGTAAGCCCAGTAGCACCCGCATAAAACACTGCAAAACAAGGGAGAAGCAAAAGAGGAAAGAAGAATGGGGGTGAGACTACTAGTAAACCAGTAGCCTCCCCTAGTGGGTAAAACCTCAACTCTGACACGCCCACTAGGTCTACCAGAGGCAAAAGGAATAAAGGTGGTATGCAATGAGTATGACTCCTGATGAAAAGCTACCACTAGAATGCCTCTAAAAACTGAGCTAAAAGAATAGCTGAATGTATGCATCAGAATGTCAACGCCTGCCTGTCTAGACCCAATCGATACACCAGTAAGCACTGGTACTGCCTGCTCTGCCTGCCAAATCGGGTATGCCCGCCTACGCATAACACCGATAGGAAAAGGGAGTCTCGAAGACTCGAAGCCTGTAAAAACGCACACTCCGGAGTGGCACTCGAGGGGAGCGACCCACACGAGTATAATGCCTGGGTAACAAGTACCAAATCAGCAGGACTGGATCATGACTCTGATCACGGTGGAAAACCCATCCACTAAAAGAAATCCAAATCCTCTATCCCAATCTGATGCAATAACCACTGTCCGGTCAACCGCCAAAGATCCGCGGTTGCCGCAATGCCCGGCCCTCACAGCCTGCCTGTCCCAAAGCCCACAACTGTCTGACTACACTATCCCAGTCCCTGCTCGAACCCGAGCGCACTATCCCCCGAATATAAATAAAAGAAGAGAAAAGCATGGTTTCTCCTAAGTCAATTCCAACATGATAGTGTAGCAGAAAAAGGTGGCCTAACTAGGTGACCATACAAGCATGCAAATGTCCCAAGATGATATAAAAATAAACAGATGTCGATAACCTTTATAATGTTAGAGCATGTATAGAACAGTATGAGAATAGTAAATATGAGATAGCCTGTGCCTGCCTATGCCACATACCCAAGCCCACAATTATTGATTAGCCTTACCTTTTAACATGATGTTACTGTCCTACAATCATAATCCCCAATCAAGCAAGTTCTAACAATATCTGTTTAATCACAATAAGCCTGCCATTGCCACACATAAAGTGCATTTATCCTTTTAATCAAAGAAGCTACTCAAATGCCTAGCGGGTAATCAAAAGGTGGAGGGTTAACAACCACACCCATAATGACAATCCTGACCCAGGTCCGACATCCGGTCAACCACCTACTATCCGCAATAGCCGCAATACCCCAAAAGCTAAAATTCAAGCCCCGGCTACACTATGCCGATCCCTGCTCAAACCCGAGCAACAAATAGCCGCCTGCCTAAGGAATAGGGGGAAGAAGAGACAATAGGGTTCCTCCCAAGGCAGTCCCAACATATAGTGTAGCGACCAGAAATGGTCTAACTAGATATCCCTGAAATCAAGCCTATCTCCTCATGGAAGAAAGAAGGGGAGTGACAAATAGTGGTTCATCATGTGTATCAAGTAATAACTCCACCTGGGTGTAATCATCATGCTAAATCATAATCCAACCGCACATGTCCATAACCTGCTAATCACCCTCACATGAATCATCCACCTATGCCTGTCCAAAAATCCTCAAGTGGTACCCTCCCACAAGACGCCTCACAATATCACAATATGAAAGTACATCCCCCCCTTATGCAAGGTTAAATGCTAAAACGATGTCCATGAAGTATGTATAAGTTCCAACATGTCAAGTTTCCAATATAATGTTTTCCATATGATAGGCTCACAATTATCTAGTTAAGCATGCATGTCCATTAGGTGACCATTCAACATGTCCAATAAAGGGGATCACTCTAATATTCCTAGTGGGTATATCAGAAAAGAGGAGTAAAGCAACCACCCACTTCGAGCGCTAAACCCTGATCCCAACAGCGAAGTCCGCGCCCGGTCTCAACGATCACCACGGTGCTGCACAAAAATACCCCAAAAGAACAAGCACAATTAATCCACCATGCTCACACCAAAATCTGTCCCAAATACAATCAGTCCACAGTTTTGCCTTTTTCACCTGCGAGATCTGCTCGAGAAATTCCAGGAAAAATACCGTCACGATCCTCACGACGAACCGGTCGAAACGAGTACCTGCACGTTCCCACACGAGTTTTCTACGCTGAGATCCAAAATCGACAAGAGAACTACCCCGAACAATACTTCCACCCAAAACTGTGCTACAAAGTTCTGTAAAAAGGGGTTTCTCACCTTCGGGGAAAATTCCAGAAAATCCAAGAAAATTCAGAGAGACTCCTTGCGATGCGTAGATGCAAATTGCCTTTTGAATCACCTCAATCCGATGTCTGGTTGCGGAGATATCGCCGAAATACCGAACCGCTGTCCAAAACTCCATCACAGCAAAAGAGGTCACAAGATGATCCGAAAAACCCATGAAAACCTCGGGATGGGAGAAACCAGCAAACACGGAAAACGTAGCACTACCTGTCGTGAAGACGATGGCGCAAGAATCGCTGAAAAAGAGTGCCGGGGTAGCTCGGGAGAGTCCGTGCACTGAAATGCGACGAAGGGAATCACAAGGGAACGAGCGTCGCGCCGCGCCGTAAAATCCAAACCTCGGAGTGTGTGCCACCACAAATCTTGGAAATCCTCCAGAAGATGTAGAACTCGAAGGGGAACAACTTTGCTGAAGACACCTTGGTGAGAGGAGGCTCGGAAATGGTGGAAAAAGTGAGAAGAAAGGAGCTCGGGCTGTTTAAATAGGCCTCCCAAACAAATAGCAAAATGCCATCCGGGTCCCAATTTTCGGGCGCCCGGAAGTTTCCGGGCGCGCACAGTGCGGCCCGGCCCAAGACTTTCGGGCGCGCACAGTGCGGCCCGGCCCAAGGCGCGCCGTCGGACGGGATCCGCGGTCCGTCCGACCCGCCTCAGCGCCCGCCACGTGTCGCCCGAACAGGCGACAGCCCAAATCCTCCACTCCCGCTGCGCCACGCGGCCAACCCCGGGAGTCGACACGCGTCCCCGACAACAGTACCGACGCGCCTGCGCGCCTGCCCGCGCCAGCTGCCCCTCCTGCCCGCACAGTTGACCAGCCAATAGGGAAGCGCCACGTGTCCCTGCCACTGACCGCTGCACCCGGTGCACGAGCCTCCGTAAGCCGAACCAATGGTAACCTGCCACGTGTCCACTCCGGTGCACCGTGAACCAAAACCCAACCATCATGCTCCGTAGACCGTGAGCTGTGAGCCGGCCTATGGGGTGGTGCCACGTGCCCCCGCCTTGGTGCACGACGGCCGCGTGGACCGCGCGCCTGCCCGCGCGCCCGCGCGCTGCCCGCGCCCTGTGCCGCCGCCGTTCCGCCTGCCCGGGGCCGCGCCGCCGCCCGCCGACGCTGCCCGCCGCCGCCGCCGCCGCCGGCGATCGCCGGAGTTACTGTTCCGGCGGTGAACAGTACCCGAAGCTCAGAAAAATCCAGCAGATAGTCCATCTAGACCGTTTTCGCGCGCTGAACCCGAATTTGACGTCCGCTTCGCCAAATTCCCATCCAATAAATCGCCGGAGGCTCCCGAAAAGGCATTTTCAATCCGAATTTCGTGCCGAGTCCAAATCTGATATCCGATTTGCGCGAAAACACCTATAAACATCCGACGGGGTTCCCTGATTACCCACGTGATCCACTTTAAGCCCGGAGTCAATCACTTGTGTCCAAATTGGCGCACGAACACCGCCGACATGCCCCGTAGGCCTCCAGAAGCTGCCGGTCACACAGTAAAAGCCCTGTAGAATTCCGGATCATCACATCCTCCCCCACTAAAAGAAAGTTTCGTCCTCGAAACTAAAGCAACTCTCAACGAGTCTCAGAAACCAGGGGTAAGTACTCAACACCGCCGTCTCCCGCTCTCAAGTCGCCTATCACTCCCCGTGATTACTCCTCAGCAACACTAACAGCAACAACCAGTACGGCATAGCCCGATCGCGCAATTCCCTCATCTCACGAGCCGGAATTCGCAACGAGCGTCCCTCGTACTCCAAACTCTCGCAGGGCTCCAAAGAAGTGAGTCAATCACGGGCGAGGAGTTCAAAACACAACACTCCTGAGCGAAGACGCAGAAAAACCTCAGGGACTCCATCAAAAGCCTGGGGGAAAAGAACGAACAGCCAGTGCAACACGCACTAAAATCACCCTCTAGAGCCGACTCAACCAGGGCAACCCGAAACACATCCACACAAGCACCCGCACAGGAAAGGGGCCCTAACAAGCAGGGGTTCTCACTCGGTCACTGTCAAAACCAGACCACACGAGTAGATTGCTCAGCCGCAGCCTATCCTCAAAAGGGATCCCTGGGACACAATCTCAAGCCCAGTATACCACCATGGTCCCACACAGCGCCAGCTATGGGACCATCAAACTCAACTCCCAATTTAGCTCTTCTGCTTTAGGTATCCGCCACCACAGTGGCCCGGTCGGGGTGATCCTGGATGCTCATCAAAATCCAATGGTAGCTCCATAGCCACTATGGGAGGCATCACTATAACTCGCAAGTCCATCTTCCTCCGTTGACCAACTAAAATCGTCACTGATACCAATCTTACCATCCGCTCGTCAAATTCTGCTGGCACCATCCGGTCCAAAAGCTCCTCACCTCAGTAGTAACTGCCGATCTCGGCCCATCTCAAATAGCATCTATTTTGACTGGACTTCCACCGCCGCCCCCGCGGCTAAATACGTAATCCAGGAAGATGTGCTCTTAAAGATGAAACTTGTACCAAAACCATTTAGCATAAAACCTTATCCTCACAGACCTTGCCACAGCATCTATAAATGCTTCACAAGCTCTAAATCACTCAGGGAGGGGTAAAAGCCAAGATATCCCTGAAAAATGCCGCTATCAATCCGTTCAAGCCCAACTGGAACACAGAATTCCTCAATCTTAAAGGCAATAAGGCATTAGTCATTCCATTGGCCTCACTGTACTCATAATGCCCCTAGCGTGTCCTGAACGTCATCTTGGCGAGATACTCAGCTGTAGTTCCAAATTGATGCAGGCATCATAATCGAACATCTGCCGGAGTATAACTCCATCCAAAAGGTCCTAAATAATACCCGGACCTGCCTGGGCTCCACTCACAAAGAACTCTCACAGTCGTGTATCAACAACGCGGCACTAGGTCCAACAAACCCTCTATCCATCAGGTCCACGCACCTATGCCCACAACTCTCACAGCTCTACAAATGATATTTAACGAGGTGCTATCGAGGGTAGGCGCAGTTCCCAGAACCACGTCAATCGAAATCACAATCTCCCTAACCGGCGGCATCATCATCGGCTCAGGTGGAATCACACCCGGGATCTCACGGCAACAAGAATATCCTTACGTCCCGGTGCCGCCGTAGGCACCTCTCACACTATCGCTGTAACCTGAGTACCCAAACAGTCGCAACAAACAAGCCTTCTATTGTCTGCCTCGCAGAAAACAAGGTCCTTTCTCTCAGCAGTGAAACATCCAGTGGCACTATGCCAACCAGTCCTAAGCACTGGGTCTAAACACCGAACGGCCACAAATACCAATAAGTCTGCCGGCATAACTTACGGCCTCTACTGCACTGGATATGATCCACAAGCCTTCCCCACCTGCACAAAACCAACAGTAACCTGTACCTCTAGTGCACGGGGCAACAACTCTGCCTCTAGCCCATGCCGGACTGCAACATGCTCTAACTCTGACTGCTGTGATGAAATCACACCGGCGACACTCGATCCACTACCGTGGCGCCCTCCAACCGGGCGGCACAAATTCATCCTCTCGATGCAAGTGGTCGTCGCTCAGCCTGCCAAACATATCTAGACCAATCACAAAGGGAGCTCGACCCCTGTCCCTGCTCACACTGAGGCGACGAATGTGGTCTCTCGCAGACAGCCAATCCACGCTACCGCATGCACCACTCTGAAAAATGGGCTGATGCTGTCATCGGGGTCCACCCAACCTCTGACGTCTCAGGAATCCACCTGGATATCATCGTCATACGACAAAGCACCATCAATTCATGCAATTCCTTATACAATTACCCTTACTAAGCTCACCCCTCAATCACATATGTTGTACCCCAAAACATGCATGTTATCGATCACCAAGGGTAACATCCCCCTGGGGTAAGCTTTACATAATCCATCCAAAAGGATATCCACCATCCTGGAAGGGAAACGAAAATGTCCTTGCCGGCCGACCTGTCCACCAATACCTAGCGCCAAGCGCCTCTATCCAGAACTCGCCTCTGGCGGCAGACCCCTATCCAACGGAACTGCAATGCTACGCGCCATACCCAATGCCTCCACTATCAAAGCACCCCAAAATCTAAAACCTGCAAAAGAGGGTCCGAATACACGGAAGGGCATCCTGGCGTAATCCACTCACAGTCAAGCATATCCTATGCGCCTTGTCCCCTAAATCATAGAGCGCGTAGTTCAGTAACTGCGTAAATCCTTTTGACACCAAGAGGCTCTCAAGCAGTCTTTCCATCACCACCAACCACGATTCTACCCCAAGAGGCTCCAAACTTAATCCTATGAATCGGGGGTGGTTTATCTGCCAAAACTGGCTTAACTGATCAATGGTGTCCCATAGCTCATCCGCTGTCAACAATCCACCCTGCCTCGGCGCCTCGGCACTAACCATTGGCACGGAGGGCTACTCACTCCCTCAGTACTACAAAAATCCCCGCCCCTGAGGATACTGCAACCGGGTGGTCTCAGAAAGAAGCACTGTCGAGCTGCCCGCTGCTCCGACAACTGTGTCACTCAAAACAGATGCCCGCTCACTCTGCCGCTGATAAGCCTCTGACAATCCTGTCATCAGGGTCCCGAGTCCTCTGACTCTAATCCGGTATCCGGCCTGAAACACTAGCTCAGACCCAACTGCCGCACCAAGGTGCGCCCGGGTCAAGGCCCAACGTCGGGGAGACACCGCTCGCCACGACAAACCGCAAATCAGCACACCCCAAACACTCGACCCAATCTAGCGAAAGTCAAAGACATCCTTCTATTTCTGTAACCTTATGTTGTCTGCAGCCAACATACTGTCCCCCAGAAATAGAGTATGTCGATCCCTCTCACTCACAGGAAGAGTAAAACAAATAAATCGCCGACTTTCGCAAGGTGTCGCGTCTCTCGCGTCCTATCATCCTAGGGTCTGCTAAAAGCCTAGGGTTTCCTAAGTCCCAACCGACCTATCCCTAAGCTCTGATACCAACTTAATCTGTCACGCCCCGGTGTAAACCAGAACCCGGGCCCGTCCACAGATCCGCCGTGCACACGGTATTTTTCCGTGTACACGAAGCGCCAGTAACCTGCTCAGATAAAAGAGATATAATAAAAGAGCAATAAAACAGAGCTGAACTAAAACTAATACATCTCAGACTGAAGCTGGAAATAAAATACAATACATCTGTATAAATGATACATCTGTCTCTCCCAGCTCACCAAAATAAATACAACCTGCTGGCAAAAGCCAGTCCCAAAGTAAGGTACTACCGTCTGAGGAAACATGGGTACACCAACAATCCAGCTAACTGCTCCTCCTGCCTCGAGATCTATCTACCGGCGTCCTCTCTCCTCGACCCGCCACTGTCAGCCCAGTAGCACCCGCATAAAACACGCAAAACAAGGGAGAAGCAAAAGAGGAAAGAAGAATGGGGGTGAGATACTAGTAAACCAGTAGCCTCCCCTAGTGGGTAAAACCTCAACTCTGACACGCCCAATAGCGTCTACCAGAGGCAAAAGGAATACAACGGTGGTATCAATGAGTATACGCGGATGGAAAAGATACACTAGATGCCTCTTAAAACACTGACGACTAACAGAATGGGAAGTGCCATCTAGGAATGTCAACGCCTGCCGTCTAGACCCAATCGATACACCATAAGCACTGGTACTGATGCTTGCCTGCCAAATCGGGTAT
>CM055062.1:9978111-10039554 GCA_029204045.2 Tillandsia leiboldiana
GGTGGTACGCTTATCAAGGTTTCCATTTTTATACGCGCGGGCGCGACACGCTCATCCATTTGGGTTCCTCCTCCGTCCGCGTTTCGTTGCTAGCTCCTCGGGCCTCTCAGACCACGCGTTGTCAGCGATTCTTGCGCCGTTATCGCGACAGATAGAGCTACGATCTTTTACTTTTTGTTTCCCTATTTTTCATCACGCTTTTCGGGAGTTTTTCCCATGCTTACTGGACCTCATTTTACTGTGAGCGAATTCTGTGAGAGCACACCCTTGTCCGAATTTTTAGCTCCGCAACCGTGGCGGTATCATCGAATGCGACCGTGCTTATACCCTTTTTTCCACTCTCACTCGACGCGAGGATTCAGTCACAGTATTTTCTATTGGATTTTTCTAATGCTTGGCCGAAGGTCTATTTTTTGCCCTTTTATATTCTGTGCAAGGAAATACAGATGTGTGGTTTGTTGTGTTTCGTGAGCGCCCTTTGTTGTGAATTTGTAACCTCGGCCTACGGGGCCCTCGGAATTTGACGTGCAGGTACTCGTTTCGAAGTATCGACGCGAGGAAACGCGACAATATTTTGTTGGATTTTTCAGATCCGTTCTGCAGGTGAAAACTGACATCTTCAGA
Organism: Tillandsia leiboldiana; assembly: GCA_029204045.2. Lineage (NCBI taxonomy): Eukaryota > Viridiplantae > Streptophyta > Magnoliopsida > Poales > Bromeliaceae > Tillandsia > Tillandsia leiboldiana. The sequence continues at coordinate 9,978,736 of CM055062.1, forward strand.
GCTGTTTTCTGATGTTGTATATGCTTGGATATTTTGTGGGACTAAAGTGTAAAACCTTGGACCTTTTGTTGTCGCCAGGAGGGATCGCGAGTGTTTCGAACCGGTTGGGAACTGTAGGAAATGAAGATAGTGGATTCCGGGTGTTTTCACGCTGTTTGCACCGAGGCTTTCGCGTCTTGTACCGAGGGTGCTGTTTGTTATGGCGGATTTTGGCTGTGAGCGTCTACACACATATCACCGACTTCGGCTTTGCCCTGGGAAAGCGCTTCAGGTGGGTGCTTTGTTTCCAGAACCGGTGGACTGTTCTCTAATTCTGTATGTTGAGGATGCATGCTTGTTTAGGGTACATGGTTTATATTTGTAAGGTAGGTAAAGCTTAATAATGATAATTGTTTAAATAATTGCAAGAATAGTATTTATGATGTATACTGAGGACTTGCATGATTTGGATGTTATGTGGTGCATAGTGTAAGCTTACCTAGGATAATGTTACCCTATGTTGATTGTACCCTGCCATTTAGCACATTGCCTTTTATTGGTTGGTTTATGCATTGGGGCAAGGATTTAGTAGCTATGTGCGGATTTGTACTCTGAGGAGTTATTATGATCGAGATTATGGTCAGGTGTAGGCATGTGGATTACCTTTTTGTAATCTTATACCCCTTTCCTTGAGGAGACAATGAATGCTTTATGGACATATAGTTAGGCCACCCTTTATATGCTACACCTACTTATTGGAACTTGACTTAGGAGAAACCATGCTTTTCCTTTCTCCTTCTTGTTAGTCCAGGTGGTCAGTGTTGCTCGCGGTTCGAGCAGGGGTCTGGATAGTGTAGTCGGGAACATCGTGTCTGGGACAGGTTTGGATTAGTTGTGGGCTTTGCTGCTGCAACCCGGATATTGGGCGTTTGACCGGATGCTTATCTATGCACCAGATTGGTATCAGTTTTCTTTGCTCTATGGAGGAGTTTCCCACTTATCGTTTAGTTGCATCCGATTGAGGTCGGGTCTTTCTTTGGTGTTGAGTTTTCCCACTTTGATCAGATTTGTGATCAAAGTCCTGCTATACAGAGATACTTGTTACTGAGACTTTACACTTTACTCGTGGTGGGTCGTCCCCTCGAGTGCCACTCCGGAGGTAGGCTTTTTCGTGGCCTGCGCACTATTTGTGCCCGCGTACTACCTAGTCCTTGCACGCTGCTATGCCTGCGCGCAACCCTTGCAAAACCGTTTTGCGTTCCAAAATTTCCTGCGGCATCATTCGTTAGACAGGCAAACCACTTACACCGTGAATGCCTCCTTTGTGCTTATTTACTTAACTTGCATAAAATCACAGCATTAGTGTTTATCACTGATATTTATTTGTTTGACGGCTCTGGTATACCGAATACAGCTTTTTGACACCGAACGGAACCCGACAGCAGCACCGTCTTACGAGACATCGCATACTACTTTAAATCTGCGTGAGTTGATTTTGAGGGCGGGATCAAGGTATGATCCATTTTGTGTAGATTGTTATTTAATGCAAAATTTTTCATCGGTAGTGTTTTGTGGTGCAAAATTGCACAGGTTGGCATCCCCGACAGTTCCGATGTTCGCAGTTTGGACCCTTGGACTATTTTTCCTCATTTGAACGACGACGTGTCATTCTAGCCTCTTTTTCGAGTACGAGATCGATTGGGTGCGACAGTTCGAGATTTGAGGAACGTTCCGGTTAATTGGAACACCGGGATTGTTGCGAGTGGTTTTGGGACTACTTATTCGCCGGTGATTGTCATTTGACTTTAGTGACCAATAGTGGTCTATCGCGAATTACCGAAATTTTCGGCGAATCTGGGACTTTAGTGAAGTCCACTGTTTTAGTCTTTCGATTCACTATGAGTCAGTGGGTGTGTTGTGAGTGAGTCAATCACTGATAGGTGTTTTTGATTCAGCCGCCGAGCAGTCAGGAGTGCCTGTACGTGAGCCTAGCAGCGGATTCCTGGACCGCTTACATTGAGGTGGGTACTCCGACCTAGGCATTGGCATGGTGTAACCTGATTGGATACCGTAGTCGATTGGACCCTTTGGTTATCTTGCTCGCCCTTTTTTTTTTAGTTTTTCTGCTCTATGATCTATCTGTTTTATTGTGACATAACATGATATTTAGTGTAGTTGACACTATTAGCTCCTTATGATTCATACCTGTTTTGCATATATATGCCATGATTAGTGTTAGTAGACACTCCTATTCGTTCTTGCTATTATCTCCTACAGCTACATTCGGTCACCTGTCGTATGTTTGAATTTCTATACATGTAGAGTAGGAGGATATCATTGTCATTATGACATTGCTTGGCACCGAGAATATAGATGATCTAGTTGGTTGTCACGCCCCGGGTGTAAACCAGAACCCGGGCCCGTCCACAGATCCGCCGTGCACACGGTATTTTCCGTGTACACGAAGCGCCAGTAACCTGCTCAGATAAAAGAGATATAATAAAAGAGCAATAAAAACAGAGCTGAACTAAAACTAATACATCTCAGACTGAAGCTGGAAATAAAATACAATACATCTGTATAAATGATACATCTGTCTCTCCCAGCTCACCAAAATAAATACAACCTGCTGGCAAAAGCCAGTCCCAAAGTAAAGGTACTACCGTCTGAGAAACATGGGTACACCAACAATCCAGCTAACATGCTCATCCTGCCTCGAGATCTATCTACTCGCCGTCCTCTCTCCTCGACCCGCCACTGTAAGCCCAGTAGCACCCGCATAAAACACTGCAAAACAAGGGAGAAGCAAAAGAGGAAAGAAGAATGGGGGTGAGACTACTAGTAAACCAGTAGCCTCCCCTAGTGGGTAAAACCTCAACTCTGACACGCCCACTAGGTCTACCAGAGGCAAAAGGAATAAAGGTGGTATGCAATGAGTATGACTCCTGATGAAAAGCTACCACTAGAATGCCTCTAAAAACTGAGCTAAAAGAATAGCTGAATGTATGCATCAGAATGTCAACGCCTGCCTGTCTAGACCCAATCGATACACCAGTAAGCACTGGTACTGCCTGCTCTGCCTGCCAAATCGGGTATGCCCGCCTACGCATAACACCGATAGGAAAAGGGAGTCTCGAAGACTCGAAGCCTGTAAAAACGCACACTCCGGAGTGGCACTCGAGGGGAGCGACCCACACGAGTATAATGCCTGGGTAACAAGTACCAAATCAGCAGGACTGGATCATGACTCTGATCACGGTGGAAAACCCATCCACTAAAGAAATCCAAATCCTCTATCCCAATCTGATGCAATAACCACTGTCCGGTCAACCGCCAAAGATCCGCGGTTGCCGCAATGCCCGGCCCTCACAGCCTGCCTGTCCCAAAGCCCACAACTGTCTGACTACACTATCCCAGTCCCTGCTCGAACCCGAGCGCACTATCCCCCGAATATATAAAAGAAGAGAAAAGCATGGTTTCTCCTAAGTCAATTCCAGCATGATAGTGTAGCAGAAAAAGGTGGCCTAACTAGGTGACCATACAAGCATGCAAATGTCCCAAGATGATATAAAAATAAACAGATGTCGATAACCTTTATAATGTTAGAGCATGTATAGAACAGTATGAGAATAGTAAATATGAGATAGCCTGTGCCTGCCTATGCCACATACCCAAAGCCCACAATTATTGATTAGCCTTACCTTTTAACATGATGTTACTGTCCTACAATCATAATCCCCAATCAAGCAAGTTCTAACAATATCTGTTTAATCACAATAAGCCTGCCATTGCCACACATAAAGTGCATTTATCCTTTTAATCAAAGAAGCTACTCAAATGCCTAGCGGGTAATCAAAAGATGGAGGGTTAACAACCACACCCATAATGACAATCCTGACCCAGGTCCGACATCCGGTCAACCACCTACTATCCGCAATAGCCGCAATACCCCAAAGCTAAAATTCAAGCCCCGGCTACACTATGCCGATCCCTGCTCAAACCCGAGCAACAAATAGCCGCCTGCCTAAGGAATAGGGGGAAGAAGAGACAATAGGGTTCCTCCCAAGGCAGTCCCAACATATAGTGTAGCGACCAGAAATGGTCTAACTAGATATCCCTGAAATCAAGCCTATCTCCTCATGGAAGAAAGAAGGGGAGTGACAAATAGTGGTTCATCATGTGTATCAAGTAATAACTCCACCTGGGTGTAATCATCATGCTAAATCATAATCCAACCGCACATGTCCATAACCTGCTAATCACCCTCACATGAATCATCCACCTATGCCTGTCCAAAAATCCTCAAGTGGTACCCTCCCACAAGACGCCTCACAATATCACAATATGAAAGTACATCCCCCCCTTATGCAAGGTTAAATGCTAAAACGATGTCCATGAAGCATGTATAAGTTCCAACATGTCAAGTTTCAATATAATGTTTTCCATATGATAGGCTCACAATTATCTAGTTAAGCATGCATGTCCATTAGGTGACCATTCAACATGTCCAATAAAGGGGATCACTCTAATATTCCTAGTGGGTATATCAGAAAAGAGGAGTAAAGCAACCACCCACCTCGAGCGCTAAACCCTGATCCCAACAGCGAAGTCCGCGCCCGGTCTCAACGATCACCACGGTGCTGCACAAAAATACCCCAAAAGAACAAGCACAATTAATCCACCATGCTCACACCAAAATCTGTCCCAAATACAATCAGTCCACAGTTTTGCCTTTTTCACCTGCGAGATCTGCTCGAGAAATTCCAGGAAAAATACCGTCACGATCCTCGCGACGAACCGGTCGAAACGAGTACCTGCACGTTCCCACACGAGTTTTCTACGCTGAGATCCAAAATCGACAAGAGAACTACCCCGAACAATACTTCCACCCAAAACTGTGCTACAAAGTTCTGTAAAAGGGGTTTCTCACCTTCGGGGAAAATTCCAGAAAATCCAAGAAAATTCAGAGAGACTCCTTGCGATGCGTAGATGCAAATTGCCTTTTGAATCACCTCAATCCGATGTCTGGTTGCGGAGATATCGCCGAAATACCGAACCGCTGTCCAAAACTCCATCACAGCAAAAGAGGTCACAAGATGATCCGAAAAACCCATGAAAACCTCGGGATGGGAAAAACCAGCAAACACGGAAAACGTAGCCCTACCTGTCGTGAAGACGATGGCGCAAGAATCGCTGAAAAAGAGTGCCGGGTAGCTCGGGAGAGTCCGTGCACTGAAATGCGACGAAGGGAATCACAAGGGAACGAGCGTCGCGCCGCGCCGTAAAATCCAAACCTCGGAGTGTGTGCCACCACAAATCTTGGAAATCCTCCAGAAGATGTAGAACTCGAAGGGGAACAACTTTGCTGAAGACACCTTGGTGAGAGGAGGCTCGGAAATGGTGGAAAAAGTGAGAAGAAAGGAGCTCGGGCTGTTTAAATAGGCCTCCCAAACAAATAGCAAAATGCCATCCGGGTCCCAATTTTCGGGCGCCCGGAAGTTTCCGGGCGCGCACAGTGCGGCCCGGCCCAAGACTTTCGGGCGCGCACAGTGCGGCCCGGCCCAAGGCGCGCCGTCGGACGGGATCCGCGGTCCGTCCGACCCGCCTCAGCGCCCGCCACGTGTCGCCCGAACAGGCGACAGCCCAAATCCTCCACTCCTGCTGCGCCACGCGGCCAACCCGGGAGTCGACACGCGTCCCCGACAACAGTACCGTCGCGCCTGCGCGCCTGCCCGCGCCAGCTGCCCCTCCTGCCCGCACAGTTGACCAGCCAATAGGGAAGCGCCACGTGTCCCTGCCACTGACCGCTGCACCCGGTGCACGAGCCTCCGTAAGCCGAACCAATGGTAACCTGCCACGTGTCCACTCCGGTGCACCGTGAACCAAAACCCAACCATCATGCTCCGTAGACCGTGAGCTGTGAGCCGGCCTATGGGGTGGTGCCACGTGCCCCCGCCTTGGTGCACGACGGCCGCGTGGACCGCGCGCCTGCCCGCGCGCCCGCGCGCTGCCCGCGCCCTGTGCCGCCGCCGTTCCGCCTGCCCGAGGCCGCGCCGCCGCCCGCCGACGCTGCCCGCCGCCGCCGCCGCCGCCGGCGATCGCCGGAGTTACTGTTCCGGCGGTGAACAGTACCCGAAGCTCAGAAAAATCCAGCAGATAGTCCATCTTGACCGTTTTCGCGCGCTGAACCCGAATTTGACGTCCGCTTCGCCAAATTCCCATCCAATAAATCGCCGGAGGCTCCCGAAAAGGCATTTTCAATCCGAATTTCGTGCCGAGTCCAAATCTGATATCCGATTTGCGCGAAAACACCTAGTAAACATCCAGACGGGGTTCCCTGATTACCCACGTGATCCACTTTAAGCCCGGAGTCAATCACTTGTGTCCAATTGGCGCACGAACACCGCCGACATGCCCCGTAGGCCTCCAGAAGCTGCCGGTCACACAGTAAAAAGCCCTGTAGAATTCCGGATCATCACATCCTCCCCCCACTAAAAGAAAGTTTCGTCCTCGAAACTAAAGCAACTCTCAACGAGTCTCAGAAACCAGGGGGTAAGTACTCAACACCGCCGTCTCCCGCTCTCAAGGTCCGCCTATCACTCCCCGTGATTACTCCTCAGCAACACTAACAGCAACAAACAGTACGGCATAGCCCGATCGCGCAATTCCCCTCATCTCACGAGCCGGAATTCGCAACGAGCGTCCCTCGTACTCCAAACTCTCGCAGGGCTCCAAAGAAGTGAGTTCAATCACGGGCGAGGAGTTTCAAAAACACAACACTCCTGAGCGAAGACGCAGAAAACCTCAGGGACTCCATCAAAGAGCCTGGGGGAAAAGAACGAACAGCCAGTGCAACACGCACTAAATCACCCTCTAGAGCCGACTCAACCAGGGCAACCCGAAACACATCCACACAAGCACCCGCACAGGAAAGGGGCCCTAACAAGCAGGGGTTCTCACTCGGTCACTGTCAAAACCAGACCACACGAGTAGATTGCTCAGCCGCAGCCTATCCTCAAAGGGATCCCTGGGACACAATCTCAAGCCCAGTATACCACCATGGTCCCACACAGCGCCAGCTATGGGACCATCAAACTCAACTCCCAATTTAGCTCTTCTGCTTTAGGTATCCGCCACCACAGTGGCCCGGTCGGGGTGATCCTGGATGCTCATCAAAATCCAATGGTAGCTCCATAGCCACTATGGGAGGCATCACTATAACTCGCAAGTCCATCTTCCTCCGTTGACCAACTAAAATCGTCACTGATACCAATCTTACCATCCGCTCGTCAAATTCTGCTTGGCACCATCCGGTCCAAAGCTCCCTCACCATCAGTAGTAACTGCCGATCTCGGCCCATCTCAAATAGCATCTATTTTGACTGGACTTCCACCGCCGCCCCCGCGGCTAAATACGTAATCAGGAAGATGTGCTCTTAAAGATGAAACTTGTACCAAAACCATTAGCATAAAACCTTATCTCACAGACCTTGCCACAGCATCTATAAATGCTTCACAAGCTCTAAATCACTCAGGGAGGGGTAAAAGCCAAGATATCCCTGAAAATGCCGCTATCAATCCGTTCAAGCCCCAACTGGAACACAGAATTCCTCAATCTTAAAGGCAATAAGGCATTAGTCATTCCATTGGCCTCACTGTACTCATAATGCCCCTAGCGTGTCCTGAACGTCATCTTGGCGAGATAATCAGCTGTAGTTCCAAATTGATGCAGGCATCATAATCGAACATCTGCCGGAGTATAACTCCATCCAAAAGGTCCTAAATAATACCCGGACCTGCCTGGGCTCCACTCACAAAGAACTCTCACAGTCGTGTATCAACAACGCGGCACTAGGTCCAACAAACCCTCTATCCATCAGGTCCACGCACCTATGCCCACAACTCTCACAGCTCTACAAATGATATTTAACGAGGTGCTACTCGAGGTAGGCGCAGTTCCCAGAACCACGTCAATCGAAATCACAATCTCCCTAACCGGCGGCATCATCATCGGCTCAGGTGGAATCACACCCGGGATCTCACGGCAACAAGAATATCCTTACGTCCCGGTGCCGCCGTAGGCACCTCTCACACTATCGCTGTAACCTGAGTACCCAAACAGTCGCAACAAACAAGCCTTCTATTGTCTGCCTCGCAGAAAACAAGGTCCTTTCTCTCAGCAGTGAAACATCCAGTGGCACTATGCCAACCAGTCCTAAGCACTGGGTACTAAACACCGAAACGGCCACAAATACCAATAAGTCTGCCGGCATAACTTACGGCCTCTACTGCACTGGATATGATCCACAAGCCTTCCCCACTGCACAAAACCACAACAGTAACCTGTACCTCTAGTGCACGGGGCAACAACTCTGCCTCTAGCCCATGCGGACTGCAACATGCTCTACTCTGACTGCTGTGATGAAATCACACCGGCGACACTCGATCCATACCGTGGCGCCCCTCCAACCGGGCGGCACAAATTCATCCTCTCGATGCAAGTGGTCGTCGCTCAGCCTGCCAACATATCTAGACCAATCACAAAGGGAGCTCGACCCCTGTCCCTGCTCACACTGAGGCGACGAATGTGGTCTCTCGCAGACAGCCCAATCCACGCTACCGCTGCACCACTCTGAAAATGGTGCTGATGCTGTCATCGGGGTCCACCAACCTCTGACGTCTCAGGAATCCACCTGGATATCATCGTCATACGACAAAGCACCATCAATTCATGCAATTCCGTATACAAATTACCCTTACTAAGCTCACCCCTCAATCACATATGTTGTACCCCAAACATGCATGTTATCGATCACCAAGGGTCAACATCCCCCTGGGGTAAGCTTTACATAATCCATCCAAAAGGATATCCACCATCCTGGAAGGGGAAACGAAAATGTCCTTGCCGGCCGACCTGTCCACCAATACCTAGCGCCAAGCGCCTCTATCCAGAACTCGCCTCTGGCGGCAGACCCTATCCAACGGAACTGCAATGCTACGCGCCATACCCAATGCCTCCACTATCAAAGCACCCCAAAATCTAAAAACCTGCAAAAGAGGGTCCGAATACACGGAAGGGCATCCTGGCGTAATCCACTCACAGTCAAGCATATCCTATGCGCCTTGTCCCCTAAATCATAGAGCGCGTAGTTCAGTAACTGCGTAAATCCTTTTGACACCAAGAGGCTCTCAAGCAGTCTTTCCATCACCACCAACCACGATTCTACCCCAAGAGGCTCCAACTTAATCCTATGAATCGGGGTGGTTTATCTGCCAAAACTGGCTTAACTGATCAATGGTGTCCCATAGCTCATCCGCTGTCAACAATCCACCCTGCCTCGGCGCCTCGGCACTAACCATTGGCACGGAGGGCTACTCACTCCCTCAGTACTACAAAATCCCCGCCCCTGAGGATACTGCAACCGGGTGGTCTCAGAAAGAAGCACTGTCGAGCTGCCCGCTGCTCCGACAACTGTGTCACTCAAAACCAGATGCCCGCTCACTCTGCCGCTGATAAGCCTCTGACAATCCTGTCATCAGGGTCCCGAGTCCTCTGACTCTAATCCGGTATCCGGCCTGAAACACTAGCTCAGACCCAACTGCCGCACCAAGGTGCGCCCGGGTCAAGGCCCAACGTCGGGGAGACACCGCTCGCCACGACAAACCGCAAATCAGCACACCCCAAACACTCGACCCAATCTAGCGAAAGTCAAAGACATCCTTCTATTTCTGTAACCTTATGTTGTCTGCAGCCAACATACTGTCCCCCAGAAATAGAGTATGTCGATCCCTCTTCACTCACAGGAAGAGTAAAACAAATAAATCGCCGACTTTCGCAAGGTGTCGCGTCTCTCGCGTCCTATCATCCTAGGGTCTGCTAAAAGCCTAGGGTTTCCTAAGTCCCAACCGACCTATCCCTAAGCTCTGATACCAACTTAATCTGTCACGCCCCGGGTGTAAACCAGAACCCGGGCCCGTCCACAGATCCGCCGTGCACACGGTATTTTCCGTGTACACGAAGCGCCAGTAACCTGCTCAGATAAAAGAGATATAATAAAAGAGCAATAAAAACAGAGCTGAACTAAAACTAATACATCTCAGACTGAAGCTGGAAATAAAATACAATACATCTGTATAAATGATACATCTGTCTCTCCCAGCTCACCAAAATAAATACCAACCTGCTGGCAAAAGCCAGTCCCAAAGTAAAGGTACTACCGTCTGAGGAAACATGGGTACACCAACAATCCAGCTAACATGCTCATCCTGCCTCGAGATCTATCTACTCGGCCGTCCTCTCTCCTCGACCCGCCACTGTAAGCCCAGTAGCACCCGCATAAACACTGCAAAACAAGGGAGAAGCAAAAGAGGAAAGAAGAATGGGGGTGAGACTACTAGTAAACCAGTAGCCTCCCCTAGTGGGTAAAACCTCAACTCTGACACGCCCACTAGGTCTACCAGAGGCAAAAGGAATAAAGGTGGTATGCAATGAGTATGACTCCTGATGAAAAGCTACCACTAGAATGCCTCTAAAAACTGAGCTAAAAGAATAGCTGAATGTATGCATCAGAATGTCAACGCCTGCCTGTCTAGACCCAATCGATACACCAGTAAGCACTGTACCTGCCTGCTCTGCCTGCCAAATCGGGTATGCCCGCCTACGCATAACACCGATAGGAAAAGGGAGTCTCGAAGACTCGAAGCCTGTAAAAACGCACACTCCGGAGTGGCACTCGAGGGGAGCGACCCACACGAGTATAATGCCTGGGTAACAAGTACCAAATCAGCAGGACTGGATCATGACTCTGATCACGGTGGAAAACCCATCCACTAAAAGAAATCCAAATCCTCTATCCCAATCTGATGCAATAACCACTGTCCGATCAACCGCCAAAGATCCGCGGTTGCCGCAATGCCCGGCCCTCACAGCCTGCCTGTCCCAAAGCCCACAACTGTCTGACTACACTATCCCAGTCCCTGCTCGAACCCGAGCGCACTATCCCCCGAATATAAATAAAAGAAGAGAAAAGCATGGTTTCTCCTAAGTCAATTCCAACATGATAGTGTAGCAGAAAAAGGTGGCCTAACTAGGTGACCATACAAGCATGCAAATGTCCCAAGATGATATAAAAATAAACAGATGTCGATAACCTTTATAATGTTAGAGCATGTATAGAACAGTATGAGAATAGTAAATATGAGATAGCCTGTGCCTGCCTATGCCACATACCCAAGCCCACAATTATTGATTAGCCTTACCTTTTAACATGATGTTACTGTCCTACAATCATAATCCCCAATCAAGCAAGTTCTAACAATATCTGTTTAATCACAATAAGCCTGCCATTGCCACACATAAAGTGCATTTATCCTTTTAATCAAAGAAGCTACTCAAATGCCTAGCGGGTAATCAAAAGGTGGAGGGTTAACAACCACACCCATAATGACAATCCTGACCCAGGTCCGACATCCGGTCAACCACCTACTATCCGCAATAGCCGCAATACCCCAAAAGCTAAAATTCAAGCCCCGGCTACACTATGCCGATCCCTGCTCAAACCCGAGCAACAAATAGCCGCCTGCCTAAGGAATAGGGGGAAGAAGAGACAATAGGGTTCCTCCCAAGGCAGTCCCAACATATAGTGTAGCGACCAGAAATGGTCTAACTAGATATCCCTGAAATCAAGCCTATCTCCTCATGGAAGAAAGAAGGGGAGTGACAAATAGTGGTTCATCATGTGTATCAAGTAATAACTCCACCTGGGTGTAATCATCATGCTAAATCATAATCCAACCGCACATGTCCATAACCTGCTAATCACCCTCACATGAATCATCCACCTATGCCTGTCCAAAAATCCTCAAGTGGTACCCTCCCACAAGACGCCTCACAATATCACAATATGAAAGTACATCCCCCCCTTATGCAAGGTTAAATGCTAAAACGATGTCCATGAAGCATGTATAAGTTCCAACATGTCAAGTTTCCAATATAATGTTTTCCATATGATAGGCTCACAATTATCTAGTTAAGCATGCATGTCCATTAGGTGACCATTCAATATGTCCAATAAAGGGGATCACTCTAATATTCCTAGTGGGTATATCAGAAAAGAGGAGTAAAGCAACCACCCACTTCGAGCGCTAAACCCTGATCCCAACAGCGAAGTCCGCGCCCGGTCTCAACGATCACCACGGTGCTGCACAAAATACCCCAAAAGAACAAGCACAATTAATCCACCATGCTCACACCAAAATCTGTCCCAAATACAATCAGTCCACAGTTTTGCCTTTTTCACCTGCGAGATCTGCTCGAGAAATTCCAGGAAAAATACCGTCACGATCCTCACGACGAACCGGTCGAAACGAGTACCTGCACGTTCCCACACGAGTTTTCTACGCTGAGATCCAAAATCGACAAGAGAACTACCCCGAACAATACTTCCACCCAAAACTGTGCTACAAAGTTCTGTAAAAAGGGGTTTCTCACCTTCGGGGAAAATTCCAGAAAATCCAAGAAAATTCAGAGAGACTCCTTGCGATGCGTAGATGCAAATTGCCTTTTGAATCACCTCAATCCGATGTCTGGTTGCGGAGATATCGCCGAAATACCGAACCGCTGTCCAAAACTCCATCACAGCAAAAGAGGTCACAAGATGATCCGAAAAACCCATGAAAACCTCGGGATGGGAGAAACCAGCAAACACGGAAAACGTAGCCATACCTGTCGTGAAGACGATGGCGCAAGAATCGCTGAAAAAGAGTGCCGGGGTAGCTCGGGAGAGTCCGTGCACTGAAATGCGACGAAGGGAATCACAAGGGAACGAGCGTCGCGCCGCGCCGTAAAATCCAAACCTCGGAGTGTGTGCCACCACAAATCTTGGAAATCCTCCAGAAGATGTAGAACTCGAAGGGGAACAACTTTGCTGAAGACACCTTGGTGAGAGGAGGCTCGGAAATGGTGGAAAAAGTGAGAAGAAAGGAGCTCGGGCTGTTTAAATAGGCCTCCCAAACAAATAGCAAAATGCCATCCGGGTCCCAATTTTTCGGGCGCCCGGAAGTTCCGGGCGCGCACAGTGCGGCCCGGCCCAAGACTTTCGGGCGCGCACAGTGCGGCCCGGCCCAAGGCGCGCCGTCGGACGGGATCCGCGGTCCGTCCGACCCGCCTCAGCGCCCGCCACGTGTCGCCCGAACAGGCGACAGCCCAAATCCTCCACTCCCGCTGCGCCACGCGGCCAACCCCGGGAGTCGACACGCGTCCCCGACAACAGTACCGACGCGCCTGCGCGCCTGCCCGCGCCAGCTGCCCCTCCTGCCCGCACAGTTGACCAGCCAATAGGGAAGCGCCACGTGTCCCTGCCACTGACCGCTGCACCCGGTGCACGAGCCTCCGTAAGCCGAACCAATGGTAACCTGCCACGTGTCCACTCCGGTGCACCGTGAACCAAAACCCAACCATCATGCTCCGTAGACCGTGAGCTGTGAGCCGGCCTATGGGGTGGTGCCACGTGCCCCCGCCTTGGTGCACGACGGCCGCGTGGACCGCGCGCCTGCCCGCGCGCCCGCGCGCTGCCCGCGCCCTGTGCCGCCGCCGTTCCGCCTGCCCGGGGCCGCGCCGCCGCCCGCCGACGCTGCCCGCCGCCGCCGCCGCCGCCGGCGATCGCCGGAGTTACTGTTCCGGCGGTGAACAGTACCCGAAGCTCAGAAAAATCCAGCAGATAGTCCATCTAGACCGTTTTCGCGCGCTGAACCCGAATTTGACGTCCGCTTCGCCAAATTCCCATCCAATAAATCGCCGGAGGCTCCCGAAAAGGCATTTTCAATCCGAATTTCGTGCCGAGTCCAAATCTGATATCCGATTTGCGCGAAAACACCTATAAACATCCGACGGGGTTCCCTGATTACCCACGTGATCCACTTTAAGCCCGGAGTCAATCACTTGTGTCCAAATTGGCGCACGAACACCGCCGACATGCCCCGTAGGCCTCCAGAAGCTGCCGGTCACACAGTAAAAGCCCTGTAGAATTCCGGATCATCACATTGGTAATCTACGATTTGCTGGATCTTGACTCGTTTTTGTTTCATGAGTTGATTATGACTTACTAGTCTCTTAGTGATATATCTCCTACTCCTATATTTGTATCTTGTCATTATTCCTGGATTACCATACATGATAGAGTAGGAGGACATTATTATCACTATGATATTCGTTGACACTGTGATTTATCTCTACTTTACATTTATATGCCATGATTCTCTCAGTGTAATTAACACTCCCAGTCTTTGTGTGATTGATGTCTCCTACTCCTACCTTTTTGTCATAACTTTTAGTTCTGATTTATTATTGCATGATAGAGTAGGAGGATATGTCGTTATCATGGCATTTACTGGCGCCGTGTTTGACTTTGGATTCGATTTGGGAGTTCTCAGCTATTCGCCGTGTTTTCGATCTTCTGACCCTAAGCTTAAGCATCTGCATTGAGATCGCCATGCACCAGCTGTACATTTTCACGTACACTAGCGGATTGGCCCCCGTTTGAGTGTTCTTTACCGGTAGAGTGGTCTATGAGATTCGTGAGCCCGTTTTATATGGCTGCACCAGTGGGACCAGGTGATATTGAGCCCCTTTTTGTTATTAGTCAGCAGGTGTGGGGTACATGTCAGACTCGGTTCGGCACTAGCCTGAGGTCCTCGTGACCAACAGTGGCACTTTTACTGCTTCCATACTTGTTTTGTAGTTATTGATTCATACTTGATTCACAGTTATCGCTCTATACATTCCTTACAGTTATTGCTTCCTTACTAGCATTTCCTACTGATTATTACCGCCTTTTGATTATTGTATACCAGTAGATACGACTTGCTCGTCTCCGGCTCGTTGTACCCACTGGGATACATTCAGTTGTATCTCACACCCTCTGGTGACACCATTTCAAGTTCGTCGGGTGGTGGGATGTCGAGAAGGTGAGGTGAGGATTCTGTGATAGAACTGTCCCTTGATGCTAGCAAGATAGCTGTCAAGTACCATTTTTTATTAGTGTTCTTTTACTATGATCAAGATTTAGTAGCTTTTGATTATTGTTAGCTGTGGATTTATTTGTGATGTTTAAGTTATCAGATTATTTGTAAGTTGTTTAAAATGTTCAGTGGTCCACTCTAATTGCAATTGAATGTTCATTGTATCTGCCTAGCCGTGCGTGTATAGAGACTTTGTCTGGGTGGATAGAGAATTTTCTATGCACATGACGATCTGTCCACGTCCGGGGATTCCTGTTTGAAACTCTGATTTAAAAGAAAAAAAAAAAATTAGACAGCTTTTCAAAATCCGGGGCGTGACACAGGTAGAAGAAGGCGACAGGATCTAGGCCATATCTAGGTCATCCCAAGGAGATCAGAGTAGGTGGCAACTGTACAAGTGAGCTGTAGTAACCATAATTTTTAAAACAAGATTTTAAGTTTAAATAATTTTCGGAATTAATTAATTGGCAAAAATAGAATATAACTAGTGTAAAGTGGCTCCAAAATATCGACTTTTGATCGGGGTCTGATCTCGAAAATCTGAGATCACAAGTGCGACCGTATCGTCGAAACATGAAAGATTGATATTCAAAAGTTTTCAATCCGACGGTCGGATCTTCCGCAAATCAGCGGCGAAAAGCGGGGCCTACAACTTAAGTAGTGAATAGTAACCCCTGAATTCGGTGCCCTCTCGATCAACCGTCAGTCGTTTCACTGACTAAAATCCAAATATAGCAGTATGAGTAGTCAATTCTAGCTGATATTGACGTTCTGAACGCAATGGCACTGACGGAATTCGCGTTTGGCGATTGTGGTGCATCGAAATACGTGCATTGCAGTATAGCCTACAGTATATTATGGCCCGAGATTTTATTCGAGCACCGAATCAAGCAAGCAATTACACTACTTAAAAGGTCTCGACGAGCCGGACGTCGTGGCGAAGTCCGTTTCGCAATTCGACGACTCGTTCGTCTCGAAATGCGTGAAAAGTGTCAAAATTTTGATTATTTTTGCGATAACTTTACTTTTCTTGGATCAAATGGTTTAGGACTTATTGTATAGGGTCTTTGTAGCACAATAAAGCTACAGTGGGGACCTATGAGCCTGTGGTGGACTGTAGAGGGACCAAATTGAAAATTTTGCAGGATTCCTCATGCATTCATGCATGTGACTCCTCGGCTTCGTGGGGGGGGGGGGGGGGGGGTTACACGAGGGGCCAACTTCGGGTTGCTTGATAACTCCTAGGAGTTATACCTAATAACTCTGGGTGCTGGGGAGGCCAAAGAAGCCATCTCCATTGATCCCAAACCGAGAGAATTCGAGAGTGAGAGAGGAAGAGAAAGGTTGCACTCAAGTTGCTCCAACTTGCTCCTGGTGACTTCTGGAGTGTTCTCC
The DNA here is from genome assembly GCA_029204045.2 of Tillandsia leiboldiana. Classification (NCBI taxonomy): domain Eukaryota; kingdom Viridiplantae; phylum Streptophyta; class Magnoliopsida; order Poales; family Bromeliaceae; genus Tillandsia; species Tillandsia leiboldiana. The sequence goes on from CM055062.1 coordinate 9,995,127, forward strand.
TGCGTCTTGAGATCGAGCCCGAGCTTGCTGGGTGGCTACGCGACGCGGGGGAGGAGAACCGGCCGTTACCTTTCTTCTCCAACTCCGGCAAAGGTGAGTTTCTTCCACCTTTGGTTTTTAGGCCCTAATACCTTAGGAAGTAGCCTCTATAGGTTGTAAGGATGATTCCTGTCGAGTCGGGTTTTTTTGCACCATGGCTGAGCTTTTTGCTCCGACGCCGGTGAGGTTCCTCGCTGCCGGGCATATGGCCGAGAAGCTTCCTTAGAATGAGAGGAGTTCAACCATGCCCTTGCACGGCATCCATGCAGCCCAAATACGGGGGTGCCATGGATGACCCGAGAATGGGTTCAAACCGCGGTGCCCGCCTTTCCGGCCGTCGCCGACAGGTAAGTTAAGGTCGGGAAGCTTTCTGGGACCGAGAGAAACTTAGCCATGCCCTTGCATGGGCTCCAAGCTGTCAGGATAGAAATCCACCATTGTTGGAGGGAAGCTCGAAACCGAGCTTGTCCGCCGCCGTCGCCGCCGTGACCTCGTCGTCGGGCACAAGACCAGGAAGGTTGTGGTGATGAAAGGCACCTTGTGGTGCAAGTGGTTGAGGCCCAGAACACAGAAATAGCAAAATGCCATTGTTGGGTCTTTGAAGCTTGTGTGTTAGAAAAAGTGCCCACCACCTGTTTGATAAAATGCCCCAATGAACTCAAGAGCAGATTTAGACATCCTGCAGAATATGAAAGTTGTTCCATACCTTTCCCTGAGCTCAATGCTCACTTCAAATCGAAAGTTGTCTGTGTGGAAATGTGTGTGGGGCATTGTTGTAGAGTTAGAGAGCAAAGGCTTTGGATCTACTTGATCCGGCAGGATTTGGGTTGCAAAAGAGCAAGCCCTTGTGTCCTGGTATTGTCCAGAGGTGAATGCTCCAAATTATTTTGAATCTGCACAAGTAGGTTTAAAGTTTTTGCATTATTAAGCTCTATGTTGGTTAAATGGCCATGGGTCTGTTTGGGGCAGTTTGCGAAGTCGCGACAGTGAGCTCCTGGCTATTTTGGGGTCACTAGACGCGATGCTTACCTTAGTTTTCAGTTTGGTTGAGCCGAAGAAATAAAATTTGCTATAAGCCTATGTTAGTATGGTAAGTCATGGCGCGATGTTTTTCTCGGATTCCGTGCTGCTAAAAATTGGTGAGCACGGTGTCCAGCAAGTTGAGGACCACCTACTGGAGGTGAAGGTTCGTAAAAATAATGTCCTGATAAAGAGAACGAGCAAAAACGGCTCTCAAATTGCTATAAAAGTACATTTTTCAGAAACCCGAGGGGTCAAAATGCAATTGTAGCCTCATGTGCTGTCTCGGGCAGTGTGTATATAATCTCTAAGCTTTTTGCTAGTGATCCGTTGGCTCTCGTTGAGCGGAAATTGGTTATCGGTCCGTAAATCGGCAAAATCGTTGGTTTAACGGCGTCCCGGTGGCAATCGCGCAATTCAGGCAATTGCAACGGTTCCGCCTAGTTGTCTGTTGAGTCCCAGTAGAATCTGGTTGAGCCAACGGCAAAGAGTTAAAGCCCGTGTCTCCCGAAAATCCAAATGGAATTTTTAGGAGGGGCATTTTGGTAATTATACCAATATTTGATTAAAAGGTTGAGTCTAGCAAAGTGTTGTTTGTCAAACATTAATGTTTTGGTATTCCGAGGCTGCACGTCAAGTTTCGCTGAATTCGAGAATATGTAAGCGCTGTTAGGGTCAAAGTGGGCCGAACGGCGGTTTTCCCGGCGACTTGCGTAAATCTGGAAAAGATCCAGGTTTAAGTTTTGTGGGATTAGAGAGTATGAGGTTTGGGTTTGTGTGGGTTGTCCCTAATCAACATCTTTGATTCATGTTGGCACGGTTTGACTCTAGCCTTCGAGTATTCCGTTGGAGTTGTCAGATCGCCTGCAGACAGGTGGGTTTATCTTCGGTCCGGGCTTTATCATCTCGGCCCTCTGGGGTATCGTAATTGGTTGGACCCCTGTTCTTGTGATAGCCTAGATTTCCTTATTGAGCCTGCTCTTTTTATTGATCAGCATCACTTTTATATTGCTATATCTACTTGATTCATTGATAATTATCAGTTATCAGCCTATATGTTGCCGTGCTTGATTGATCCTTAGCTTGCTAGCTTATATGTTGCCATGCTCGATTGATCTTTAGCTTGCTATCAGATATTATGATCCTTATCAGTTATCTGATTATATGATGCCTTGCATGATTGATCTTAGTTGCTTCCAGATATCATGATTTTATTCTCGGACATTTGCCATGCTTGATTGGTCATTAGCTAGCTTGCACACCTTATTGATTATCAGTATATCCTGATCCATGTTCTATTAGTTGTTGATTATATTCTGCATATGATGAGATTCAGTTGGCATTCTGTTGTTGCATCCCTGTTGGGATTTTCCCGGCTTGTTGCCGATTACCCGGTCATTAGACCGTGAACTTGAGCATTTGCATTATGATCGCCCGCACCGCTGTACTTCACGAACATTGCCGGGGTCGCTCCCCGTGGGTATGTTCTTTACCGGTAAAGTGGTTTGTTGAAAGACCCATGACCCCCAGGCGGGGTATGTCAGCCAGGTTGGTGCCAGGTTGGGCAGTTTCCTTGAGGTTTTGTTGACCAATATGGTGGCTTTTGATTGGGTACTTGGTTGTTCTACCTTTGGTGCATGATTGCCTTTTTAAAATCTACTTTACATCATACTCTTATGATTGCCCAGTGTTTGTTCAATTTCATCCAGTCGTTATACCAGCATGCTCTTGTTTTAGTTTTCAATGCCCTGATATGCTCTGCACTGTATTCATGATTATTCGGCGTTTTTCCCTGAGGTCTTGTTGACCAACATGGTGGCTTCGATTGGGTATTTGGTTATTCTACCATTGATGCATTGATTACCTACTTAGAATGCTTAATCATTATACTCTTATGATTTCTCAGTTCTTGATTCAGTATCTATATCAGCATGTTTTTACTTCGGTAGTTCAGTACCTATTTATGCTCAGAATCATGATTATGTTTTCTGCTACTACCTGCTTATGATATCTGCCTTACCTAATGACTCTTACTATCTGCTAGTTATTGTATGCCAGTAAGTACGATTTGCTATTTCTCGGCTCGTCGTGCCCACTGGGATACACTGTCGATGTATCTCACACCCCCTGGGTGACCATTTTTCAGGTCGGTCGGGTGCTGGGATGTCGGAACGTGTTGGTGAGGTTATCGAGATAGCTTTGACCCTTGGCAGCCGCTGAAATTTTACCAGTTGTAAATATGTAATTGAATAAGTTGTTGTAAATGTTAAGTAATAATCTTTTGTAATCTTTTTTGTTAGTGCGTAGTTTAGACTACTCTGGTTTTGGCTGTAAGTGCTTAGCTGTGCATGTATAGAAAAGGCTCAATCCAAGGGGATTGGAAAATTTCTATATATGTGGTGGTTTGTCGTGCCCTGGTTGGTTTTAAAACTCTGATTGAAAAGAAAAAAAAAAAAAAAATTTAGACCCTATTTTCGAACTCGGGGCGTGACAGATTAAATGGTATCAGAGCAATAGAAATACGATGTCTAGGTTTGGCTAGGAACGAACCCTAGGATGACTGGTGTTCATGTGAGAGCGCAGGGTATTGGCATAGTGGTTTGGAGCTCAGGTGTGTTTCGTGTTCTCGTTGTCTTGGTTACTAGTGGCGTTCGTACGCACTCTGGTCTTTGGGATCGTTGTTAGTACAGGATTAGCCGTGGTCATTGTTTCGGCCGTGGGCCTGATGTTTCAGTGGAGCCATAGGGCTCAGATCAGTTACAGTGGTTGAAGGATTGACCACCGTTCTTGCTGTAATCGTCTAGCTGATGGCACAGCAGTAGATAACTGCTATTATTGCACCGGCCCCACCGTTTGCCTAGAGATAGAACAAGTTGTTGATCCTTCAGTGTCTCAGTATCATAATTCAGCGGCCTGTAAGCCCGATGGTAACCCTGTTTTGGGATGGATTCAAATTGGCTCCACCTTTTGCACATATTTTGTGGACCGACGTAGACTCACCTATGAGTTAGCCAGGGAGGTATTTATGATCACGAAATGATAGTGACCCTTGATAGAGGTCATGTCATCGACATAGAGACTGTGATGGGAGGTATGCAATATACCTTCTGATGGGTATTGGTCCCCAACTAGTTGTTGGCGACAGATCTATAGTATTTCGTTTTTCTTTTGGTAAGCATGTTGGCTGTAGACAACGTACTGTCGAAAGAGCTGAGGAAATACTCAGCCCTGTAATGGGGAGTATGAGATTGGGTCTAAATGAGTAATCTGAGAGTTGTCGATATTTTGTGGCTGATTTGTCACTACTGCGAACATGTTAGAGGCTTAATAGTGGTTTAGTTAAGTTTAAGTTTCGGGGATGAAACTTCTTATAAGTGGTGGGTGATGTAGTAACCATAATTTTTAAAACAGGATTTTAAGTTTAAATAATTTTCGGAATTAATTAATTGGCAAAAATAGAATATTAGTAGTGTAAAGTGGCTCCAAAATATCGACTTTTGATCAGGGTCTGATCTCGAAAATCTGAGATCACCAGTGCGGCCGTATCGTCGAAACATGAAAGATTGATATTCAAAAGTTTTCGATACGACGGTCGGATCTTCAGCAAATCAGCGGCGAAAGGCGGGGCCTACAACTTAAGTTGTGAATAGTAACCCCTGAATTCGGTGCCCTCTCGATCAACCGTCAGTCGTTTCACTGTCTAAAATCCAAATATAGGAGTATGAATAGTCAATTCTAGCTGATTTTGACGTTCTGAACGCAATGGCACTGACGGAATTCACGTTTGGCGATTGTGGTGCATCGAAATGCGTGCATTGCAGTATAGCCTACAGTATATTATAGCCCGAGATGTTATTCGAGCACCGAATCAAGTAAGCAAATACACTACTTAAAAGGTCTCGACAAGCCGGACGTCGTGGCGAAGTCCGTTTCGCAATTCGACGACTCGTTCGTCTCGAAATGCGTGAAAAGTGTCAAAAAGTTGATTATTTTTGTGAAAACTTTACTTTTCTTGGATCAAATGGTTTAGGACTTATTGTATAGGGTCTTTGTAGCACAATGAAGCTACAGTGGGGACCTATGAGCCTGTGGTAGACTGTAGAGAGACCAAATTGAAAATTTTACAAGATTCCTCATGCATTCATGCATGTGACTCCTCGGCTTCGTGGGGGGGGTTACACGAGGGGCCAACTTCGGGTTGCTTGATAACTCCCAGGAGTTATACCTAATAACTCTGGGTGCTGGGGAGGCCAAAGAAGCCATCTCCATTGATCCCAAACCCAGAGAATCCGAGAGTGAGAAAGGAAGAGATAGGTTGCACTCAAGTTGCTCCAACTTGCTCCTGGTGACTTCTGGAGTGTTCTCCTGCGTCCTGAGATCGAGCCCGAGCTTGCTGGGTGGCTGCGCGACGCGGGGGAGGAGAACCGGTCGTTACCTTTCTTCTCCAACTCCGGCAAAGGTGAGTTTCTTCCACCTTTGGTTTTTAGGCCCCAATACCTTAGGAAGTAGCCTCTATAGGTTGTAAGGATGATTCCTGTCGAGTCCTAGCCCTTGTGGTGGTCCCGGTTGCCGGCGGGAGAAGATTCTCGCCGGAAACCTATCTTTGCTCCGCCTCAGCCTAGTGACACAACCACTCGACCAAACGGAAAATTAAAATGATGGAAAGAAACTGTAGGCGTGGAGGATCATCTCCACCAAATTTGGTGGAGTTTGATCAAGAAACCGCACCGCAATCTCAAACCCTAATTTTTGGATTTTTTTGTACCATGGCTAAGCTTTTTGCTCCGACGCCGGTGAGGTTCCTCGCTGCCAGGCACATGGCCGAGAAGCTTCCTGAGAATGAGAGGAGTTCAACCATGCTCTTGCATGGCATCCATGCAGCCCAAATACGGGGGTGCCATGGATGACCCGAGAAGGGGTTCAAACCGCGGTGGCCGCCTTTCCGGCCGTCGCCGACAGGTAAGTTAAGGCCGGGAAGCTTTCTGGGACCGAGAGAAACTTAGCCATGCCCTTGCATGGGCTCCATGCTGTCAGGATAGAAATCCACCATTGTTGGAGGGAAGCTTGAAACCGAGCTTGTCCGCCGCCGTCGCCGCCGTGACCTCATCGTCGGGCACAAGACCAGGAAGGTTGTGGTGATGAAAGGCACCTTGTGGTGCAAGTGGTTGAGGCCCAGAACCCAGAAATAGCAAAATGGCATTGTTGGGTCTTTGAAGCTTGTGTGTTAGAAAAAGTGCCCACAACCTGTTTGATAAAATGCCCCAATGAACTCAAGAGCAGATTTAGACATCCTGCAGAATATGAAAGTTGTTCCATACCTTTCCCTGAGCTCAATGCTCACTTCAGATCGAAAGTTGTCTGTGTGGAAATGTGTGTGGGGCATTGTTGTAGAGTTAGAGAGCAAAGGGTTTGGATCTACTTGATCCAGCAGGTTTTGGGTTGCAAAAGAGCAAGCCCTTGTGTCCTGGTATTGTCCAGAGGTGAATGCTCTAAATTATTTTGAATATGCACAAGTAGGTTTAAAGTTTTTGCATTATTAAGCTCTATGTTGGTTAAATGGCCATGGGTCTGTTTGGGGCAGTTTGCGAAGTCGCGACAGTGAGCTCCTGGCTATTTTGGGGTCACTAGACGCGATGCTCACCTTAGTTTTCAGTTTGGTTGAGCCGAAGAAATAAAATTTGCTATAAGCCTATGTTAGTATGGTAAGTCATGGCCCGAAGTTTTTCTCGGGTTCCATGCTGCTGAAAATTGGTGAGCACGGTGTCCAGCAAGTTGAGGACCACCTACTGGAGGTGACGGTTCGTAAAAATGATGTCCTGATAAAGAGAACGAGCAAAAACGGCTCTCTAAAATGTCTATAAAAGTACATTTTTCAGAAACTCGAGGGGTCAAAATGCAATTGTAGCCTCACGTGCTGTCTCGGGCAGTGTGTATATAATCTCTAAGCTTTTTGCTAGTGATCCGTTGGCTCTCGTTGAGCGGAAATTGGTTATCGGTCCGTAAATCGGCAAAATCGTTGGTTTAACGGCGCCCCGGCGGCAATCGCGCAATTCAGGCAATTGCGGCGATTCCGCCTAGTTGTCTGTTGAGTCCCAGTAGAATCTGGTTGAGCCAGCGGCAAAGAGTTAAAGCCCGTGTCTCCCGAAAATCCAAATGGAATTTTTGGAGGGGCATTTTGGTAATTATACCAACATTTGATTAAAAGGTCGAGTCTAGCAAAGTGTTATTTGCCATACATTAATGTTTTAGTATTCCGAGGCTGCACGTCAAGTTTTGCTGAATTCGGGAATCTGTAAGCGCTGTTAGGGTCAAAGTGGGCCGAACCGCGGTTTTCCCGGCGACTTGCGTAAATCTGGAAAAGATCCAGGTTTAAGTTTTGTAGGATTAGAGAGTACGAGGTTTGGGTTTGTGTGAGTTGTCCCTGATCTACATCTTTGATTCAGGTTGGCACGGTTAGACTCTAGCCTTCGAGTATTCCGTTGGAGTTGTCAGATCGCCTGCAAACAGGTGGGTTTATCTTCGGTCCGGGCTTTATCATCTCGGCCCTCTGGGGTATCGTAATTGGTTGGACCCCTATTCTTGTGATAGCCTAGATTTCCTTATTGAGCCTGCTCTTTTTATTGATCAGCATCACTTTTATATTGCTATATCTACTTGATTCATTGATCATTATCAGTTATCAGCCTATATGTTGTCGTGCTTGATTGATCCTTAGCTTGCTAGCTTATATGTTGCCATGCTCGATTGATCTTTAGCTTGCTATCAGATATTATGATCCTTATCAGTTATCTGATTATATGATGCCTTGCATGATTGATCTTAGTTGCTTCTAGATATCATGATTTTATTCTCGGACATTTGCCATGCTTGATTGGTCATTAGCTAGCTTGCACACCTTATTGATTATAAGTATATCCTAATCCATGTTCTAGTAGTTGTTGATTATATTCTGCATATGATGAGATTCAGTTGGCATTCTGTTGTTGCATCCCCGTTGGGATTTTCCCGGCTTGTTGCTGATTACCCGGTCATTAGACCGTGAGCTTGAGCATTTGCATTATGATCGCCCGCACCGCTGTACTTCACGAACATTGCCGGGGTCGCTCCCCATGAGTGTGTTCTTTACCGGTAAAGTGGTTTGTTGAAAGACCCGTGACCCCCAGGCGGGGTACGTCAGCCAGGTTGGTGCCAGGTTGGGCAGTTTCCCTGAGGTTTTGTTGGCCAATATGGTGGCTTTTGATTGGGTACTTGGTTGTTCTACCTTTGATGCATGATTGCCTGTTTAAAATCTACTTTACATCATACTCTTATGATTGCCCAGTTTTTGTTCAATTTCATCCAGTCGTTATACAAGCATGCTCTTGTTTTAGTTTTCAATACCCTGATATGCTCTGCACTGTATTCATGATTATTCGACGTTTTTGTTACGGAATTTGAGTTGGCGTATTTCGTGAATTCGGTTAAGTCTTGAAGATTGAAGATAAAGAAGGTTGGATCATATAACTCAATCTCATGAAAGAAGAATTCAAAAGGATCAGGTATGTTTAACTAATTATCTTTGGTGATCCGAATACTTCTTATAGTGTAGAAACACTTGGATGAATTTTTAATTGCATAAAAATCAAAAACTGGACATGGGACATGTTCAGGATCCGGATCAGACATTCCAATCTGGATCCCGAAGGGTGTTTGTTCATACGCAAATTCAATCCGTATCGTAGCCTCCTTTGATCCGGATCCCGAACACTGGTTTTACCATGATTTATGAACGATCCGGTTCAGGCTTTTCAATTCGGATCCCGAACGTTGGTGTTTGGTGAAATTGTATGAACGATCCGGATCAGGCACTTCGATCCGGATCCCGAACCTTTGTTTTTCTGGAAACTGTCTGTCTCGCTACTGCAATCCGGATCGCCGAAGTCCGATCCGGATCGCCGTCCTGAAAAATTCCAGAAAAGGTTAGTTTTTAATTCTTATCCTCTTCCAATGGTTTCTAACCTATATATAGACCCTTTAATTCATCTTTTAGGGTAACGACGAAAATGGAATAAAATACGACCGAAATAAAAAAATCCACAAATAGAGAAGAAAGGAAATACTGGATTCAATTCTATGTTTCTTCATCTATTTTATTAATTTGATTTTAGGTTTTCCAAACTCAGATTGTGAGTAGAATCAAATTAATGAATACTTAGATGGTATTTCCGATTTATTTCTAATCTAAGTATTCGGCGGATCATCACCACCCAAAAACAACGATTTACCCAAAATCGGCGCGTGGACTCGCGTGGCCTTGTGGATTCAAGGTGCTACCGCTCTCGTGGATTCGGAGCGAGGTACGTTCGTGGATTCGAAGCGTGCTACTGGGTGAAGACCGTGGATTCGGTCGGACGTCGTGGAGTCGACGTTGGACGTCGTGGATTCGGCGTTGGACGCAGATCGTGGATTCGAGAAGCGTTGCGGAGCGAGCGGAGAAGATCAACTAGGAGCGTATGGAAAAAGGTTGAGTCGTCTGTGAGTACGGTATATCACCTTTGTACGTGTTATAATTCTAGTGGATTTCACCGTGTTATCGGTCCCGTGGTTTTTTACTCCGGTTTGGAGTTTTCCACGTAAAAATCTCTGCGTGTTATTTATTTTTCCGCATTGGGTTTTATATCGCAAAGATTTTTGAGTGTTTATTGTTTACACCTATTCACCCCCCTCTAGGTGTTTTTTCTCCTATTTAGATCCAATTATACATAACCCAACAAGTGGTATCAGAGCGGGAATAGGGTTGTAAACAATGGTTGAAGGTGGAAACATCAACAAACCCCCGTTCTTCGATGGAACAAATTATGCATACTGGAAAGTACGGATGAAAGCCTTTTTAATTTCCATCGACGAACGGGTGTGGCAATCAATTGAATTAGGATGGTCTAATCCAACTGAAATTCTTGCTGATGTTCGCACCATCAAACCTAGGTCGAAATGGACCAAGGAAGAGATAGATTCTTCTTCTTACAATGGCAAAGGGATTAACGCTTTATTTAATGCTTTGTCGCAAACAGAGTTCTCTCGCGTCTCGGCATGTGAGACTGCGAAAGAAATCTGGGATGTTCTTCAAGTTACGCATGAGGGAACTAACCTTGTGAAGATTCAGAAACTGCAAATGCTTACGAGCAAGTTTAACTCTATTTTCATGGCAGAAAATGAATCTTTCACAGACTATTACACACGATTGCAAGACATCGTAAACTCATGTGCTAACTTGGGAGAGAAGATTGCAGAATTTAAAGTTGTAAGAAAAATATTAAGAACTCTTCCTGAAAGATTTCGATCCAAGGTTACGGCCATTGAAACTATTAAACACCCGGACGAAATCCGTGTAGAAGAATTAGTTGGTTCATTACAAACTTATGAAATGACATTTCCTACTAACTATTCTTCTGGAAAAGCATCCTCTTCTAAGTCTTCAGGTTATGCATTGAAAACAACAAAAGAAGAAGACGCGGATTCATCCTCCTCAGACGATGATGTAAACCTATCTATGGAGGACTTTGAGAAGCAGCTTGCTCTCTTGACAAGAAGATTTCGCCGAAACTTTCGAAGGGGTAACTCAAGCAAAACTCCATCCTTCGTAAAGTTGAACAAAGGCAAAGGTTCTTCAAGTTTCAAACCAAGAAAGCAAGAGGGTTTTTCTAAGGATGAGAAAAGCTCAGAAGGACAAGTCCAATGCTTCAAGTGCCGAGGGTACGGCCATATCTCAACGGAGTGTCCTAATAAGAATCCGTCAAAGAAGAAAGCGATGCAAGCCGTCACTTGGGATGACACCTCATCGTCAAATGAGTCATCGTCAAGTGATGAAGAAGATAACACAACGGCGTTCCACGCGTCCACATCTTCACCCTTCATGTGCTTAATGGCTAATACATCCGAGTCATTGTCCAACTCCACTGTTGAAAAGATTGCAACGGACGATGAATCGGATAACTCAGAAGGTGAAGACTTTGCTCTTGCCTACCATAAGCTTTTGAGGGATTCAAAGAAACTGGCAAAGCAAAACAAGAGTTTGAGAGGGAGATTGCAGGATCTCGAAGAAGAAGCAAAAAGAGCAACTTCTCTCTCAAACGCTCTTGAAGCGGAAAGGGATAATCTGATTAAAATAAATGTTTCCCTTCAAGAGTCCAATGAGCAATTCGAGAAGAATTATGTAGATATGGTGAACAAAGCGAATTACTTCTTGAAGCTCAACGGGGAGGCTCGACAGGAAAAATTGGAAATGACATAGACCATTCTCCAACTCAAGGATGACTTACAGCGATTTTCATCAGGAAGGAGTAAGTTGGATAAGCTTCTTGGTCTTGGTCAATCAAACAAATTCGGCCTCGGATACAATCGAACTAAAGACAATTTTAGTTTGGTTGGGACAGTCTTTGTGCCCTAGTCGGTATCTCCTCCTCCGACACCGGAATTGACGACAAACAACGACAACAAACCTATTTCCCCCTCTTCGGAATCGTCAAGCATCAAGGTATGTTTTCGTTGTGGTATTGCAGGGCACATAAGAAGAAATTGCAAGATGGGAGCCAAACGCTCAACTCAAGCACTTCTTGCAACGACTACCAAAAGGGCAATTCCTCGGAAATCAAATGCAAATTATTCGAAGGAAAAGAGCCCCGGTAGTTCATCAAACAAGACGACGATGTCAAGGAAAAGCGATGGATCAAACAAGACGCTTTCACCAAAGGTATCAACTTCACAATCATTTCCGACGTACACCAAAACTCGAAAGGTTTGGGTACGCAAAGGTGAAGTCTTCCCTTGTCTTGTTACAAATATTTCTTTGCATGCATATGATAATTCGTCTTGGTATCTGGATAGCAGTTGTTCCCGTCACATGACCGGTGACAAAAACTGTTTTCAAAATTTTGAGAAAATCTCCGGAGGACTTGTAGTTTTCGGAGACGGTCAGTCTTCCAAAATTGTTGGAAAAGGAACAGTAGCTATTCCAGATGGCCCGATTCTAAATAATGTGTTATTTGTTGATAGCCTTAAGACTAACCTCATAAGTATCAGTCAACTTTGTGACAATGGTTTTTCAGTTAATTTTTCATCTGTTGAATGCATTGTAACTGATAAGGATCATGTTTTCTTTTTAAAGGGGGTTAGATCTGAAAACAATTGTTATGTTGTTCCCAATAAAATTTCTGAAAATTGTAACTTAGTCTCTTCGAATAATGAAACACTTTGGCATGAAAGGCTAGGTCACATAAATTTTAAGAAACTTGCTAGAATTTCAAACAAAGACGTGGTCAAGGGGGTTCCTAAACTTTCACTTAAATAAAACATTGTGTGTGGTGGTTGTCAAAAGGGAAAACAATCTAGGACTGCACACAAGAACTTGAACCATGTTGGTACTAATCGGCCCTTAGAATTATTGCATATGGATCTTATGGGACCGACTCGTCAACCATCCTTGGGAGGTAAATGGTATATTTTCTTATTGGTTGATGATTTCTCTAGATACTCATAGGTAGCATTTTTAAAAGAGAAAGCTGATACTTTTGATTCTTTTCACGAGATTTGCCTTCGTATTATGATTGAAAAGAATGAAAAGATCATTCGTGTTAGAAGTGATAGAGGTGGAGAATTCATAAATTCTAAATTCATTGATTTTTGCACTTCCAATGGCATTAAACATGAATTCTCAGAACCCTATACACCTCAACAGAATGGTGTAGTCGAGCGCAAAAATAGGGTTGTACAAGAGATGGCACGTGTTATGCTTCATAGCCGGAATTTACCGTTATATTTTTGGGCTGAAGCTGTGAACACTGTGTTGGGTTATATGTAATAAGGATCTAAATAGGGGAAAAAACACCTAGAGGGGGGTGAATAGGTGTAAACGTATAAACACTCAAAAATCGTTGCGATAAAAACCCAATGCGGAAATAAAAAATAATACGCAAGATTTTTACGTGGAAAACTCCATCACCGGAGTAAAAAACCACGGGACCGATAACACGGCAGAAATCCACTAGAATTAAAACACGTACAAGGTGATTTACCGTACACAATTACGACTCAACCTTTTCCATACGCTCCTAGAGGATCTTCTCCGCTCGCTCCGCGACGCTTCTCGAATCCACGATCTGCGCCCAACGCCGAATCCACGGCGTCCAACGTCGAATCCACGACGTCCGACCGAATCCACGGTCTTCACCCAATAGCACCCTTCGAATCCACGAACGTGCCTCGCTCCGAATCCACGAGAGCGGTTGAACCTTGAATCCAAAAGGACACGCGAATCCACGCGCCGATTTTGGGGTAAATCGTTGTTTTTGGGTGGTGATGATCCGCCGAATACTTAGATCAAAGATAGATCGGAAATACCATCTAAGTATTCATTAGTTTGATTCAACTCAAGATGTGAGTATGAAAACCTAGAATCAAACTAATCAATATAGATGAAGAAACATAGAGTATTCTCTGATGATTTCCTTTCTTCTCTATATGTGGATCTAGAGCCGTATAAGATGATATAGGAAAATGACGGCTATGTGGATTAACCCTAGAAAAAGAGTCATAGGGTCTATTTATAGGTTAGAAACCCTAGGAAGGAGATAAGAATCAAAAACCTAGCATTTCTGGAGATTTTACGGACGGCGATCCGGATCGGATTAGCTGTGATCCGGATCGTCGTAACGAGTCAGGCAATTCCAGAAAAACGAAGGTTCGGGATCCGGATCGAAGTGCTTGATCCGGATCGTTCATACAGTTCACCAAACATCAACGTTCGGGATCCGGATTGCGAAGCCTGATCCGGATCGTTCAAGGAAGATGGTAAACTCAGTGTTCGGGATCCGGATCAAGAGAGGCTACGATCCGGATTGAACTGGTGTATGAACGAACCACCTTCGGGATCCGGATCGAACAACCTGATCCGGATCCTGAACATGTCCCAAGTCCAGTTTTTGATTTTTATGCAATGAAAGATTCTTCCAAGTGTTTCTACACTACAAGAAGTATTCGGATCACACAAAATCTTTAGTAAAACATACCTGATCCTTTTGAATTCTTCTTTCTTGAGATTGAGTTAAACGATCCAACTTTCTTCACCTTCAATCTTCAAGACTTGAGACTTTCACGAAACTACGCCAACTCAAATTTCGTAACAATCTCCCCCTTTGGCGGTTTCGTGACAAAACACAGATCCACTAAAAGAAAATTCAAAAAGATATTTTTGTTGCTATCACCATACAACAAAAATTTACAATGGAGATCCAAAAATTTAAAAACATGAGATAAACTCCTAAAACAGACTCTAGACTTAGACATCTGTACTCTCTGCACAAAGAAATCATTCTTGACAAAAAGAGATCGTTAGATACCTCAAGAATATTTAGCATACAAAACCTAGTACAGAGATAGAGTTTATCTGATCATCATGACATTTGAGAATTCAGATATGTAAGAGAGTCATAGTCAAAAACCAACATATCTTCTATGCAGTTAAAAACCAAATGTCACAAAATGTTAGTCCAACATCAACTTGTTAGTCATATTACATGCCCAAATAGTTAGTCGAATAGATAGTCGAGACATGCAAACAATCACAAGATGAAAACCAAAGTTGAAGTTGAAGTGATACTTACCTTGATGTATACAAAATCTTCATCATCAAGATTTTCACAATCATTGTTCAAGTTCCCTTGATGTTCACTTACATCATCATTGTACCTTGATACAGTCATCATTGTTCATCATTGAATTCACAATATCATTGTTCTAATCATTGTTCTAAACTCTCTCCCCCTTTTTGTCACAAACAAAGCCAAAGATTACAGAAGTGGAGAGAATGGTTAACAGTTCAAGTTGGAGAACTAAGGACTCAAATTAAAACTTAAAAGCCTGCACAAAAGAAGGATTTAAACATATGCATAATAAACAGAAATTGGAAGGATACGGATTATTCAGACTCGTCTGAACTGATACAGCCGAGGATTTGGAATATCTTCTTTATTCGCTTGTTCATTGATGATTAATTCTTATTTACCTTCTTTATTTCTTCCTTTACCTCAATTAGTTCATTTGATATACGTTCTTACTCGTTGGAGAGCCTTTGCTGTTCTTTATAGATTGAGGTAACAGATGCATCATCATCAGAAGTTGATTGCGGTGCTTGTTGTGCCGGAGGTGCTGGTTGTGATGGTGGTGCTGGTTGGACTGGAGGAGCTGCTGCCGGTGCAGAGGTTGTTGCTTGTTGTCGTTGTTCTCGTTGCCGGTGAAGAGGTATGAAAGGTTCATCTGGCTTCGTCGAAAGAGACTTTACAATTGTTGTGTCATTGATCGTCCCTAGACTGTGCAGATAGGAACTCGCATTTGTGTCAGCTTTAAATTTGCGAAGAATGCGCATGATGATCATTGGATAAGGTAGTCTCTCTGACGGATGAGCTTGCTCCACATATCGTGCCATCCTTGACCAGATGACGTAGGGAATGTTTAAGTTAGCTCCCATTGCTGCTGCGGGGTTTCCAAGTAGATAAAGGAATATCATTCTTTCCCACCGAAGAACCTTTGTGTTCATGTTTGGAATAACATTGTAACAAACAATAAGGTTTAAGATGCGGTACTCTGGTCGTAGTTCTTTCGAGAAAACGGAGTTTCCTGTCGACCGAGTATTTGGAACACAGATTCCATCAACTACCACTCTCCAGGAGTAGGTGTTGAAGGCTTGATTCTTCAGGTAATGAGTGCCATCGGCTCGGGCGTCCATCCCTAGTACTTCACCAATTAGCTGAGGCGTTACTTTGATTCTGACATTCTTGACTAATGTTTGAAAATCCCGACGCCCGCTTTCCTGATCAACTAGATAGCAGGCATTCTGATAAAACATCCTTACTGAGTGAAGACAATACCCAGTGGTCTCCGGGAAATCGCAAATGGAAGCAAGACCTCTCTGGTCAAACAAAGTCCCAAACGTCTGAGAACGCTGCTTTAAGGCTTTTACATCAACATGCCTTTCTCCAATGCATTCTCTGTTTTCAAAATCCTTTATTCTAGCCGAGCTGACAAAGTCTTGAGGAGGTGCTTGCCTATCAGCTGGTTGCTCAATGGAGATTCCTTGTGCACTCCCTCTTTTGCGAGCAATACTTTTTCTTCTTGTCTTCCCAGAAGTTTCTTCCATTGGAGCTTTGCCTTTCTCAGCAGCAGTGGGCGGAGCCTTTGATGTTTCTGCAGGTGCTTTTCCCTTTGAAGCAGTTGGAACAGTCGTTGCTTCAACTTGCAGTTCATCCCAATTAATTGATTCCGTTTCAGATTCTGTATCGGAATCATCTTTAGCTTTCTTCGCTTTCTTAGCCTTCTTAGCCCTCTTAGGCTTGACGGTGTCTCTCGTATGTACCATAGCCGCAAGTAGGAAAACAATCCAAGTGATCACCATTGCTAATGGTTTCTTGAGAAAAGAAATCCTGTGTGGAACGACTCAAGAACACATGAGAAAATTGTTAATTTTCAAAGATTGAAAAATTGTACCCAAACAATCATAATCATGTAGAGAGACTAAGAATCAAATTAGTTTTGCAAAAGGACTTTTAAAATTAGATCAATTGCATGATTTTCGAAAATCCTTATTATATGCCCTAAAACCGAAATTTTAGAAATCGAAGCCTAAAAATCCGTTAATCAGGAGAATACCTAGCATATAATCAAAACTAATCTACCCAGAGTTCTTATTTTAAAAGAAATTTGATCAAAAACCATCCACAAACAAAGTTAATCCAAGAAATTCATGACGTTTGAGGAAGAGAAGAGAAAAACGATGAAAAACCGAGATTTTGATCAATAAAACTTACTTGGAGTTGAAGAACTTGAGTTTGAAAGCTTCCAGGAAGGATGAAATCTAGAGAGAGAGGCTCTGGAAACTTTGGAACAAGAGATTGGAGTAAAAGAAATCAAAAACCCTTTTGTTCTTTATAAAACCTAGCCGCGATCCGGATCAGTTCATAACTGCGATCCGGATCGGCTACCCGCAGTGAGAAACTGCGTTCGGGATCCGGATCGGCAGATACAATCCGGATCGTCAGCCCGCAGAAGAATTCCTGCGTTCGGGATCCGGATCATCTAGCCCGATCCGGATCGGCTCCAACTTTTTCTTTAGAAAATTTCAGAGAAATTCAAGAAACACCAGAAAAAGATTGTAAGCACAAATGTGTATCAACTTTAAACAAAAATCATCGTTTCATACAACAAGAATTAGATTATGCCAAATCTATCAATAATATCCAAAAATGAAACGAAAATTTACAAAAATTAAATCCCTTAAAGTTGAACACCTTCAATTACATCTAACTTGATCTTATGAGTAATGCCTTTATCAAATCATCAATTCAGTAAAGAAAATGAAATACAAAGATCAATAGATGTTTGAAATCCCAAATATAATAGATAATGTATCTAGACAATCTGTTGAAGAGAGTGGCTCTTTGAGCATCTTTCTTTAAAAACCCACCTTATACCAACCTTGAAATTTGACGAAGTCAAGTATTTCAACATGCATTTTACTTAATCAAAAATTTGAACAACCATGCTTGGTATACATGTGGTAGCTGCACACAATACTCGGACGACCGAGGTGGTAGCTCTTTCCTCCATGTGGTGGTAGTTTTCACACTCCTCATTGGGATGTAACTCTTTCCACATCTTTTGAGCATTTTACTTTTTCTATGACGCCCCCTCAATTGGCTATCAATTACTTAAGATATAAAGTATTCAACCAAATATTGATCTCGATTTCATACTCGACTAAGCAGTCAAATAAGATAATGACTATACCAAGAGATCATAGAGAGAGAGAAATTGACTTTGATCACTTAGAAGATGATTTAATTAACATAAATGATCATTGCAACAGTGAAATATTATGATGGCAAAAACATAATAAAATTCTAAATGTGCGAAAAGATGCAATTAAAGTCAATTATGATCTATGCTCAATTAATGTCCTATGTACAAACATAGATAATGAACAAAACAAATACAAAACCTATCCTAAGCAAAGGTTTCAAAAAGAAGTTTATTTCAAGGAAAGCATTCCAATTGCTTTACGTAAATGAATAAAACGTTTTTGATCCAAAGGTTTTGTTAGAATGTCAGCTAATTGATCCTCAGTTGAAATATATGAAAGTTGAAGAGTATTTGATTCAACTAGCTCTCTAAGAAAATGATATCTAAGTTCAATATGTTTTGTTCTAGAGTGCAACACTGGGTTTTTAGAAATGTTAATTGCACTTGTGTTGTCACAAAGAATTGTTACCGAAGATGCTGAAATGCGGAAGTCGCTCAATACGCTTTTCATCCAAATGAGTTGAGTTGAGCAACTTCCAGCTGAAATGTATTCCGCTTCGGCAGTCGAGAGTGCTATGCAGTTCTGCTTTTTACTGTGCCATGCAACAAGGCAATGGCCAAGATAGAAGCATGCACCACTCGTGCTTTTCCGATCATCCACTGATCCTGCCCAATCGGCATCTGAGTATCCAACAATATCCAAACTTGTTCCCGTAGGATACCAAATTCCGAAATTAATTGATCCTTTGATATACCGGATGATCCTTTTCACCGCTTTCAGGTGAACCTCCTTTGGTGCTGATTGATATCTCGCGCAAATCCCAACACCAAAAGATATATCCGGGCGACTAGCCGTGAGGTAAAGTAGACTTCCAATCATACTTCGATACAGTTTCTCGTCTACATTCTCACTATGTGATTCACTTCCAAGTCCCTTGTGGCTAGTTCCCATTGGAGTCGGAAAATCTTTACAATTTTCAAGATCAAACTTTTTGACCAACTCCATTGCATACTTGGATTGACTCAAGTGAATACCTTCATCATTTTGTTTAATTTGCAATCCAAGGAAATAAGTCAATTCGCCCATCATGGACATCTCAAATTCGCTTTCCATGGTTTCCGCGAATTTAGAAGCATCATTATCTCTTGTTGCGCCAAATACAATGTCATCGACATAGATTTGTGCTACAATGAAATTGCTTTGATAATGCTTCACAAAGAGAGTCCTATCAGCTCCCCCTCGAGTATAGCCCTTCTCCAAAAGGTGCTTTGTTAACCTTTCGTACCATGCTCGCGGTGCTTGTTTCAGACCGTAAAGAGCCTTTTTCAAACGAAAAACATGGTTAGGTTGTTTATGATCTACAAAACCTTTCGGTTGAGCCACATAAACTTCCTCATTTAAAAACCCATTTAGAAATGCGCTCTTAACGTCCATTTGAAATAATTTGATTTTAAAATGACAAGCAATAGCAAATAGTATACGAATGGACTCGAGTCTAGCTACAGGGGCGAATGTTTCATCAAAGTCTATACCTTCTACTTGAGAGTAGCCTTGAGCAACTAATCGTGCCTTGTTCCTGATGATAGTACCATCCTCATTTTTCTTGTTCTTGAAGATCCATTTGGTACCTATCACATTGTATTGCTTTGGAGGCTTCGTTAATTCCCAGACTTTGTTTCGCTCAAATTGATGGAGCTCTTCCTGCATTGCTTTAATCCAGTAGTCATCCTGAAGAGCTTCATTTATGTTCTTTGGTTCGATTAAAGATACGTAGCAAGCGAATCCACAAACCAACTGCCTCCGAGTTCTGACTCCTTCTTGTGGATCTCCAATAATATTCGATTCCGGATGATCCTTGGAGATTCGTAACGTTTGTTGAAACGGAGTACTCGGAGATACATGAGATGATTCCTGCACATCAGATAAACTTGAAGAACCATTAGATGCATCATTAATATTGGAAGTATTATTATGAGAAGATGCATTAGCAGGAGAATCATCATCTAGAAAGATATCGAGGGTAGATTTTCCAGATCCAAAGTGAAAAGCTTCATCTACTTTAACATTTATAGATTCTACGATCGTCTTAGATTCAATGTTAAATACTCGATATGCTCTGCTATTTGTAGAATAACCCAAAAAGATCCCTTCATCACTTCGAGAGTCGAACTTTCCAAGATTTTCACGGTCACGTAAAATGTAACATCGACTCCCGAAGACACGAAAATATTTGATGTTGGGTTTTCTACTAAACCACAGCTCATATGGTGTATTTAAAGTTCCTGGGCGCAAGTAAACTCTATTAATGACATAGACAGCGGTGTTCACGGCTTCAGCCCAAAAATGTAGCGGTAAATTCTGGCTATGAAGCATCACACGCGCCATCTCTTGAACAACCCTGTTCTTGCGCTCAACAACACCATTCTGCTGAGGTGTATAGGGTGCCGAGAATTCATGTTTAATGCCATTTGCGGTGCAGAAATCAATGAATTTTGAATTTATGAATTCTCCACCTCTATCACTTCTAACACGAATGATCTTTTCATTCTTTTCAATCATAATACGATGGCAAATCTCATGAAAAGAGTCAAACGTATCAGCTTTCTCTTTTAAAAATGCTACCCAAGAAAACCGAGAGAAATCATCAACCAATAAAAAAATGTACCATTTACCTCCCAAAGATGGTTGACGGGTCGGCCAAAAGAAAAAGAAGAAAAGAAAGTAGTATATATAAACTACACAAGATTTAATCGAAGAACGATTAAAGATAAGGAGGGGTTTCATCTTTGCATACCCAAACCTTTTGAGTTTTGGAGTATGTTGGCAATGGTTGGGAAGT
Source organism: Tillandsia leiboldiana (assembly GCA_029204045.2). Taxonomy (NCBI): domain Eukaryota; kingdom Viridiplantae; phylum Streptophyta; class Magnoliopsida; order Poales; family Bromeliaceae; genus Tillandsia; species Tillandsia leiboldiana. The sequence continues at coordinate 10,015,853 of CM055062.1, forward strand.
TTTCCTTGATGAAGACGTTTTGCAAGATTGGTCTTTTCCTTTTGTCATCGTCTTGTTTGAAGTACTACCAATGTCCTTTTCTTTAGGAAAATCCTTCTTTGAATTCCATGGAGTGAACTTATTGGTAGCAGTTGCAAGATGTGGTTGATTTGATCTTTGAGCTCCAATCTTGCAGTTTCTTCCAATGTGCCCTGCAAAATTACAACGAAAACATACCTTTGTGCTTGACGATTCTGAAGAGGATGAAGTAGGCTTGTTGTCGTTGGTTGTCATGATTTCCGGTGTCGGAGGAGGAGATACCGACTGAGGCACAAAAACTGTCCCAACCGAACTAAAATTGTCTTCAGTTCGATTGTATCCGAGGCCGAACTTGTTTGTTTGACCAAGACCAAGAAGTTTATCCAACTTACTCCTTCCTAAAGAAAATTGCTGTAAGTCATCCTTGAGTTGGCAAATGGTCTCTGTCATTTCCAATTTTTCCCGTCGGGCCTCGCCGTAGAGCTTCAAGAAGTAGTTCGCTTTGTTCACCATATCTATATAGTTCTTCTCGAGTTGCTCATTGGACTCTTGAAGGGAAACATTTTCTTTTATCAGTTTATCCCTTTCCACTTCAAGATCGGTCGAGAGAGAAGTTACCCTTATTACTTCTTCTTCGAGATCCTGCAATCTCCCTCTCAACCCCTTGTTTTGCTTAGCCGGTTTCTTTAAATCCCGTAAAGATCTGTGATAGGCTAGAGCAAACTCTTCACCTTCCGAATCATCCAATTCGTTGTCCGTTGCATTCTTTTCAACAGTGGAGTTGGACAACGACTCGGATGTACTTGCCATAAAGCACATGAAGGGTGAAGATACGGACGCGTGGAATGCGGTGGAGCTCTTTTCTTCATCACTCGAAGACGACTCATTTGACATTGAGTTGTCATCCCAAGTGACGACTTGCATCGCCTTCTTCTTTGCCGGATACTTGTTAGGACACTCCGTTGCAATGTGGCCGTAGCCTCGACATTTGAAGCATTGAAGTTGTCCTTCAGAACTTTTCTTATCCTTTGAGAAGTTCTCTTGCTTTCTTGACTTGTAACTTGAAGTACCCTTGCCTTTGTTCGACTTTCCGAAGGATGGAGATTTGCTTGAATTACCCCTTCGAAAGTTGCGGCGAAACTTCCTTGTCAAGAGAGCGAGCTGCTTCTCAAATTCCTCCATAGAAAGGTTCTCGTCATCGTCTGAGGAGGATGTATCCGCGTCTTCTTCCTTAGTTGTTTTCAACGCATAACCTGAAGACTTAGAAGTGGATGCCTTTCCAGAAGAACTGTTAGTAGTAAATGTCATTTCATAAGTTTGTAAAGAACCAACTAATTCTTCTACACGTATTTCGTCCGGGTGTTTAATAGTTTCAATGGCAGTAACCTTTGGGCGAAATCGTTCAGGAAGAGTTCTTAAGATCTTTCTTACAATCTTAAATTCTGGAATCTTCTCTCCCAGATTAGCACATGAGTTTACGATGTCTTGCAATCGTGTATAGTAGTCCGTGAAAGATTCATTTTCTGCCATTAAGATAGAGTCAAACTTGCTCGTAAGCATTTGCAGTTTCTGAATCTTCACGAGGTTAGTTCCCTCATGTGTAACCTGAAGAACATCCCAGATTTCTTTCGCAGTCTCACATGCCGAGACGCGAGAGAATTCAGTTTGAGATAAGGCATTAAAGATGGCATTAATTCCCTTGCCATTGTAAGAAGATGAATCTAACTCTTCCTTGGTCCATTTCGACCTAGGTTTTAAGGTGCGAACATCACCAATAAATTCAGTTGGATTAGACCATCCTAATTCAATTGATTGCCACACCCGTTCGTCGATGGAAATTAAAAAGGCTTTCATCCGTACTTTCCAGTACGCATAATTTGTTCCATCGAAGAACGGGGGTCGGTTGATGTTTCCACCTTCAACCATTGTTTACAACCCTATTCCCTCTCTGATACCACTTGTTGGGTTATATGTAATAAGGATCTAAATAGGGGAAAAAACACCTAGAGGGGGGTGAATAGGTGTAAACGTATAAACACTCAAAAATCGTTGCGATAAAAACCCAATGCGGAAATAAAAAATAATACGCAAGATTTTTACGTGGAAAACTCCATCACCGGAGTAAAAAACCACGGGACCGATAACACGGCAGAAATCCACTAGAATTAAAACACGTACAAGGTGATTTACCATACACAATTATGACTCAACCTTTTCCATACGCTCCTAGAGGATCTTCTCCGCTCGCTCCGCGACGCTTCTCGAATCCACGATCTGCGCCCAACGCCGAATCCACGGCGTCCAACGTCGAATCCACGACGTCCGACCGAATCCACGGTCTTCACCCAATAGCACCCTTCGAATCCACGAACGTGCCTCGCTCCAAATCCACGAGAGCGGTTGAACCTTGAATCCACAAGGACACGCGAATCCACGCGCCGATTTTGGGGTAAATCGTTGTTTTTGGGTGGTGATGATCCGCCGAATACTTAGATCAAAGATAGATCGGAAATACCATCTAAGTATTCATTAGTTTGATTCAACTCAAGATGTGAGTATGAAAACCTTGAATCAAACTAATCAATATAGATGAAGAAACATAGAGTATTCTCTGATGATTTCCTTTCTTCTCTATATGTGGATCTAGAGCCGTATAAGATGATATAGGAAAATGACGGCTATGTGGATTAACCCTAGAAAAAGAGTCATAGGGTCTATTTATAGGTTAGAAACCCTAGGAAGGAGATAAGAATCAAAAACCTAGCATTTCTGGAGATTTTACGGACGGCGATCCGGATCGGATTAGCTGTGATCCGGATCGTCGTAACGAGTCAGGCAATTCCAGAAAAACGAAGGTTCGGGATCCGGATCGAAGTGCTTGATCCGGATCGTTCATACAGTTCACCAAACATCAACGTTCGGGATCCGGATTGCGAAGCCTGATCCGGATCGTTCAAGGAAGATGGTAAACTCAGTGTTCGGGATCCGGATCAAGAGAGGCTACGATCCGGATTGAACTGGTGTATGAACGAACCACCTTCGGGATCCGGATCGAACAACCTGATCCGGATCCTGAACATGTCCCAAGTCCAGTTTTTGATTTTTATGCAATGAAAGATTCTTCCAAGTGTTTCTACACTACAAGAAGTATTCGGATCACACAAAATCTTTAGTAAAACATACCTGATCCTTTTGAATTCTTCTTTCTTGAGATTGAGTTAAATGATCCAACTTTCTTCACCTTCAATCTTCAAGACTTGAGACTTTCACGAAACTACGCCAACTCAAATTCCGTAACACACTGCAATCTATGTTATTAATCGAGTTTATTTGCTCCCGGGAACGTTAAATACACCATATGAACTATGGTTTTGTAGAAAGCCAAACATCAAATATTTTCGTATCTTTGGGAGTCGGTGTTACATTTTACGTGACCGTGAAAATCTTGGAAAATTTGACTCTCGAAGTGACGAAGGGATTTTCATGGGTTATTCTACAAATAGTAGAGCATATCGGGTATTTAACTTGGAATCTAAAACGATCGTAGAATCCATAAATGTTAAAGTAGACGAAGCTTTCCACTTTGCATCTGATAAATCTACCCCTGATATCTCTCTTGATGATGATACTCCTGTAAATGCATCTTCTCATGATAATACTTCCAATATCAATGATGCATCTAATGGTTCTTCAAGTTTATCTGATGTGCAGGAATCATCTCATGTACCTCCGAGTACTCCATTACATCAAACGTTACGCATCTCCAAGGATCATCCTGAATCAAACATCATTGGAGACCCACAAGAAGGAGTCAAAACTCGGAGACAGTTGGTTTGTGGATTCGCTTGTTACGTTTCCATGATCAAACCAAAGAACGTCGATGAAGCTCTTCAGGATGACTACTGGATTGAAGCAATGCAGGAAGAGCTCCATCAGTTTGAATGCAACAAAGTCTGGGAATTAACGACGCCTCCGAAGCAACACAATGTGATCGGTACTAAATGGATTTTCAAGAACAAGAAAAATAAGGATGGTACCACCATCAGGAACAAAGCACGTTTAGTTGCTCAAGGCTACTCTCAAATAGAAGGTATAGACTTTGATGAAACGTTCGCCCCTGTAGCTAGACTCGAGTCCATTCGTATCTTATTCGCTACTGCTTGTCACTTTAAAATAAAACTCTTTCAAATGGACGTTAAGAGCGCGTTTTTAAATGGGTTTTCAAATGAGGAAGTTTATGTGGCTCAACCGAAAGGTTTTGTAGACTGTAAACTACCTAACCATGTTTTTCGTTTGAAAAAGGCTCTTTACGGTTTAAAACAAGCACCGCGAGCGTGGTACGAAAGGTTAACAAAGCACATTTTGGAGAAGGGCTATACTCGAGGGGGAGCAGACAGGACTCTCTTTGTGAAACATTATCAAAATAACTTCATTGTTGCGCAAATATATGTCGATGACATTGTATTTGGAGCAACAAAAGATAATGATGCTTCTAAATTCGCAGAAACCATGGAAAGCGAATTTGAGATGTCTATGATGGGCGAACTGACATACTTTCTTGGATTGCAAGTGAAACAAAATGGTGAATGCATCCATCTGTGTCAATCCAAGTATGCAAAGGAGTTGATAAAGAAATTCGGATTAGAAGATTCTAAAGATTTTCCTACTCCTATGGGAACTAGCAATAAGGGATTAGGAAGTGAATCTCTTAGTGATAGTGTAGACGAGAAACTCTATCGAAGTATGATTGGAAGTCTACTCTACCTCACAGCTAGTCGCCCGGACATATCCTTTAGTGTTGGGATCTGCGCGAGATATCAGTCAGCACCAAAGGAGGATCACCTGAAAGCGGTGAAACGGATCATCCGGTACGTCAAAGGAACTGTAAACTTCGGAATTTGGTATCCTATGGGAACAAGTCTTGACATTATAGGATATTCAGATGCCGATTGGGCAGGATCAGTGGATGATCGAAAAAGTACGAGTGGTGCATGTTTTTATCTTGGCCATTGCCTTGTTGCATGGCATAGTAAAAAGCAAAACTGCATTGCACTCTCGACTGCCGAAGCGGAGTATATCTCAGCGGGTAGTTGTTCAACTCAACTCATTTGGATGAAAAGCGTGTTGAGCGACTTCCGGATTTCAGCAACTTCGGTAACTATTTTATGTGACAACACTAGTGCTATATGTCACGCCCCGGGGTCAAAACTGCGACCCGGCTCGCCAACAGATCCGCCACCTATGCCAACCCGCATAGGCGAAGCGTCCTACCTGCAAAAAGAGCTACAGTTAAACAGATATCAGAGCTAAAAGATAAAACTGCTATAGAAATAAAATCAACCATGGTACGACTGAAGATAAAACAACAAGGTCCATCTCCCAAAAATGATAATCATACAATAACCTCGAATATAAAACTCATAGCTCAACAGGGAGATATCTCAAATAAAACATCAGTGTACAAGCTCTCAATACATCATATCCTCACTACATCAGTCTCTCAAAAGAGGAAAGTAAATACTAATCTACCGACTATGCTGAAGATCTCCGCAAAAAAGGGGGGGGTACCGCTACTCTCCAAAGATGGGTCTGGATCTAGCTCGCTATTCCCTCACCACGAACAGCAACCACAGAACGGCAACACCCGATAAGACTCTGCAAAACAAAGGAGAGAAAGGACAAAAGGGGGAAAACCCCCAAAGGGCGTGAGAACTACGCAAAAAGGGAGTTCTTAGTGGGTATCGCCACAAGGCCCGACGATCTGCCCACCAAGACTATTAGAGGTAAAAGATAACCAATGCAGTAAAACTGAAAGAAGGAGCTGGAGACACTCTACAGCTGCCATGCCTCTATCTAAAAGCTCAAATGGGGAAACTTTGATAAAGATATGCAACACTCGCACACGTGGTGCTCAATCGACCCAATCGAGCTGACTGCCACATCGGGTCCAGTCAAACCTGCGCCCACCTACAACCACCTCCCGCTGACGGGCAGGAATTACGTAGGGCGTCCAAACGGACTAACTCGCTATCGAGTAGTGGCTCATGCAGGCTATAGTCGGAATCCACGCTCTCTCTCCTAGAATGAATAGCCTCAAGATCACCAAACCTCTCGCACAACGGTCGACTAACCCGCAACAACCCCGGGACCACCGTCAATCCCCAAACGGTTCCCAACAACACTAGCACTGGTCTAAACACAGCTACTAGACTTCACTCGGTCCCCCAGGCACGAGTGTAACAAAAAGTATCTCCTGAATAAACCCAAACGATGGACCAGTAAGAACTGGAAAAGCTCAACTCAACACAGGTACGACAACCATGTAAAAGCTCAACTCAACGCCGGTACGACAACCCGGTAAAAGCTCAACTCAACGCCGGTACGACAACCCGGTAAAAGCTCAACTCAACGCCGGTACGACAACCCGGTAAAAGCTCAACTCAACGCCGGTACGACAACCCGGTCTCGCCTACTCCAAAGTGGCACTCGTGGGGAGCGACCCACACGAGTAAAGTATCACTGTAACAAGTCTCACTGTAACAAGTATCACGAGATAGCAGGACTGGATCACGACTCGGATCAAAGTGGAAAAACTCATCCACTAAAGGGAAACCCGATCCCCAAACTGATACAATAGTAAACGATAAGTGGAAACTCCATCCACTAGAGGAAAGTCTAATACCCAATCTGATACATCAATAAATATCCGGTCAACCGCCCAATATCCGCGGTTGCCGCAATACCCTGCCGTCCATAACTAAGTACTATAACCGACCTCCGGTCAACCGCCCAAAGTCCGCGGTCACCGCCAAAACCCTGCCAGCCGCAATCCAGCACAACCCGTCCCTGACACCAATGTCCCTGCTACACTACCCCAGACCCCTGCTCGCATCCGAGCAACACAGACCGCCTGACTAACAAGAAGGAGAAAGGAATAACATGGTTTCTCCTAAGTCAAGTTCCAATATGTAGTGCAGCAGTAAAAGATGGCCTAACTATATGTCCATACAAGCATGCATTTGTCCTCAAAGAAGAATAAAGGAAATAAACCTCATGCCAGAATTATCAATGACTATAGCTGTCCATAATCCTCGATCCATAATCACTCCTCAAAGTAGAACCTACACATAACTACAAGGTCCTATCCCATTGCATAAACCAGCCTCGTAAAAAGTTATGTGCTAACATGGCATGATAATTAATCATATAGGGTAACCTTGCCTTAGGTAAGCTTCCACTAAACATCAACATAAATGTCTGATTAATACCATTATCATAATATGAATAATTAACATGCAATTCCCATAAATCAACATTGTTAAGCATACCAATCAGTCCCAGGTATTGTACCCTACACCTGCATGCAATTCTAACATATAGAGTTAGAGAACCGTCCACCGGTTCTCGGAACAAAGCACCCACCTGAAAAGCTGACTGTCCAAAGCCCAACAGCTGAAAACACCAGATAATCTCTAATCCCTTGCTCCAATAAGTTCAGCACACCCGTAACTCTCCTGGCACAACACAAAGTCCACTATTACACATACATTCCAAAATCTGCTCTCACACACACATACCACAACAGTCCCAGAAATGCTTAATTTTCACCTGCAGCAAGAGCCCAGAAAATTCCCAGAAAAATATCACAGCGATCCGCGCGTAGATACCTTCGAAACGGCTGTTTACACACCCAAATCTGAGTTCAGTAAGTCAAGATATAAATTCGTCAAGGTGGTACACTCAACCAAAATCTGTATCAAAATACTGTAGCACTGTACACAGGGAAACAGAGATTTTCACCTCGAAATAAATCTCTGAAAAATCCAAGAAAATACAAGCACGTTCCTTGCGATCCGTAGATGAAAAAGTTGTATAAGCTCGTTTCCGTCTGACGCTCGTGCGCGAAGATATGGCCGAAATACCCTACCGCTGTCTCGCAAATCCACACAGAAAAGGGTCACTGTTGTTGCCTCGGGATCTGTGCCAAACATTCAAAATGGAAAAGCGCGATCAAAACGAAAGATGAAGCCCTACCTCTTAGGAGACTTTCGTCGCAAGAATCACAGAAATAGGATCTCGGGGTAGCCTAGGGGAGCCAAAACACTGCTGCTGCGACGAAGGGGAACACCGGAAATGCAACGTCGCGCCGCGCCGTAAAATCCAGAACCTCGGGATGTGTGCGCTCAGAAATTCAAAAACTCTGCAGGATGATAGAGGACTCGGAGAGGAAGAATTTGTCTTAAGAGAGTTTGGGCAAAGGGTGAGAGGGTTGAGAGAAAAAAAACAATTAAAAGGGCTCGGGTTGGGAATTTATAGGCTGAAAAATCTTTCTGAAAAATACCCTCCATGTCCCCTCACGTTTTCGCTGCGCCCGGTGCACGTGCGCCCGCCAATAGCGGCGCGCCACGTGGCCCCAACCACCGTGCACCGCGCCATGCACCCTTGCGCGGTCGATCACCTGCCCCGCGTACGGCACCTGCCCCGGTCACCCACTCCACGGTTTGCGTGGACCGGGAGCACAACACCGAACCAGTAATACCTTGCCACGTGTCACCCCTCGGTCCACCGTGCACCCGACGAAATTCCGTGGACCGCGCCTCCTGAACCAACCAACCACAAGCCGCCACGTGGCACCGCCCTGGTGCACGCCCGCCGCCGTGGACCGTGCGCCTGCCCGCGCACCCGGGCGCCTGCCCGCGCCCTGCCCGCGCCGCGTGCCGCCGCCTGCCGCCTGCCCGAGGCTACGCCGCCGCCCGCCGGCACTGCCCGCCGCCACCGGCCGCCGCCGGCGATCGCCGGAGACACTGTTCCGGCGTGAACTGTAACCGCAAGCTCAAAAATAGCAAGTAAATAGCCCATCTTGACCGTTTTCGCGCGCTGAATCCAAATCCGGCGTCCGATTTGCCAAATTCCAAACCTATAAATTGCCGGAGGCTCCCGAAAAGGTATTTTTAATCCGAATTTCGCACCGAGCCTAAATTTGATATCCGTACTGCGCGTAAACTCTTCTAAACATCTAACGGGGTCCCCCGATTACCCACGTGATCCTTTTTAAGCCCAGAGTCCATCTCTTGTGTCCAAATAGGCGCGCGAACACCGCCGACATGCCACGTAGGCTTCCAGAAGCTGCTGGTCACACTGTAGAAGCCCTGAAAAGATCCGGGTCACCACATCCTCCCCCACTAAAAGAAAGTTTCGTCCTCGAAACTAAAGCAACACAAAAGGAGGTCTCCCAAAACCAGGGTAGGTACCCAGCAACATCATCTCCAGCTCCCAGGTCACCACTCACTCCCCGTGACTACTCCTCAGCAACAACAACAACCAGTACGGCATGACCCAATTGCGTAATTCTCTCATCTCACGAGCCAGAATTCGCAACGGGCGTCCCTCGTACTACAAATACTCGCAGATCTCAAAGGAAACAAGTCCGTCACGGGCGAGAAATCCACAAGCCTATCACTCCTAAGCTGAGACGTGGAAGAACTATCAAAAGCTCCAACAAAAGACGGGGGGAAAGGAACAAATAGCCCGAGCAACACGCTCTAACATCACTCCTAAGAGCCAACTCAACCCAAGCGACCCGAAACACACCCACACAAACACCTGCACAGAAAAGGGGCCCTAAGAAGCAGTGGTTCACACTCAGTCACTCTCAAAACTCAACCACCTAAGTGGATTGCTCAGCCGCAGCCTTTCATCAAAAGGGATCCTCAGGGACACCACTCAAACCATGCACACAAGAATGGCCCCACACAGCACCAGCTAAAGAATCGAAAAACTCAACCCCAAAAGCTCTTATGCTCCAGGTATCCGCCACCACAGTGGCCCTGTCGGGGTGATACTGGATGCTCAACAAAATCCAATGGTAGCTCTACAGCCACTATGGGAGGTATCACTATAACTCGCAAATCCATCTCCCACCACTGGCTAGGTTAAAATCGGCGCTGGTACCAATCTCATCATCCGCTCGTCAAGCTCTGCTGGCACTATCCGGTCCAAAAACTCCTCACCCCAACAATGATCGTCGATCTCGGCCAGTCTTAAATAGCATCCACTTTGGCCGAATTTCCACCGCCGCCCCTACGGCTAGAATATGTAATCCAGGAAGATGTGCTCCCGAAGCTAAAACTTGTACCAAAACAACTTGGCATAAAGCTCCATCCTCACAGCCCTTGTCACACCATCTACAAATGCTGCACAACTCTACATCACTCAGGGAAGGGGGGGGCGAAACAAAAATATCCCAGGAGGATGCCGCAATCAAACCGTTCAAGGCCAACTGAAACACAGAATTCCTCAATCTAGAGGCAACAGGGCATTAGTCATTCCATTGGCTTCACTGTACTCATAATGCCCCTACCGTGTCCCGAACACCATCTAGACAAAGCCCTCAGCTGAAATTCCATATTTGTCCAGGCATCAAACAATAACGGCCGGAACATAGCTCCATCAAAAGATTCTAAATAGTGCCTGGACCTGCCTGGGCTCCAATCCCAAAGGGCTCTCACCGTCGTGTATCAACAACGTGGCACTAGGTCAAACAGACCCTCGATCCAACAGATCCCTGTACTGGTGCGATCAGCTCTCCCAGCTCTTACAGATAATATCCAAGCGGTACTATTGAGTTTAGCGCGGTTTCCAGAACCACGTCAACCGCAATCTCAATCTCCTTAACAGGCGGCATAATCATCGATTCGAGTGGACTCACACCCGGGATTTCGCAGCAATAGAAATATCCTTTGGTCCCGGCGCCGCCATAAGCTCCTCTCACACCGTCGCTAAAACCTGAGTGCTCGAACAATCTCCCCATACAAAGCCTCCTTTGTCTGCCTCGCAAAAGTCACAATCATTACTCTCTCTGCACTTAACCATCCAGTGGTGTTGTGCCAACCAATCCCAAGCACTGGGTCAAAATATCGAACTGCCACCCACATCAAAAGGTTTGCCGGTATAACTCATGGTCTCAACGGCACTGGACATAATCCACAAGCCTCCTTCACATGCACAACACCGATGGTATCCTGTACCTCTAGTGCACGTGGTAACAACTCTGCCTCTAGTCCATGCCGTAATGCAAAGTGCACTAACTCCGACTGCTGTGATGAGATCACACCTGCAACAACCCGATCCACTGCCGTGGCGCCCTTCAACCAGGCGGCACAACTTATCCACATGATGCAAGCGGTTGTTGCACAGTCTGCTAGAAAACATCCAAACCAAACACAAAGGGAGCACGACCTCTGTCTCTGATCACCCTGCGGCGATGGACACGGTCTTCCGCAGACCACAAAAACCACGCTACCGCCGCGCTACTCTGATGTAGATGCTGATGCTACCATCGGGGTCCACGCGATCTCCAACATCTCATAATTCCATTATTGCAACCGTCATATGACAAAACACAATCAATTTATGCCATTCCTTATACAATTATCCTTACCAGTTCACCCCTCAATCATATATATTATACCCCAAATATGCATGCTATCAAACACAAAGGGTGACATTCTCATGGGTAAGCTTTACATTAACCATCCACAAGGATATCCACCATCCAGGTACGCAAAACGAAAAGGCCTCTGCCGGACGATCTGTCCCCCATCACCCAGCGCCAAGCGCCTCCATCCAAAGGAACTGCAGTGCCCTGCTCCAAACACAATGCCTACTCCGTCGAGGCATCCACAATCCAAAATCCGAACAGGAGGGACTGAAAAGAAGCTAAAAAGTATCCTGGCGCAATCCACTCCTAATCTCACATATCCTATGCGCCTCGTCCCTCGAAACCTAGAGCGCTAGTTCAACAACTGCATGAACTCTCTAGCACAGGGAGGCTCTCAATTAATCACTCCATCACTACCGATCACTACTCTGCCTCCAAAGGCTCCAAACTCAATCTTACGAGTCGGGGTGGTTCATCTGCCAATCTGGCTCACTTAAACAAACGTGCCCCACAGCCCCTCTGCTGTCAACCATCCACCCTGCCTCAGTGCCTTGGCACCAAACATTGGCACGGAGGGGGCCACTCGCTCCATTGGCACTACAGAAATCCCTGCCGCTGAGGATACTACATCCAGGTGGTCTCAGAAGAAAAGTACTGTCGGGCTGCCCACTGCTCTGACAACTGTGTCACCAAGCTAGCTGCTCACTCCACCGCTGATATGCCTCTAACAATCCTGTCATCTGGGTCCGAAACTCTCTGACCTCAATCCGGGTATCCAGCCTAAAACACTTGCACACGTGGTGCTCAATCGACCCAATCGAGCTGACTGCCACATCGGGTCCAGTCAAACCTGCGCCCACCTACAACCACCTCCCGCTGACGGGCAGGAATTACGTAGGGCGTCCAAACGGACTAACTCTCTATCGAGTAGTGGCTCATGCAGGCTATAGTCGGAATCCACGCTCTCTCTCCCTGAACGAATAGCCTCAAGATCACCAAACCTCTCGCACAACGGTCGACTAACCCGCAACAACCCCGGGACCACCGTCAATCCCTAAACGGTTCCCAACAACACTAGCACTGGTCTAAACACAGCTACTAGACTTCACTCGGTCCCCCAGGCACGAGTGTAACAAAAAGTATCTCCTGAATAAACCCAAACGATGGACCAGTAAGTACTGGAAAAGCTCAACTCAACACCGGTACGACAACCGGGTAAAAGCTCAACTCAACGCCGGTACGACAACCCGGTAAAAGCTCAACTCAACGCCGGTACGACAACCCGGTAAAAGCTCAACTCAACGCCGGTACGACAACCCGGTAAAAGCTCAACTCAACGCCGGTACGACAACTCGGTCTCGCCTACTCCAGAGTGGCACTCGTGGGGAGCGACCCACACGAGTAAAGTATTACTGCAACAAGTCTCACTGTAACAAGTATCACGAGATAGCAGGACTGGATCACGACTCGGATCAAAGTGGAAAAACTCATCCACTAAAGGGAAACCCGATCCCCAAACTGATACAACAGTAAACGATAAGTGGAAACTCCATCCACTAGAGGAAAGTCTAATACCCAATCTGATACATCAATAAATATCCGGTCAACCGCCCAATATCCGCGGTTGCCGCAATACCCTGCCATCCATAACTAAGTACTATAACCGACCTCCGGTCAACCGCCCAAAGTCCGCGGTCACCGCCAAAACCATGCCAGCCGCAATCCAGCACAACCCGTCCCTGACACCAATGTCCCTGCTACACTACCCCAGACCCCTGCTCGCATCCGAGCAACACAGACCGCCTGACTAACAAGAAGGAGAAAGGAATAACATGGTTTCTCCTAAGTCAAGTTCCAATATGTAGTGCAGCAGTAAAAGATGGCCTAACTATATGTCCATACAAGCATGCATTTGTCCTCAAAGAAGAATAAAGGAAATAAACCTCATGCCAGAATTATCAATGACTATAGCTGTCCATAATCCTCGATCCATAATCGCTCCTCAGAGTAGAACCTGCACATAACTACAAGGTCCTATCCCATTGCATAAACCAGCCTCGTAAAAGGTTATGTGCTAACATGGCATGATAATTAATCATATAGGGTAACCTTGCCTTAGGTAAGCTTCCACTAAACATCAACATAAATGTCTGATTAATACCATTGTCATAATATGAATAATTAACTTGCAATTCCCATAAATCAACATTATTAAGCTTACCAATCAATCCCAGGTATTGTACCCTACACCTGCATGCAATTCTAACATATAGAGTTAGAGAACCGTCCACCGGTTCTCGGAACAAAGCACCCACCTGAAAAGCTGACTGTCTAAAGCCCAACAGCTGAAAACACCAGATAATCTCTAATCCCTTGCTCCAATAAGTTCCGCACACCCGTAACTCTCCTGGCACAATACAAAGTCCACTATTACACATACATTCCAAAATCTGCTCTAACACACACATACCACAACAGTCCCAGAAATGCTTAATTTTCACCTGCAGTAAGAGCCCAAAAAATTCCCAGAAAAATATCACAGCGATCCGCGCGTCGATACCTTCGAAACGGCTGTTTACACGCCCAAATCTGAGTTCAGTAAGTCAAGATATAAATTTGGCAAGGTGGTACACTCATCCAAAATCTGTATCAAAATACTGTAGCACTGTACACAGGGAAACAGAGATTTTAACCTCGAAATAAATCTCTGAAAAATCCTAAAAAATACGAGCACGTTCCTTGCGATTCGTAGATGAAAAAGTTGTATAAGTTCGTTTCCGTCTGACGCTCGTGCGCGAAGATATGGCCGAAATACCCTGCCGCTGTTTCGCAAATCTACACAGAAAAGGGTCACTGTTGTTGCCTCGGGATCCGTTCCAAACATTCAAAATGGAAAAGCGCGATCAAAACGAAAGATGAAGCCCTACCTCTTAGGAGACTTTCGGCGCAAGAATCACAGAAATAGGATCTCGGGGTAGCCCAGGGGAGCCAAAACACTGCTGCTGCGACGAAGGGGAACACAGGAAATGCAACGTCGCGCCGTGCCGTAAAATCCAGAACCTCGGGATGCGTGCACTCAGAAATTCAGAAACTCTGCAGGATGATAGAGGACTCGGAGAGGAAGAATTTGTCTTAAGAGAGTTTGGGCAAAGGGTGAGAGGGTTGAGAGAAAAAAAACAATTAAGAGGGCTCGGGTTAGGAATTTATAGGCTGAAAAATCTTTTGGTAAAATACCCTCCATGTCCCCTCACGTTTTCGCCGCGCCCGGTGCACGTGCGCCCGCCAATAGCGGCGCGCCACGTGGCCCCAACCACCGTGCACCCCGCCGTGCACCCCTGCGCGGTCGGTCACCTGCCCCGCGTACGGCACCTGCCCCGGTCACCCACTCCACGGTTTGCGTGGACCGGGAGCACAACACCGAACCAGTAATACCTTGCCACGTGTCACCCCTCGGTCCACCGTACACCCGACGAAATTCCGTGGACCGCGCCTCCTGAACCAACCAACCACAAGCCGCCACGTGGCACCGCCCTGCACGCGCCGCATGCCGCCGCCTGCCCGAGGCTGCGCCGCTGCCCGCCGGCACTGCCGGCCGCCGCCGGCGATCGCCGGAGACACTGTTCCGGCGTGAACAGTAACCGCAAGCTCAAAAATAGCAAGTAAATAGTCCATCTTGACCGTTTTCGCGCGCTGAATCCAAATCCGGCGTCCGATTTGCCAAATTCCAAACCTATAAATTGCCGGAGGCTCCCGAAAAGGTATTTTTAATCCGAATTTCGCGCCGAGCCTAAATTTGATATCCGTACTGCGCCTAAACTCTTCTAAACATCTAACGGGGTCCCCCGATTACCCACGTGATCCATTTTAAGCCCCGAGTCCATCTCTTGTGTCCAAATAGGCGCGGCGAACACCGCCAACATGCCACGTAGGCTTCCAGAAGCTGCTGGTCACACTGTAGAAGCCCTGCAAAGATCCGGGTCACCACATCCCCCCCCACTAAAAGAACGTTTCGTCCTCGAAACTAAAGCAACACAAAAGGAGGTCTCCCAAAACCAGGGTAGGTACCCAGCAACATCATCTCCAGCTCCCAGGTCACCACTCACTCCCCGTGACTACTCCTCAGCAACAACAACAACCAGTACGACATGACCCAATTGCGTAATTCTCTCATCTCACGAGCCAGAATTCGCAACGGGCGTCCCTCGTACTACAAATACTCACAGATCTCAAAGGAAACAAGTCCGTCACGGGCGAGAAATCCACAAGCCTATCACTCCTGAGCTGAGACGTGGAAGAACTATCAAGAGCTCCAACAAAAGACGGGGGGAAAGGAACAAATAGCCCGAGCAACACGCTCTAACATCACTCCTAAGAGCCAACTCAACCCAAGCGACCCGAAACACACCCACACAAACACCTGCACAGAAAAGGGGCCCTAAGAAGCAGGGGTTCACACTCAGTCACTCTCAAAACTCAACCACCTAAGTGGATTGCTCAGCCGCAGCCTTTCATCAAAAGGGATCCTCAGGGACACCACTCAAACCATGCACACAAGAATGGCCCCACACAGCACCAGCTAAAGAATCGAAAAACTCAACCCCAAAAGCTCTTATGCTCCAGGTATCCGCCACCACAGTGGCCCTGTCGGGGTGATATTGGATGCTCAACAAAATCCAATTGTAGCTCTACAGCCACTATGGGAGGTATCACTATAACTCGCAAATTCATCTCCCACCACTGGCTAGGTTAAAATCGGCGCTGGTACCAATCTCATCATCCGCTCGTCAAGCTCTGCTGGCACTATCCGGTCCAAAACTCCTCACCCCAACAATGATCGTCGATCTCGGCCAGTCTTAAATAGCATCCACTTTGGCCGAATTTCCACCGCCGCCCCTACGGCTAGAATATGTAATCAAGGGAGATGTGCTCCCGAAGCTAAAACTTGTACCAAAACAACTTGGCATAAAGCTCCATCCTCACAGCCCTTGTCACACCATCTACAAATGCTGCACAACTCTACATCACTCAGGGAATGGGGGGGGCGAAACCAAAATATCCCTGGAGGATGCCGCTATCAAACCGTTCAAGGCCAACTGAAACACAGAATTCCTCAATCTAGAGACAACAGGGCATTAGTCATTCCATTGGCTTCACTGTACTCATAATGCCCCTACCGTGTCCCGAACACCATCTAGACAAAGCCCTCAGCTGAAATTCCATATTGGTCCAGGCATCAAACAATAACGGCCGGAACATAGCTCCATCAAAAGATTCTAAATAGTGCCTGGACCTGCCTGGGCTCCAATCCAAAGGGCTCTCACCGTCGTGTATCAACAACGTGGCACTAGGTCAAACAGACCCTCGATCCAACAGATCCCTGTACTGGTGCGATCAGCTCTCCCAGCTCTTACAGATAATATCCAAACGGTACTATTGAGGTTAGCGCGGTTTCTAGAACCACGTCAACCGCAATCTCAATCTCCTTAACAGGAGGCATAATCATCGACTCGAGTGGACTCACATCCGGGATTTCGCAGTAATAGAAATATCCTTTGGTCCCGGCGCCGCCATAAGCTCCTCTCACACCATCGCTAAAACCTGACGTGCTCGAACAATCTCCCCATACAAAGCCTCCTTTGTCTGCCTCGCAAAAGTCACAATCATTACTCTCTCTGCACTTAACCATCCAGTGGTGCTGTGCCAACCAATCCCAAGCACTGGGTCAAAATATCGAACTGCCACCCACATCAAAAGGTTTGCCGGTATAACTCATGGTCTCAATGGCACTGGACATAATCCACAAGCCTCCTTCACATGCACAACCACCGATGGTATCCTGTACCTCTAGTGCACGTCGTAACAACTCTACCTCTAGTCCAATGCCGGAATGCAAAGTGCACTAACTCCGACTGCTGTGATGAGATCACACCTGCAACAACCCGATCCACTGCCGTGGTGCCCTTCAACCAGGCGGCACAACTCATCCACATGATGCAAGCGGTTGTTGCCAGTCTGCCAGAAAACATCCAAACCAAACACAAAGGGAGCACGACCTCTGTCTCTGATCACCCTGCGGCGACGGACACGGTCTTCCGCAGACCACAAAAACCACGCTACCGCCGCGCTACTCTGATGTAGATGCTGATGCTGCCATCGGGGTCCACGCGATCTCCAACATCTCAGAATTCCATTATTACAACCGTCATATGACAAAACACAATCAATTTATGCCATTCCTTATACAATTATCCTTACCAGTTCACCCCTCAATCATATATATTATACCCCAAATATGCATGCTATCAAACACAAAGGGTGACATTCTCATGGGTAAGCTTTACATTAACCATCCACAAGGATATCCACCATCCAGGTACGCAAACGAAAAGGCCTCTGCCGGACGATCTGTCCCCCATCACCCAGCGCCAAGCGCCTCCATCCAAAGGAACTGCAGTGCCTGCTCCAAACACAATGCCTACTCCGTCGAGGCATCCACAATCCAAAATCCGAACAGGAGGGACTGAAAAGAAGCTAAAAAGTATCCTGGCGCAATCCACTCCTAATCTCACATATCCTATGTGCCTCGTCCCTCGAAACCTGGAGCGCTAGTTCAACAACTGCATGAACTCTCTAGCACAAGGAGGCTCTCAATTAATCACTCCATCACCACCGATCACTACTCTGCCTCCAAAGGCTCCAACTCAATCTTACGAGTCGGGGTGGTTATCTGCCAATCTGGCTCACTTAAACAAACGTGCCCCACAGCCCTCTGCTGTCAACCATCCACCCTGCCTCAGTGCCTTGGCACCAAACATTGGCACGGAGGGGGCCACTCGCTCCATTGGCACTACAGAAATCCCTGCCGCTGAGGATACTACATCCAGGTCGTCTCAGAAAAAAATTACTGTCGGGCTGCCCACTGCTCTGACAACTGTGTCACCAAGCTAGCTGCTTCACTCCACCGCTGATATCCTCTAACAATCCTGTCATCTGGGTCCGGAACTCTCTGACTTCAATCCGGGTATCCAGCCTAAAACCAACCGCTCAAGCTCAACTGCCATGACAGGATGCACAAGAGTCCCAATCCAGCGTCGGGGAGACACCGCTCGCCACGACGAACCACAAATCAGCACACAACAACGCTCGACCCCAATCCGGCGAAAGTCTAGAGCATCTCACCCATTCCACAGCGTTATGTTGTCTGCAGCCAACATAACTACTTAGGAGAATAAACATGCCAATCACTCATCCCGTCCCTCGGGAGATGTGTAAAACTCAATCAGGACTCTAGCTACAAATCACGACTCTCACGAAGTCATCCTAGGGTCCAACCACAAGCCTAGGTTTCTAAGTCCACCATGACCTACAACCTAGGCTCTGATACCACTCTAATCTGTCACGCCCCGGGTCAAACTGCGACCGGCTCGCCAATAGATCCGCCACCTATGCAACCCGCATAGGCGAAGCGTCCTACCTGCAAAAAGAGCTACAGCTAAACAGATATCAAACTAAAAGATAAAACTGCTATAGAAATAAAATCAACCACGGTAACGACTGAAGATAAACAACAAGGTCCATCTCCCAAAATGATAATCATACAATAACCTCGAATATAAAACTCATAGCTCAACAAGAGATATCTCAAATAAAACATCAGTGTACTAGCTCTCAATACATCATATCCTCACTACATCAGTCTCTCAAAAGAGGAAAGTAATACTAATCTACCGACTAAGCTGAAGATCTCCGCAAAAAAGGGGGGGGTACCGCTACTCTCAAAGATGGGTCTGGCACTCTAGTCGCTACTCCTCACCACGAACAGCAACACAGAACGGCAACACCCGCTAAGACTCTGCAAAACAAAGGGAGAAAGGACAAAAGGGGAAACCCCCCAAAGGGCGTGAGAACTACGCAAAAAGGGAGTTCTCAGTGGGTATCGCCACAAGGCACGACGATTGCCCACCAAGACTCTTAGAGGCAAAGATAACCAATGCAGTAAAACTGAAGAATGGAGCTGGAGACACTCTACAGCTACCACGCCTCTATCTAAAAGCTCAAATGGGGAAACTCTGATAAAGATATGCAACACTCGCACACGTGGTGCTCAATCGACCCAACCGAGCTGACTGCCACATCGGGTCCAGTCAAACCCTGCGCCCCACCTACAACCACCTCCCGCTGACGGGCAGGAAATTACGTTAGGGCGTCCAAACGGACTAACTCGCTATCGAGTAGTGGCTTCATGCAGGCTATAGTCGGAATCCACGCTCTCTCTCCCAGAACGAATAGCCTCAAGATCACCAAACCTCTCGCACAACGGTCGACTAACCCCGCAACAACCCCGGGACCACCGTCAATCCCCAAACGGTTCCCAACAACACTAGCACTGGTCTAAACACAGCTACTAGACTTCACTCGGTCTCCCAGGCACGAGTGTAACAAAAAGTATCTCCTGAATAAACCCAAACGATGGACCAGTAAGAACTGGAAAAGCTCAACTCAACACCGGTACGACAACCCGGTAAAAGCTCAACTCAACGCCGGTACGACAACCCGGTAAAAGCTCAACTCAACGCCGGTACGACACCGGTAACAAGCTCAACTCAACGGCGGTACGACAACCCGGTAAAAGCTCAACTCAACGCCGGTACGACAACCCGGTCTCGCCTACTCCAGAGTGGCACTCGTGGGAAGCGACCCACACGAGTAAAGTATCACTGTAACAAGTCTCACTGTAACAAGTATCACGAGATAGCAGGACTGGATCACGACTCGGATCAAAGTGGAAAAAACTCATCCACTAAAGGGAAACCCGATCCCCAAACTGATACAACAGTAAACGATAAGTGGAAACTCCATCCACTAGAGGAAAGTCTAATACCCAATCTGATACATCAATAAATATCCGGTCAACCGCCCAATATCCGCGGTTGCGCAATACCCTGCGTCCATAACTAAGTACTATAACCGACCTCCGGTCAACCGCCCAAAGTCCGCGGTCACCGCCAAAACCCTGCCAGCCGCAATCCAGCACAACCCGTCCCTGACACCAATGTCCCTGCTACACTACCCCAGACCCCTGCTCGCATCCGAGCAACACAGACCGCCTGACTAACAAGTAGGAGAAAGGAATAACATGGTTTCTCCTAAGTCAAGTTCCAATATGTAGTGCAGCAGTAAAAGATGGCCTAACTATATGTCCATACAAGCATGCATTTGTCCTCAAAGAAGAATAAAGGAAATAAACCTCATGCCAGAATTATCAATGACTATAGCTGTCCATAATCCTCGATCCATAATCGCTCCTCAGAGTAGAACCTGCACATAACTACAAGGTCCTATCCCATTGCATAAACCAGCCTCGTAAAAGGTTATGTGCTAACATGGCATGATAATTAATCATATAGGGTAACCTTGCCTTAGGTACGCTTCCACTAAACATCAACATAAATGTCTGATTAATACCATTGTCATAATATGAATAATTAACTTGCAATTCCCATAAATCAACATTGTTAAGCTTACCAATCAATCCCAGGTATTGTACCCTACACCTGCATGCAATTCAACATATAGAGTTAGAGAACCGTCCACCGGTTCTCGGAACAAAGCACCCACCTGAAAAGCTGACTGTCCAAAGCCCAACAGCTGAAAACACCAGATAATCTCTAATCCCTTGCTCCAATAAGTTCAGCACACCCGTAACTCTCCTGGCACAATACAAAGTCCACTTTTACACATACATTCCAAAATCTGCTCTCACACACACATACCACAACAGTCCCAGAAATGCTTAATTTTCACCTGCAACAGAGCCAGAAAATTCCCAGAAAAATATCACAGCGATCCGCGCGTCGATACCTTCGAAAACGGTTGTTTACACGCACACAAATCTGAGTTCAGTAAGTCAAGATATAAATTCGGCAAGGTGGTACACTCAACCAGAAATCTGTATCAAAAATACTGTAGCCTGTACACAGGGAAACAGAGATTTTCACCTTGAAATAAATCTCTGAAAAATCCAAGAAAATACGAGTACGTTCCTTGCGATCCGTAGATGAAAAAGTTGTATACGCTCGTTTCCGTCTGACGCTCGTGCGCGAAGATATGGCCGAAATACCCTGCCGCTGTCTCGCAAATCCACACAGAAAAGGGTCACTGTTGTTGCCTCGGGATCCGTGCCAAACATTCAAAATGGAAAAGCGCGATCAAAAACGAAAGATGACGCCCTACCTCTTAGGAGACTTTCGGCGCAAGAATCACAGAAATAGGATCTGGGGTAGCCAAGGGAGCCAAAACACTGTGCTGCGCGACGAAGGGGAACACAGGAATGCAACGTCGCGCCGCGCCGTAAAATCCAGAACCTCGGGATGCGTGCACTCAGAAATTCAGAAACTTGCAGGATGATAGAGGACTCGGAGAGGGAAGAATTGGTCTTTAAGAGAGTTTTGGCAAAGGGTGAGAGGGTTGAGAGAAAAAAAAAAAATTAAGAGGGCTCGGGTTGGGAATTTATAGGCTGAAAAATCTTTTGAAAAAAATACCCTCCATGTCCCTCACGTTTCGCTGCGCCGGTGCACGTGCGCCCGCCCAATGGCGGCGCGCCACGTGGCCCCAACCACGTGCAGCGCCGTGCAACCTGCGCGGTCGGTCACCTGCCCCGCGTACGGCACCTGCCCCGGTCACCCACTCCACGGTTTGCTGGAGGGACCGGGAGCACAACACCGAACCAGTAATACCTTGCCACGTGTCACCCCTCGGTCCACCGTGCATGCACCCGACGAAATTCGTGGACCGCGCCTCCTGAACCAACCAACCACAAGCCGCCACGTGGCACTGCCCTGGTGCACGCACGCGCCGTGGACCCGCGCGCTGCCCGCGCACCGGGCGCTGCCCGCGCCCTGCCCGCGCCGCGTTGCCGCCGCCGCCGGCGGCCGCCGCCGCCGGTGATCGCACGGACGACACTGTTCGGCGTTGAACAGTAACCGCAGGCTCAAAAATAGCAAGTAATAGCCCATCTTGACGTTTTCGCGCGCTGAATCCAAATCGGCGTACGATTTGCCAAATTCCAAACCTATAAATTGCCGGAGGCTCCACGAAAAGGTATTTTTTAATCGAATTTCACGCCGAGTAAATTGATATCCGTACTGCGCGTGTAAACTTTTCTAAACATCTGACGGGTCCCCCGATTACCCACGTGATCCATTTTAAGCCCGAGTCCATCTCTTGTGTCCAAATAGGCGCAGCGAACACCGCGACATGCCAGTAGCTTCCAGAAACTGCTGGTCACACGTAGAAAGCCCTGACAAAGATCCGGGTCACCACAACAGTTGAGGAAAAGGAACTCATGTGTGCAGATTAAAGAAATCGCTTATGGATTAAAACAATCTCCAAGGCAATGGTATAAGAGGTTTGATTCTTTTATGATTAGCCATGATTTTCATAGAAGCCATTTTGATAGTTGTGTCTAAAAAAAAAACAATTGATGGTTCTTTCATTTATCTTCTACTCTACGTGGATGATATGTTAATTGTGCCAGAACATGGCTAACATGATGAGCTTAAAGATAAGTGAAATCTGATTTGATGTTAAGGATTTAGGTGCAGCGAAGAAGATACTTGGTATGGAGATAAACGGAACAGGAAGTGCCAAGAAAACTACAGTTGGTCTCAGAAAGCATTCATCAGATGTTTTGGAAACGGTCTGCTTAAAGGAGGCCAAGCCCGTAAGTACCCCCTCGCTACACATTTTAAACTTTCAACTGATTTAGCGCCAAAAAACAGATGGTGATAAAGCATACATGGAACGAGTCCCTTATGCAGTGCAGTCGGCAGCATTATGTATGCTAGGTTTGTACAGACCAGAACTTGCGATGCTGTCGTGGTGGTAAGCGATACATGAGCAAATACAGGAAAACAACATTGGCAAGCTGTGTGAAATGGACTTTGAAGGTCTTGCGAGTATCAGATGATGTTTGGAATTTGGGAAGTCTGAAGCAAGCCTAACGGTTTGTAATTCTGATTAGCATGAGGATCTTGATAAGAGACGATCACTTACCGGTTAGTTTTTCACTTGGTGGATGTGCAGTTAGTTGGCGGAGCTTGCTTACACCCACGGCGGCTTTCCACGACGGAGGCGATACATGGCATACAGAGGCTGTGAAGGAAGGCATATGGTTGAGAGGCTTATTCAATGAATAAGCATAAGCATTGAAAAAGTTACTATTTTTGACAGTCAGAGTGCTATT
>CM055062.1:10039654-10078787 GCA_029204045.2 Tillandsia leiboldiana
GAATATTCAGATGGGGTCTAAAGGAGTAGCCTTAGCGTTAACGCCGCTTTGTGACGGGTCAACCTCGCGAACCTTTTTGAGGTTTAATAGTGGATTAGTTACGTTTTAAGTTTCGGACGAAACGTCTTAAAAGGGAGAGTGATGTAGAAACCAGATTTTAAAATCCAGAATTCAGGTTAAATAATTTCCCAATTATTTAAATGCAAAATTGGTAGATAGTAGTTCAATAGTGGCCCAGAAATGTCGACTTTTGATCGGGTCTGATCTGGAAAATCCGAGATCACCATTGCGATCGTCTCGTCGAAACATAGAAGTTTCATATTCATATGTTTTCGATCCGACGGTCCGGATCTTCCAGAAATCAGAAATCAAAAGCGGGCCACCGCGACTTAAAGTGAATAGTAACCCTCGGTTTTAATCCCTCGCTTTCACTAATGGCCGAACCACTATTTAGAGTTTTAACCTAGAGGTATGAGTAATGGATCCTAGCTATTTTCGACGTTCTGAGCGCAATGGCACTGACGGATTTCGCGTTTGGCGACCCGGGTGCATCGAAGTGCGTGCCACGCGCTATATTGAGTCGAACTTTATGGAACGACTTTTAATCCGGGCGTCGAACAAACCAAACAAACACGCTACTTGACAGGTCTCGACGAGCCGGACGTCGTGGCGAAGTCCGCTTCGCAAAACGGCGACCGGATTGTCTCGAATTGCGTGAAAGGTGCCGAAAAGTGGGTATTTTTGAAGAAACCTTAATATTTTATGTAGCTAAATTAGTGGGATTAATACCATAGGGTGTTGGGTGCAAATTGTGTCTCCTGCGAAGACCCCAGAGTTGGGGATTGAGTGTGAACCGGGTTTAAGGTTTTTGGAAAAGAATCTTGCATTTATGTGAGATGTCTCTTGGGCTACTCGTGTGGGAGTTACACGAGGTGACTCTTGAGATTTCATAACTCCCAGGAGTTATTCTTTCATAACCCAGGTGTTGGGATGGCCGAGGGGTCACCCCTCCCATTGTTGCTACCAAGAGAGAGAGAGAGAAAGAAGAAGTTGGACCAAAACTCTTCCAAGGTGGAGTTGGAGTTCTCTGAGGACTTCCTTGGTGTCTGTGGAGCATCTTGGGAGGTTGCCGTGCCGCGCGAAGGAGGAGGAAGAGAACCGGCTTCTTCCATCTTCTACAACTCCGGCCAAGGTAAGGTTTTAATAACCCCGGTTTGTTTGCACCCGAGACCCCTAGCAGTAGGTTTATTAGGTCTTTGTGATGCTCCATACACAGCCTGAGTCTCCCATGCAAGTTGGTTGGCCGGCGGGAGCAAAGTCTCGCCGGAAACCTAGATGTGCTCCGCCTCGAAAGAACTCGGCAACCGCTGAACCAAAATAGCTAAAAATTTGTATGCAAGGACTTTAGGATATGTAGATTAAATCTGCAAAGTTTAATTGAATATGGCTAAGTATTTAGAAAGAAAATGGATGCCCTAGCTTTTTGAATTATTGCAAGTTGGCCGAGCTTCTTGCTCCGGCGTCGGCGGGCTTCTCCGACGCCGGCCACATGCCCAGAACTCTTCTAGGGACCGAGGGGAGTCCATCCATGCACTTGCATGGCAACCATGCAGCGCGGTTGAAGCGCGGCCAAGATGGGTTCGAAATGGGATCAAATCTCGGCCGCCGGCGTTCCCGCCATCTCCGGCGGGGTGGGAAGGTCGGGAAGCTTTTTATGGACCAGAGGAAGCTTCCATGCAATTTAGAAGGCTTCCTATAGCCTCTGTAAAATCCGCCATTAATGGGCTTGAGCTCCAAAATGGAGCTTTGCTCCCCGCCGCCGCCGCCGCACCCCGAGCCAGACAAGGGTATGGGAAGCTTCCAAGAGGCAAATGGCACCTATTGGTGCATTTGGTTGAGCCCCAGACCCTCTGGATGGAACATCACGAATTTCAAGAAAACATGTCATCTTCTTCCTCGAGCCAAGCCCAACTTGGAGGGTTTTCGAGTTGCTCCAGTTGAGGGGAAATGTTCCAGAATCTCTGGGGATCTAGTTGATCCAAGTTGGAAGCCCTCAGGTGCCCTGGTTGCAGAGAACCAAGTTTCCCATGGTGTTGTGTGTATGTGTTGCAAATGTGCATGCCACCTGTTTGTAAAAATGCCTCAAAGAACTTTGAATTAGAATTTGATAAAACTGTAAATATGAAACTTGCTCCAAATAGTCCCCTGAGCTCTGTGCTCACTTCAGTTCAAACAGAAACTGAGTGGATTAAAGTTTGGTGCATTGTGAATTAGGGTGTAAGCTTGACCTTGGTTCTGCTTGAACCAGCACCCCTGGGCCTCAACCAGGGTGAGCACTGAGGTCCTGGCAGTGCCCAGACCAACTTTGATATACAAAATGTTCTTGTTTGAAGTTTAAATTAAAAGATATAGTAGAAACAACATAAAACAATAATGTTGGAGCAAAACCTTATTCTAGGCTGTTAGCGAAGCCGCGACAGTGCATTCCTAGCTAATTTGGGGTCACTGAACGCGATGCTCGCGTTAGAAACAGTGTTTGAAGTCTCGGAGAAACAAAATTCATTTTGGGCTATGTTAGAGAGGGTTTTCATGACCCAAATTTTCCTCGGGCACCGTGCTGCTGCAAATTGGTGAGCACGGTGTTCAGCAAGACATAAGTAACCTGCTGGAAGTGACGGAATGTTAAAATGATTTTCCAGTTGAAAGAACGAGCGAAAACAGTGCTAAAAAGGCACTAAAGTGTAATTTTTGGAAACTTTAGGGGTTTAATGCAAAATAGACAATGTGTACTGGTTAGTAAATGTTTAAATGATTCCTAAGCTTTTCGTTGGGAATCCATCGGCTTTCGTTGAGCGGAAATCGGATAACAGTTCGAGAATCGGCAAATCGTCGATTTAACGGTATCCGGGTGACAATTAAAATAACTAAGAGGGTTTCAAATTGATCTGGGTTTAGGTTAGAGTTAGCGGGACTGAATTGATCCCTGATTGGTGATTTTTGATCCAGGTTGATTCAGTTTGCACCTGGAGTTGAGCATTTAGAGAATTACAGATTAATTGCCTGCGCATTGACAGGTGGGTTTATCTTCGGTCCGGGCTTTATCAGTTCGGCCCTCGGTGTACGGTATTGGTTGGACTCCTGTTTTTGGTAACCTAGTTTATCTTGAGCTTGTCTGCCTTTGGTTACAATATATATTACTGTTAGTTGCTTTGACTGATTGGCCATTTCGTAGTTGCACTCCTATGCTTGATTATTATATTGATCTACCAATGCTTGAGCTGCCTTCCTTTGATTCAGTTATTTGCTACGTCATACCTGCTTTATGCCTGATTATGATCTTCTTTAGTGATCTTTACCATATCTGCTGATTAGTTGTTTCCAGTGGTTATATTATTGCTCTACATATTACCATGCCTGTTTGGTCATCTGATATTAGGTTTGGGAGGGCTACGACCTGTTATCAGTTCTATTCTGCCTTACAGGATTATCTAGTGCCTCTGGTATTATAATCTTATCTTGGACATTTCCATGGTTGATGAGTAAGCCTGTTTTGTCCTGTCGATCAAATGATACACTGCTGAGCACATAGATTGTTTACTGATGTTTTTACCGAGCTTCGTAGGGTCGCCGGAGTCTGTTCTTGTTTGATAGGACAAAGGCAATTGCTCTGCGAGTTTGGAAACCCAAGCTTCGTAGTGTCGCCTGAGTCTGTTCTGTTTGATAGGACGAGGGCTAATGCTCTTCGGGTGGTGGACTTTTCAAACAGTTTTCTTAAAAATATGTGTTTAAGTGTTGTATCATTGGGTTGGTCTGCATCATTGAGTTGAGTTTTTCGGTTGAGCTTATGCTGAGTTGAGGATTTGCCTTGGTCTTGCATATGAGTTGAGATTTAGTTGATTTGGTTATTGCATCCCAGTGGGGATTTCCCGGCTTGTTGCCGATTACCCGTCAGTGGACCGCCAGTTTGAGCATTTTGCACATGATTCGCCCGCACCGTTGTTCTTCACGTACACTAGCGGACTGATCCCCCGTAGCGGTGTACTTACCGGTTAAAGTGGTTAGCTGAGGCAACCCGTGACCCTAGTTTGGGGAATGTCAACCAGGTGGTGCCAAGTGGGCAGCCTTGCCTGAGGTCTTGTGAAGGCCAATATGGTAGCTTGTGATTGGGTCTTTGTGTTTTCATTTATTGATGCATGTGTTTGTTAAGTTGCTTTAACAAGCCTCCTTGATTCTTTGATCTGGCTTCTAGTTATCTGCCTGTATATGATTCTTTGTGATGCCTTTGATTATAGTTTCCATTGTTATCTTGCTGAGTGTCCTACTCCTTGATGCGTTGATTATCCTGATACATGTTTGTCCTATTTTAAATTCTGCTAAAAGTATCTTCTATGCTTGTACCCAGATTATAAGTTTTGCTTTCTTTACAGCACCAGTTATATATCTGCCTATCCTAACTGTGATTAGTATATCTGTTGATCTCATGATTGCCTATCGATTATTCTAACCCCTGATTATTACTATCCTCTAGTTATTGTATACCAGTAGGTACGATCTGCTATTTCTCGGCTCGTCGTGCCCACTGGGATACACTCCGGTGTGTCTCACACCCTCGGGTGACTGTTTTTCAGGCCCGAGCGGGTGCTGGGATGTCGGGACGTGTTGGTGAGATTCCGTGTTAGATGCTGACCCTGGACAGCCGAAAGTTCATGTATTATTTGATGTTAAAGGAAAGAGTTGTAATTCAGATGTAAATAATTGTAAAGTTAATTGTAACTTTTGCATGTAGTTGTACGTAGTTAGTACTCTGATGATTGTTGCCAAGCTAGCCGTGCATATATAGAAAAGGCTCAATTCCATTGGGGATTGGGACTCTTCTATATATGTGGCGGTCTGTCATTGCCCTGGTTGTTTTTGCAACTCTGATTTAAAAAAAAAAAAAAATTTATACACTAGTTTTTGGACTCGGGGCGTGACAGATTAGATGGTATCAGAGCAATAGGAATACGATGTCTAGGTTTGGCTAGGAACGAACCCTAGGATGGACTTGTGGTCACGTGAGAGCGCTGGGTTTTGGTACAGTAAGTTGGGAACTTAGAGGTTATATCATCGGCAAAGAGACTGTAAAGGAAGGTATGTGATGTACCTTCAGATGTGAGTTGTGTCCCCAACTAGTGGTTGGCGACAGATCTATGGTATTTCGCCTTTCTTTTGGTAAGCACGTTGGCGGCCGACAACGTACTTTCGAAAGAATTGAGAAATAATTTACCCTGTAATGGAGAATATTCAGATTGGGTCTAAATGAGTAGCCTGAGAGTTAACGACGCTTTGTGACTGATTGTCATCTCTGCGAACCTTTTTGAGGTTAATAGTGGATTAGTTAAGTTTAAGTTTCGGGGACGAAACTTCTTAAAGTGGAGAGTGATGTAGAAACCAGGATTTTAAAATCCAGAATTCAGGTTTAAATAATTTCCAGAATTATTTAAATAGCAAAAATTGGTAGATAGTAGTTCAATAGTGGCCCAGAAATGTCGACTTTTGATCGGGGTCTGATCTGGAAAATCCGAGATCACCATTGCGATCGTCTCGTCGAAACATAGAAGTTTCATATTCATATGTTTTCGATCCGACGGTCGGATCTTCCAGAAATCAGAAATCAAAAAGCGGGCCCCGCGACTTAAAGTGAATAGTAACCCTCGGTTTTTAATCCCTCGCTTTCACTAATGGCCGAACCACTATTTAGAGTTTTAACCTAGAGGTATGAGTAATGGATCCTAGCTATTTTCGACGTTCTGAGCGCAATGGCACTGACGGATTTCGCGTTTGGCGACCCGGGTGCATCGAAGTGCGTGCCACGCGCTATATTGAGTCGAACTTTATGGAACGACTTTTAATCCGGGCGTCGAACAAACCAAACAAACACGCTACTTGACAGGTCTCGACGAGCCGGACGTCGTGGCGAAGTCCGCTTCGCAAAACGGCGACCGGATTGTCTCGAATTGCGTGAAAGGTGCCGAAAAAGTGGGTATTTTTGAAGAAACCTTAATATTTTATGTAGCTAAATTAGTGGGATTAATACCATAGGGTGTTGGGTGCAAATTGTGTCTCCTGCGAAGACCCCAGAGTTGGGGATTGAGTGTGAACCGGGTTTAAGGTTTTTGGAAAAGAATCTTGCATTTATGTGAGATGTCTCTTGGGCTACTCGTGTGGGAGTTACACGAGGTGACTCTTGAGATTTCATAACTCCCAGGAGTTATTTCTTTCATAACCCAGGTGTTGGATGGCCGAGGGGTCACCCCTCCCATTGTTGCTACCCAAGAGAGAGAGAGAGAAAGAAGAAGTTGGACCAAACTCTTCCAAGGTGGAGTTGGAGTTCTCTGAGGACTTCCTTGGTGTCTGTGGAGCATCTTGGGAGGTTGCCGTGGCCGCGCGAAGGAGGAGGAAGAGAACCGGCTTCTTCCATCTTCTACAACTCCGGCCAAGGTAAGGTTTTTAATAACCCCGGTTTGTTTGCACCCGAGACCCCTAGCAGTAGGTTTATTAGGTCTTTGTGATGCTCCATACACAGCCTGAGTCTCCCATGCAAGTTGGTTGGCCGGCGGGAGCAAAGTCTCGCCGGAAACCTAGATGTGCTCCGCCTCGAAAGAACTCGGCAACCGCTGAACCAAAATAGCTAAAAATTTGTATGCAAGGACTTTAGGATATGTAGATTAAATCTGCAAAGTTTAATTGAATATGGCTAAGTATTTAGAAAGAAAATGGATGCCCTAGCTTTTTGAATTATTGCAAGTTGGCCGAGCTTCTTGCTCCGGCGTCGGCGGGCTTCTCCGACGCCGGCCACATGCCCAGAACTCTTCTAGGGACCGAGGGGAGTCCATCCATGCACTTGCATGGCAACCATGCAGCGCGGTTGAAGCGCGGCCAAGATGGGTTCGAAATGGGATCAAATCTCGGCCGCCGGCGTTCCGGCCATCTCCGGCCGGGGTGGGAAGGTCGGGAAGCTTTTTATGGACCAGAGGAAGCTTCCATGCAATTTAGAAGGCTTCCTATAGCCTCTGTAAAAATCCGCCATTAATGGGCTTGAGCTCCAAAATGGAGCTTTGCTCCCCGCCGCCGCCGCCGCACCCCGAGGCCAGACAAGGGTATGGGAAGCTTCCAAGAGGCAAATGGCACCTATTGGTGCATTTGGTTGAGCCCCAGACCCTCTGGATGGAACATCACGAATTTCAAGAAAACATGTCATCTTCTTCCTCGAGCCAAGCCCAACTTGGAGGGTTTTCGAGTTGCTCCAGTTGAGGGGAAATGTTCCAGAATCTCTGGGGATCTAGTTGATCCAAGTTGGAAGCCCTCAGGTGCCCTGGTTGCAGAGAACCAAGTTTCCCATGGTGTTGTGTGTATGTGTTGCAAATGTGCATGCCACCTGTTTGTAAAAATGCCTCAAAGAACTTTGAATTAGAATTTGATAAAACTGTAAATATGAAACTTGCTCCAAATAGTCCCCTGAGCTCTGTGCTCACTTCAGTTCAAACAGAAACTGAGTGGATTAAAGTTTGGTGCATTGTGAATTAGGGTGTAAGCTTGACCTTGGTTCTGCTTGAACCAGCACCCCTGGGCCTCAACCAGGGTGAGCACTGAGGTCCTGGCAGTGCCCAGACCAACTTTGATATACAAAATGTTCTTGTTTGAAGTTTAAATTAAAAGATATAGTAGAAACAACATAAAACAATAATGTTGGAGCAAAACCTTATTCTAGGCTGTTAGCGAAGCCGCGACAGTGCATTCCTAGCTAATTTGGGGTCACTGAACGCGATGCTCGCGTTAGAAACAGTGTTTGAAGTCTCGGAGAAACAAAAATTCATTTTGGGCTATGTTAGAGAGGGTTTTCATGACCCAAAGTTTTCCTCGGGCACCGTGCTGCTGCAAATTGGTGAGCACGGTGTTCAGCAAGACATAAGTAACCTGCTGGAAGTGACGGAATGTTAAAATGATTTTCCAGTTGAAAGAACGAGCGAAAACAGTGCTAAAAAGGCACTAAAGTGTAATTTTTGGAAACTTTAGGGGTTTTAATGCAAAATAGACAATGTGTACTGGTTAGTAAAATGTTTAAATGATTCCTAAGCTTTTCGTTGGGAATCCATCGGCTTTCGTTGAGCGGAAATCGGATAACAGTTCGAGAATCGGCAAAATCGTCGATTTAACGGTATCCGGGTGACAATTAAAATAACTAAGAGGGTTTCAAATTGATCTGGGTTTAGGTTAGAGTTAGCGGGACTGAATTGATCCCTGATTGGTGATTTTTGATCCAGGTTGATTCAGTTTGCACCTGGAGTTGAGCATTTAGAGAATTACAGATTAATTGCCTGCGCATTGACAGGTGGGTTTATCTTCGGTCCGGGCTTTATCAGTTCGGCCCTCGGTGTACGGTATTGGTTGGACTCCTGTTTTTGGTAACCTAGTTTATCTTGAGCTTGTCTGCCTTTGGTTACAATATATATTACTGTTAGTTGCTTTGACTGATTGGCCATTTCGTAGTTGCACTCCTATGCTTGATTATTATATTGATCTACCAATGCTTGAGCCTGCCTTCCTTTGATTCAGTTATTTGCTACGTCATACCTGCTTTATGCCTGATTATGATCTTCTTTAGTGATCTTTACCATATCTGCTGATTAGTTGTTTCCAGTGGTTATATTATTGCTCTACATATTACCATGCCTGTTTGGTCATCTGATAGTTGAGCTACGCCTGTTATCAGTTCTATTCTGCCTTACAGGATTATTCTTAGTGCCTCTGGTATTTATATCTTATCTTGGAACATTTCCATGGTTGATGAGTAAGCCTGTTTGTCCTGTCGATCAAATGATACACTGCTGAGCACATAGATTTGTTTAACTGATGTTTTTACCGAGCTTCGTAGGGTCGCCGGAGTCTGTTCTTGTTTGATAGGACAAAGGCAATTGCTCTGCGAGGTTTGGAAACCCAAGCTTCGTAGTGTCGCCTGAGTCTGTTCTTGTTTGATAGGACGAGGGCAATGCTCTTCGGGGTGTGGACTTTTCAAAACAGTTTTCTTAAAAATATGTGTTTAAGTGTTGTATCATTGGGTTGGTCTGCATCATTGAGTTGAGTTTTTCGGTTGAGCTTATGCTGAGTTGAGATTTGCCTTGGTCTTGCATATGAGTTGAGATTTAGTTGATTTGGTTATTGCATCCCAGTGGGGATTTCCCGGCTTGTTGCCGATTACCCGGTCAGTGGACCGCCAGTTTGAGCATTTGCACATGATTCGCCCGCACCGTTGTTCTTCACGTACACTAGCGGACTGATCCCCCGTAGCGGTGTACTTTACCGGTAAAGTGGTTAGCTGAGGCAACCCGTGACCCTAGTTTGGGGAATGTCAACCAGGTGGTGCCAAGTGGGCAGCCTTGCCTGAGGTCTTGTGAAGGCCAATATGGTAGCTTGTGATTGGGTCTTTGTGTTTTCATTTATTTGATGCATGTGTTGTTAAGTTGCTTTAACAAGCCTCCTTGATTCTTTGATCTGGCTTCTAGTTATCTGCCTGTATATGATTCTTTGTGATGCCTTTGATTATAGTTTCATTGTTATCTTGCTGATTGTCCTACTCCTTGATGCGTTGATTATCCTGATACATGTTTGTCCTATTTTAAATTCTGCTAAAAGTATCTTCTATGCTTGTACCCAGATTATAAGTTTTGCTTTCTTTACAGCACCAGTTATATATCTGCATATCCTAACTGTGATTATATATCTGTTGATCTTCATGATTGCCTATCTGATTATTCTAACCCCTGATTATTACTATCCTCTAGTATTGTATACCAGTAGGTACGATCTGCTATTTCTCGGCTCGTCGTGCCCACTGGGATACACTCCGGTGTGTCTCACACCCTCGGGTGACTGTTTTTCAGGCCGAGCGGGTGCTGGGATGTCGGGACGTGTTGGTGAGATTCCGTGTTAGATGCTGACCCTGGACAGCCGAAAGTTCATGTATTATTTGATGTTAAAGGAAAGAGTTGTAATTCAGATGTAAATAATTGTAAAGTTAATTGTAACTTTTGCATGTAGTTGTACGTAGTTAGTACTCTGATGATTGTTGCCAAGCTAGCCGTGCATATATAGAAAAGGCTCAATTCCATTGGGGATTGGGACTCTTCTATATATGTGGCGGTCTGTCATTGCCCTGGTTGTTTTTGCAACTCTGATTTTAAAAAAAAAAAATTTATACACTAGTTTTTGGACTCGGGGCGTGACAGATTAGATGGTATCAGAGCAATAGGAATACGATGTCTAGGTTTGGCTAGGAACGAACCCTAGGATGACTTGTGGTCACGTGAGAGCGCTGGGTTTTGGTACAGTAAGTTGGGAACTTAGAGGTTATATCATCGGCAAAGAGACTGTAAAGGAAGGTATGTGATGTACCTTCAGATGTGAGTTGTGTCCCCAACTAGTGGTTGGCGACAGATCTATGGTATTTCGCCTTTCTTTTGGTAAGCACGTTGGCGGCCGACAACGTACTTTCGAAAGAATTGAGAAATAATTTACCCTGTAATGGGGAATATTCAGATTGGGTCTAAATGAGTAGCCTGAGAGTTAACGACGCTTTGTGACTGATTGTCATCTCTGCGAACCTTTTTGAGGTTTAATAGTGGATTAGTTAAGTTTAAGTTTCGGGGACGAAACTTCTTAAAGTGGAGAGTGATGTAGAAACCAGGATTTTAAAATCCAGAATTCAGGTTTAAATAATTTCCAGAATTATTTAAATAGCAAAAATTGGTAGATAGTAGTTCAATAGTGGCCCAGAAATGTCGACTTTTGATCGGGGTCTGATCTGGAAAATCCGAGATCACCATTGCGATCGTCTCGTCGAAACATAGAAGTTTCATATTCATATGTTTTCGATCCGACGGTCGGATCTTCCAGAAATCAGAAATCAAAAAGCGGGCCCCGCGACTTAAAGTGAATAGTAACCCTCGGTTTTTAATCCCTCGCTTTCACTAATGGCCGAACCACTATTTAGAGTTTTAACCTAGAGGTATGAGTAATGGATCCTAGCTATTTTCGACGTTCTGAGCGCAATGGCACTGACGGATTTCGCGTTTGGCGACCCGGGTGCATCGAAGTGCGTGCCACGCGCTATATTGAGTCGAACTTTATGGAACGACTTTTAATCCGGGCGTCGAACAAACCAAACAAACACGCTACTTGACAGGTCTCGACGAGCCGGACGTCGTGGCGAAGTCCGCTTCGCAAAACGGCGACCGGATTGTCTCGAATTGCGTGAAAGGTGCCGAAAAAGTGGGTATTTTTGAAGAAACCTTAATATTTTATGTAGCTAAATTAGTGGGATTAATACCATAGGGTGTTGGGTGCAAATTGTGTCTCCTGCGAAGACCCCAGAGTTGGGGATTGAGTGTGAACCGGGTTTAAGGTTTTTGGAAAAGAATCTTGCATTTATGTGAGATGTCTCTTGGGCTACTCGTGTGGGAGTTACACGAGGTGACTCTTGAGATTTCATAACTCCCAGGAGTTATTTCTTTCATAACCCAGGTGTTGGGATGGCCGAGGGGTCACCCCTCCCATTGTTGCTACCCAAGAGAGAGAGAGAGAAAGAAGAAGTTGGACCAAAACTCTTCCAAGGTGGAGTTGGAGTTCTCTGAGGACTTCCTTGGTGTCTGTGGAGCATCTTGGGAGGTTGCCGTGGCCGCGCGAAGGAGGAGGAAGAGAACCGGCTTCTTCCATCTTCTACAACTCCGGCCAAGGTAAGGTTTTTAATAACCCCGGTTTGTTTGCACCCGAGACCCCTAGCAGTAGGTTTATTAGGTCTTTGTGATGCTCCATACACAGCCTGAGTCTCCCATGCAAGTTGGTTGGCCGGCGGGAGCAAAGTCTCGCCGGAAACCTAGATGTGCTCCGCCTCGAAAGAACTCGGCAACCGCTGAACCAAAATAGCTAAAAATTTGTATGCAAGGACTTTAGGATATGTAGATTAAATCTGCAAAGTTTAATTGAATATGGCTAAGTATTTAGAAAGAAAATGGATGCCCTAGCTTTTTGAATTATTGCAAGTTGGCCGAGCTTCTTGCTCCGGCGTCGGCGGGCTTCTCCGACGCCGGCCACATGCCCAGAACTCTTCTAGGGACCGAGGGGAGTCCATCCATGCACTTGCATGGCAACCATGCAGCGCGGTTGAAGCGCGGCCAAGATGGGTTCGAAATGGGATCAAATCTCGGCCGCCGGCGTTCCGGCCATCTCCGGCCGGGGTGGGAAGGTCGGGAAGCTTTTTATGGACCAGAGGAAGCTTCCATGCAATTTAGAAGGCTTCCTATAGCCTCTGTAAAAATCCGCCATTAATGGGCTTGAGCTCCAAAATGGAGCTTTGCTCCCCGCCGCCGCCGCCGCACCCCGAGGCCAGCCAAGGGTATGGGAAGCTTCCAAGAGGCAAATGGCACCTATTGGTGCATTTGGTTGAGCCCCAGACCCTCTGGATGGAACATCACGAATTTCAAGAAAACATGTCATCTTCTTCCTCGAGCCAAGCCCAACTTGGAGGGTTTTCGAGTTGCTCCAGTTGAGGGGAAATGTTCCAGAATCTCTGGGGATCTAGTTGATCCAAGTTGGAAGCCCTCAGGTGCCCTGGTTGCAGAGAACCAAGTTTCCCATGGTGTTGTGTGTATGTGTTGCAAATGTGCATGCCACCTGTTTGTAAAAATGCCTCAAAGAACTTTGAATTAGAATTTGATAAAACTGTAAATATGAAACTTGCTCCAAATAGTCCCCTGAGCTCTGTGCTCACTTCAGTTCAAACAGAAACTGAGTGGATTAAAGTTTGGTGCATTGTGAATTAGGGTGTAAGCTTGACCTTGGTTCTGCTTGAACCAGCACCCCTGGGCCTCAACCAGGGTGAGCACTGAGGTCCTGGCAGTGCCCAGACCAACTTTGATATACAAAATGTTCTTGTTTGAAGTTTAAATTAAAAGATATAGTAGAAACAACATAAAACAATAATGTTGGAGCAAAACCTTATTCTAGGCTGTTAGCGAAGCCGCGACAGTGCATTCCTAGCTAATTTGGGGTCACTGAACGCGATGCTCGCGTTAGAAACAGTGTTTGAAGTCTCGGAGAAACAAAAATTCATTTTGGGCTATGTTAGAGAGGGTTTTCATGACCCAAAGTTTTCCTCGGGCACCGTGCTGCTGCAAATTGGTGAGCACGGTGTTCAGCAAGACATAAGTAACCTGCTGGAAGTGACGGAATGTTAAAATGATTTTCCAGTTGAAAGAACGAGCGAAAACAGTGCTAAAAAGGCACTAAAGTGTAATTTTTGGAAACTTTAGGGGTTTTAATGCAAAATAGACAATGTGTACTGGTTAGTAAAATGTTTAAATGATTCCTAAGCTTTTCGTTGGGAATCCATCGGCTTTCGTTGAGCGGAAATCGGATAACAGTTCGAGAATCGGCAAAATCGTCGATTTAACGGTATCCGGGTGACAATTAAAATAACTAAGAGGGTTTCAAATTGATCTGGGTTTAGGTTAGAGTTAGCGGGACTGAATTGATCCCTGATTGGTGATTTTTGATCCAGGTTGATTCAGTTTGCACCTGGAGTTGAGCATTTAGAGAATTACAGATTAATTGCCTGCGCATTGACAGGTGGGTTTATCTTCGGTCCGGGCTTTATCAGTTCGGCCCTCGGTGTACGGTATTGGTTGGACTCCTGTTTTTGGTAACCTAGTTTATCTTGAGCTTGTCTGCCTTTGGTTACAATATATATTACTGTTAGTTGCTTTGACTGATTGGCCATTTCGTAGTTGCACTCCTATGCTTGATTATTATATTGATCTACCAATGCTTGAGCCTGCCTTCCTTTGATTCAGTTATTTGCTACGTCATACCTGCTTTATGCCTGATTATGATCTTCTTTAGTGATCTTTACCATATCTGCTGATTAGTTGTTTCCAGTGGTTATATTATTGCTCTACATATTGCCATGCCTGTTTGGTCATCTGATAGTTGAGCTACGCCTGTTATCAGTTCTATTCTGCCTTACAGGATTATTCTTAGTGCCTCTGGTATTTATATCTTATCTTGGAACATTTCCATGGTTGATGAGTAAGCCTGTTTGTCCTGTCGATCAAATGATACACTGCTGAGCACATAGATTTGTTTAACTGATGTTTTTACCGAGCTTCGTAGGGTCGCCGGAGTCTGTTCTTGTTTGATAGGACAAAGGCAATTGCTCTGCGAGGTTTGGAAACCCAAGCTTCGTAGTGTCGCCTGAGTCTGTTCTTGTTTGATAGGACGAGGGCAATGCTCTTCGGGGTGTGGACTTTTCAAAACAGTTTTCTTAAAAATATGTGTTTAAGTGTTGTATCATTGGGTTGGTCTGCATCATTGAGTTGAGTTTTTCGGTTGAGCTTATGCTGAGTTGAGATTTGCCTTGGTCTTGCATATGAGTTGAGATTTAGTTGATTTGGTTATTGCATCCCAGTGGGGATTTCCCGGCTTGTTGCCGATTACCCGGTCAGTGGACCGCCAGTTTGAGCATTTGCACATGATTCGCCCGCACCGTTGTTCTTCACGTACACTAGCGGACTGATCCCCCGTAGCGGTGTACTTTACCGGTAAAGTGGTTAGCTGAGGCAACCCGTGACCCTAGTTTGGGGAATGTCAACCAGGTGGTGCCAAGTGGGCAGCCTTGCCTGAGGTCTTGTGAAGGCCAATATGGTAGCTTGTGATTGGGTCTTTGTGTTTTCATTTATTTGATGCATGTGTTGTTAAGTTGCTTTAACAAGCCTCCTTGATTCTTTGATCTGGCTTCTAGTTATCTGCCTGTATATGATTCTTTGTGATGCCTTTGATTATAGTTTCATTGTTATCTTGCTGATTGTCCTACTCCTTGATGCGTTGATTATCCTGATACATGTTTGTCCTATTTTAAATTCTGCTAAAAGTATCTTCTATGCTTGTACCCAGATTATAAGTTTTGCTTTCTTTACAGCACCAGTTATATATCTGCATATCCTAACTGTGATTATATATCTGTTGATCTTCATGATTGCCTATCTGATTATTCTAACCCCTGATTATTACTATCCTCTAGTATTGTATACCAGTAGGTACGATCTGCTATTTCTCGGCTCGTCGTGCCCACTGGGATACACTCCGGTGTGTCTCACACCCTCGGGTGACTGTTTTTCAGGCCGAGCGGGTGCTGGGATGTCGGGACGTGTTGGTGAGATTCCGTGTTAGATGCTGACCCTGGACAGCCGAAAGTTCATGTATTATTTGATGTTAAAGGAAAGAGTTGTAATTCAGATGTAAATAATTGTAAAGTTAATTGTAACTTTTGCATGTAGTTGTACGTAGTTAGTACTCTGATGATTGTTGCCAAGCTAGCCGTGCATATATAGAAAAGGCTCAATTCCATTGGGGATTGGGACTCTTCTATATATGTGGCGGTCTGTCATTGCCCTGGTTGTTTTTGCAACTCTGATTTTAAAAAAAAAAAATTTATACACTAGTTTTTGGACTCGGGGCGTGACAGATTAGATGGTATCAGAGCAATAGGAATACGATGTCTAGGTTTGGCTAGGAACGAACCCTAGGATGACTTGTGGTCACGTGAGAGCGCTGGGTTTTGGTACAGTAAGTTGGGAACTTAGAGGTTATATCATCGGCAAAGAGACTGTAAAGGAAGGTATGTGATGTACCTTCAGATGTGAGTTGTGTCCCCAACTAGTGGTTGGCGACAGATCTATGGTATTTCGCCTTTCTTTTGGTAAGCACGTTGGCGGCCGACAACGTACTTTCGAAAGAATTGAGAAATAATTTACCCTGTAATGGGGAATATTCAGATTGGGTCTAAATGAGTAGCCTGAGAGTTAACGACGCTTTGTGACTGATTGTCATCTCTGCGAACCTTTTTGAGGTTTAATAGTGGATTAGTTAAGTTTAAGTTTCGGGGACGAAACTTCTTAAAGTGGAGAGTGATGTAGAAACCAGGATTTTAAAATCCAGAATTCAGGTTTAAATAATTTCCAGAATTATTTAAATAGCAAAAATTGGTAGATAGTAGTTCAATAGTGGCCCAGAAATGTCGACTTTTGATCGGGGTCTGATCTGGAAAATCCGAGATCACCATTGCGATCGTCTCGTCGAAACATAGAAGTTTCATATTCATATGTTTTCGATCCGACGGTCGGATCTTCCAGAAATCAGAAATCAAAAAGCGGGCCCCGCGACTTAAAGTGAATAGTAACCCTCGGTTTTTAATCCCTCGCTTTCACTAATGGCCGAACCACTATTTAGAGTTTTAACCTAGAGGTATGAGTAATGGATCCTAGCTATTTTCGACGTTCTGAGCGCAATGGCACTGACGGATTTCGCGTTTGGCGACCCGGGTGCATCGAAGTGCGTGCCACGCGCTATATTGAGTCGAACTTTATGGAACGACTTTTAATCCGGGCGTCGAACAAACCAAACAAACACGCTACTTGACAGGTCTCGACGAGCCGGACGTCGTGGCGAAGTCCGCTTCGCAAAACGGCGACCGGATTGTCTCGAATTGCGTGAAAGGTGCCGAAAAAGTGGGTATTTTTGAAGAAACCTTAATATTTTATGTAGCTAAATTAGTGGGATTAATACCATAGGGTGTTGGGTGCAAATTGTGTCTCCTGCGAAGACCCCAGAGTTGGGGATTGAGTGTGAACCGGGTTTAAGGTTTTTGGAAAAGAATCTTGCATTTATGTGAGATGTCTCTTGGGCTACTCGTGTGGGAGTTACACGAGGTGACTCTTGAGATTTCATAACTCCCAGGAGTTATTTCTTTCATAACCCAGGTGTTGGGATGGCCGAGGGGTCACCCCTCCCATTGTTGCTACCCAAGAGAGAGAGAGAGAAAGAAGAAGTTGGACCAAAACTCTTCCAAGGTGGAGTTGGAGTTCTCTGAGGACTTCCTTGGTGTCTGTGGAGCATCTTGGGAGGTTGCCGTGGCCGCGCGAAGGAGGAGGAAGAGAACCGGCTTCTTCCATCTTCTACAACTCCGGCCAAGGTAAGGTTTTTAATAACCCCGGTTTGTTTGCACCCGAGACCCCTAGCAGTAGGTTTATTAGGTCTTTGTGATGCTCCATACACAGCCTGAGTCTCCCATGCAAGTTGGTTGGCCGGCGGGAGCAAAGTCTCGCCGGAAACCTAGATGTGCTCCGCCTCGAAAGAACTCGGCAACCGCTGAACCAAAATAGCTAAAAATTTGTATGCAAGGACTTTAGGATATGTAGATTAAATCTGCAAAGTTTAATTGAATATGGCTAAGTATTTAGAAAGAAAATGGATGCCCTAGCTTTTTGAATTATTGCAAGTTGGCCGAGCTTCTTGCTCCGGCGTCGGCGGGCTTCTCCGACGCCGGCCACATGCCCAGAACTCTTCTAGGGACCGAGGGGAGTCCATCCATGCACTTGCATGGCAACCATGCAGCGCGGTTGAAGCGCGGCCAAGATGGGTTCGAAATGGGATCAAATCTCGGCCGCCGGCGTTCCGGCCATCTCCGGCCGGGGTGGGAAGGTCGGGAAGCTTTTTATGGACCAGAGGAAGCTTCCATGCAATTTAGAAGGCTTCCTATAGCCTCTGTAAAAATCCGCCATTAATGGGCTTGAGCTCCAAAATGGAGCTTTGCTCCCCGCCGCCGCCGCCGCACCCCGAGGCCAGCCAAGGGTATGGGAAGCTTCCAAGAGGCAAATGGCACCTATTGGTGCATTTGGTTGAGCCCCAGACCCTCTGGATGGAACATCACGAATTTCAAGAAAACATGTCATCTTCTTCCTCGAGCCAAGCCCAACTTGGAGGGTTTTCGAGTTGCTCCAGTTGAGGGGAAATGTTCCAGAATCTCTGGGGATCTAGTTGATCCAAGTTGGAAGCCCTCAGGTGCCCTGGTTGCAGAGAACCAAGTTTCCCATGGTGTTGTGTGTATGTGTTGCAAATGTGCATGCCACCTGTTTGTAAAAATGCCTCAAAGAACTTTGAATTAGAATTTGATAAAACTGTAAATATGAAACTTGCTCCAAATAGTCCCCTGAGCTCTGTGCTCACTTCAGTTCAAACAGAAACTGAGTGGATTAAAGTTTGGTGCATTGTGAATTAGGGTGTAAGCTTGACCTTGGTTCTGCTTGAACCAGCACCCCTGGGCCTCAACCAGGGTGAGCACTGAGGTCCTGGCAGTGCCCAGACCAACTTTGATATACAAAATGTTCTTGTTTGAAGTTTAAATTAAAAGATATAGTAGAAACAACATAAAACAATAATGTTGGAGCAAAACCTTATTCTAGGCTGTTAGCGAAGCCGCGACAGTGCATTCCTAGCTAATTTGGGGTCACTGAACGCGATGCTCGCGTTAGAAACAGTGTTTGAAGTCTCGGAGAAACAAAAATTCATTTTGGGCTATGTTAGAGAGGGTTTTCATGACCCAAAGTTTTCCTCGGGCACCGTGCTGCTGCAAATTGGTGAGCACGGTGTTCAGCAAGACATAAGTAACCTGCTGGAAGTGACGGAATGTTAAAATGATTTTCCAGTTGAAAGAACGAGCGAAAACAGTGCTAAAAAGGCACTAAAGTGTAATTTTTGGAAACTTTAGGGGTTTTAATGCAAAATAGACAATGTGTACTGGTTAGTAAAATGTTTAAATGATTCCTAAGCTTTTCGTTGGGAATCCATCGGCTTTCGTTGAGCGGAAATCGGATAACAGTTCGAGAATCGGCAAAATCGTCGATTTAACGGTATCCGGGTGACAATTAAAATAACTAAGAGGGTTTCAAATTGATCTGGGTTTAGGTTAGAGTTAGCGGGACTGAATTGATCCCTGATTGGTGATTTTTGATCCAGGTTGATTCAGTTTGCACCTGGAGTTGAGCATTTAGAGAATTACAGATTAATTGCCTGCGCATTGACAGGTGGGTTTATCTTCGGTCCGGGCTTTATCAGTTCGGCCCTCGGTGTACGGTATTGGTTGGACTCCTGTTTTTGGTAACCTAGTTTATCTTGAGCTTGTCTGCCTTTGGTTACAATATATATTACTGTTAGTTGCTTTGACTGATTGGCCATTTCGTAGTTGCACTCCTATGCTTGATTATTATATTGATCTACCAATGCTTGAGCCTGCCTTCCTTTGATTCAGTTATTTGCTACGTCATACCTGCTTTATGCCTGATTATGATCTTCTTTAGTGATCTTTACCATATCTGCTGATTAGTTGTTTCCAGTGGTTATATTATTGCTCTACATATTGCCATGCCTGTTTGGTCATCTGATAGTTGAGCTACGCCTGTTATCAGTTCTATTCTGCCTTACAGGATTATTCTTAGTGCCTCTGGTATTTATATCTTATCTTGGAACATTTCCATGGTTGATGAGTAAGCCTGTTTGTCCTGTCGATCAAATGATACACTGCTGAGCACATAGATTTGTTTAACTGATGTTTTTACCGAGCTTCGTAGGGTCGCCGGAGTCTGTTCTTGTTTGATAGGACAAAGGCAATTGCTCTGCGAGGTTTGGAAACCCAAGCTTCGTAGTGTCGCCTGAGTCTGTTCTTGTTTGATAGGACGAGGGCAATGCTCTTCGGGGTGTGGACTTTTCAAAACAGTTTTCTTAAAAATATGTGTTTAAGTGTTGTATCATTGGGTTGGTCTGCATCATTGAGTTGAGTTTTTCGGTTGAGCTTATGCTGAGTTGAGATTTGCCTTGGTCTTGCATATGAGTTGAGATTTAGTTGATTTGGTTATTGCATCCCAGTGGGGATTTCCCGGCTTGTTGCCGATTACCCGGTCAGTGGACCGCCAGTTTGAGCATTTGCACATGATTCGCCCGCACCGTTGTTCTTCACGTACACTAGCGGACTGATCCCCCGTAGCGGTGTACTTTACCGGTAAAGTGGTTAGCTGAGGCAACCCGTGACCCTAGTTTGGGGAATGTCAACCAGGTGGTGCCAAGTGGGCAGCCTTGCCTGAGGTCTTGTGAAGGCCAATATGGTAGCTTGTGATTGGGTCTTTGTGTTTTCATTTATTTGATGCATGTGTTGTTAAGTTGCTTTAACAAGCCTCCTTGATTCTTTGATCTGGCTTCTAGTTATCTGCCTGTATATGATTCTTTGTGATGCCTTTGATTATAGTTTCATTGTTATCTTGCTGATTGTCCTACTCCTTGATGCGTTGATTATCCTGATACATGTTTGTCCTATTTTAAATTCTGCTAAAAGTATCTTCTATGCTTGTACCCAGATTATAAGTTTTGCTTTCTTTACAGCACCAGTTATATATCTGCATATCCTAACTGTGATTATATATCTGTTG
Organism: Tillandsia leiboldiana; assembly: GCA_029204045.2. Classification (NCBI taxonomy): domain Eukaryota; kingdom Viridiplantae; phylum Streptophyta; class Magnoliopsida; order Poales; family Bromeliaceae; genus Tillandsia; species Tillandsia leiboldiana. The sequence continues at coordinate 10,060,003 of CM055062.1, forward strand.
ATCTTCATGATTGCCTATCTGATTATTCTAACCCCTGATTATTACTATCCTCTAGTATTGTATACCAGTAGGTACGATCTGCTATTTCTCGGCTCGTCGTGCCCACTGGGATACACTCCGGTGTGTCTCACACCCTCGGGTGACTGTTTTTCAGGCCGAGCGGGTGCTGGGATGTCGGGACGTGTTGGTGAGATTCCGTGTTAGATGCTGACCCTGGACAGCCGAAAGTTCATGTATTATTTGATGTTAAAGGAAAGAGTTGTAATTCAGATGTAAATAATTGTAAAGTTAATTGTAACTTTTGCATGTAGTTGTACGTAGTTAGTACTCTGATGATTGTTGCCAAGCTAGCCGTGCATATATAGAAAAGGCTCAATTCCATTGGGGATTGGGACTCTTCTATATATGTGGCGGTCTGTCATTGCCCTGGTTGTTTTTGCAACTCTGATTTTAAAAAAAAAAAATTTATACACTAGTTTTTGGACTCGGGGCGTGACAGATTAGATGGTATCAGAGCAATAGGAATACGATGTCTAGGTTTGGCTAGGAACGAACCCTAGGATGACTTGTGGTCACGTGAGAGCGCTGGGTTTTGGTACAGTAAGTTGGGAACTTAGAGGTTATATCATCGGCAAAGAGACTGTAAAGGAAGGTATGTGATGTACCTTCAGATGTGAGTTGTGTCCCCAACTAGTGGTTGGCGACAGATCTATGGTATTTCGCCTTTCTTTTGGTAAGCACGTTGGCGGCCGACAACGTACTTTCGAAAGAATTGAGAAATAATTTACCCTGTAATGGGGAATATTCAGATTGGGTCTAAATGAGTAGCCTGAGAGTTAACGACGCTTTGTGACTGATTGTCATCTCTGCGAACCTTTTTGAGGTTTAATAGTGGATTAGTTAAGTTTAAGTTTCGGGGACGAAACTTCTTAAAGTGGAGAGTGATGTAGAAACCAGGATTTTAAAATCCAGAATTCAGGTTTAAATAATTTCCAGAATTATTTAAATAGCAAAAATTGGTAGATAGTAGTTCAATAGTGGCCCAGAAATGTCGACTTTTGATCGGGGTCTGATCTGGAAAATCCGAGATCACCATTGCGATCGTCTCGTCGAAACATAGAAGTTTCATATTCATATGTTTTCGATCCGACGGTCGGATCTTCCAGAAATCAGAAATCAAAAAGCGGGCCCCGCGACTTAAAGTGAATAGTAACCCTCGGTTTTTAATCCCTCGCTTTCACTAATGGCCGAACCACTATTTAGAGTTTTAACCTAGAGGTATGAGTAATGGATCCTAGCTATTTTCGACGTTCTGAGCGCAATGGCACTGACGGATTTCGCGTTTGGCGACCCGGGTGCATCGAAGTGCGTGCCACGCGCTATATTGAGTCGAACTTTATGGAACGACTTTTAATCCGGGCGTCGAACAAACCAAACAAACACGCTACTTGACAGGTCTCGACGAGCCGGACGTCGTGGCGAAGTCCGCTTCGCAAAACGGCGACCGGATTGTCTCGAATTGCGTGAAAGGTGCCGAAAAAGTGGGTATTTTTGAAGAAACCTTAATATTTTATGTAGCTAAATTAGTGGGATTAATACCATAGGGTGTTGGGTGCAAATTGTGTCTCCTGCGAAGACCCCAGAGTTGGGGATTGAGTGTGAACCGGGTTTAAGGTTTTTGGAAAAGAATCTTGCATTTATGTGAGATGTCTCTTGGGCTACTCGTGTGGGAGTTACACGAGGTGACTCTTGAGATTTCATAACTCCCAGGAGTTATTTCTTTCATAACCCAGGTGTTGGGATGGCCGAGGGGTCACCCCTCCCATTGTTGCTACCCAAGAGAGAGAGAGAGAAAGAAGAAGTTGGACCAAAACTCTTCCAAGGTGGAGTTGGAGTTCTCTGAGGACTTCCTTGGTGTCTGTGGAGCATCTTGGGAGGTTGCCGTGGCCGCGCGAAGGAGGAGGAAGAGAACCGGCTTCTTCCATCTTCTACAACTCCGGCCAAGGTAAGGTTTTTAATAACCCCGGTTTGTTTGCACCCGAGACCCCTAGCAGTAGGTTTATTAGGTCTTTGTGATGCTCCATACACAGCCTGAGTCTCCCATGCAAGTTGGTTGGCCGGCGGGAGCAAAGTCTCGCCGGAAACCTAGATGTGCTCCGCCTCGAAAGAACTCGGCAACCGCTGAACCAAAATAGCTAAAAATTTGTATGCAAGGACTTTAGGATATGTAGATTAAATCTGCAAAGTTTAATTGAATATGGCTAAGTATTTAGAAAGAAAATGGATGCCCTAGCTTTTTGAATTATTGCAAGTTGGCCGAGCTTCTTGCTCCGGCGTCGGCGGGCTTCTCCGACGCCGGCCACATGCCCAGAACTCTTCTAGGGACCGAGGGGAGTCCATCCATGCACTTGCATGGCAACCATGCAGCGCGGTTGAAGCGCGGCCAAGATGGGTTCGAAATGGGATCAAATCTCGGCCGCCGGCGTTCCGGCCATCTCCGGCCGGGGTGGGAAGGTCGGGAAGCTTTTTATGGACCAGAGGAAGCTTCCATGCAATTTAGAAGGCTTCCTATAGCCTCTGTAAAAATCCGCCATTAATGGGCTTGAGCTCCAAAATGGAGCTTTGCTCCCCGCCGCCGCCGCCGCACCCCGAGGCCAGCCAAGGGTATGGGAAGCTTCCAAGAGGCAAATGGCACCTATTGGTGCATTTGGTTGAGCCCCAGACCCTCTGGATGGAACATCACGAATTTCAAGAAAACATGTCATCTTCTTCCTCGAGCCAAGCCCAACTTGGAGGGTTTTCGAGTTGCTCCAGTTGAGGGGAAATGTTCCAGAATCTCTGGGGATCTAGTTGATCCAAGTTGGAAGCCCTCAGGTGCCCTGGTTGCAGAGAACCAAGTTTCCCATGGTGTTGTGTGTATGTGTTGCAAATGTGCATGCCACCTGTTTGTAAAAATGCCTCAAAGAACTTTGAATTAGAATTTGATAAAACTGTAAATATGAAACTTGCTCCAAATAGTCCCCTGAGCTCTGTGCTCACTTCAGTTCAAACAGAAACTGAGTGGATTAAAGTTTGGTGCATTGTGAATTAGGGTGTAAGCTTGACCTTGGTTCTGCTTGAACCAGCACCCCTGGGCCTCAACCAGGGTGAGCACTGAGGTCCTGGCAGTGCCCAGACCAACTTTGATATACAAAATGTTCTTGTTTGAAGTTTAAATTAAAAGATATAGTAGAAACAACATAAAACAATAATGTTGGAGCAAAACCTTATTCTAGGCTGTTAGCGAAGCCGCGACAGTGCATTCCTAGCTAATTTGGGGTCACTGAACGCGATGCTCGCGTTAGAAACAGTGTTTGAAGTCTCGGAGAAACAAAAATTCATTTTGGGCTATGTTAGAGAGGGTTTTCATGACCCAAAGTTTTCCTCGGGCACCGTGCTGCTGCAAATTGGTGAGCACGGTGTTCAGCAAGACATAAGTAACCTGCTGGAAGTGACGGAATGTTAAAATGATTTTCCAGTTGAAAGAACGAGCGAAAACAGTGCTAAAAAGGCACTAAAGTGTAATTTTTGGAAACTTTAGGGGTTTTAATGCAAAATAGACAATGTGTACTGGTTAGTAAAATGTTTAAATGATTCCTAAGCTTTTCGTTGGGAATCCATCGGCTTTCGTTGAGCGGAAATCGGATAACAGTTCGAGAATCGGCAAAATCGTCGATTTAACGGTATCCGGGTGACAATTAAAATAACTAAGAGGGTTTCAAATTGATCTGGGTTTAGGTTAGAGTTAGCGGGACTGAATTGATCCCTGATTGGTGATTTTTGATCCAGGTTGATTCAGTTTGCACCTGGAGTTGAGCATTTAGAGAATTACAGATTAATTGCCTGCGCATTGACAGGTGGGTTTATCTTCGGTCCGGGCTTTATCAGTTCGGCCCTCGGTGTACGGTATTGGTTGGACTCCTGTTTTTGGTAACCTAGTTTATCTTGAGCTTGTCTGCCTTTGGTTACAAAATATATTACTGTTAGTTGCTTTGACTGATTGGCCATTTCGTAGTTGCACTCCTATGCTTGATTATTATATTGATCTACCAATGCTTGAGCCTGCCTTCCTTTGATTCAGTTATTTGCTACGTCATACCTGCTTTATGCCTGATTATGATCTTCTTTAGTGATCTTTACCATATCTGCTGATTAGTTGTTTCCAGTGGTTATATTATTGCTCTACATATTGCCATGCCTGTTTGGTCATCTGATAGTTGAGCTACGCCTGTTATCAGTTCTATTCTGCCTTACAGGATTATTCTTAGTGCCTCTGGTATTTATATCTTATCTTGGAACATTTCCATGGTTGATGAGTAAGCCTGTTTGTCCTGTCGATCAAATGATACACTGCTGAGCACATAGATTTGTTTAACTGATGTTTTTACCGAGCTTCGTAGGGTCGCCGGAGTCTGTTCTTGTTTGATAGGACAAAGGCAATTGCTCTGCGAGGTTTGGAAACCCAAGCTTCGTAGTGTCGCCTGAGTCTGTTCTTGTTTGATAGGATGAGGGCAATGCTCTTCGGGGTGTGGACTTTTCAAAACAGTTTTCTTAAAAATATGTGTTTAAGTGTTGTATCATTGGGTTGGTCTGCATCATTGAGTTGAGTTTTTCGGTTGAGCTTATGCTGAGTTGAGATTTGCCTTGGTCTTGCATATGAGTTGAGATTTAGTTGATTTGGTTATTGCATCCCAGTGGGGATTTCCCGGCTTGTTGCCGATTACCCGGTCAGTGGACCGCCAGTTTGAGCATTTGCACATGATTCGCCCGCACCGTTGTTCTTCACGTACACTAGCGGACTGATCCCCCGTAGCGGTGTACTTTACCGGTAAAGTGGTTAGCTGAGGCAACCCGTGACCCTAGTTTGGGGAATGTCAACCAGGTGGTGCCAAGTGGGCAGCCTTGCCTGAGGTCTTGTGAAGGCCAATATGGTAGCTTGTGATTGGGTCTTTGTGTTTTCATTTATTTGATGCATGTGTTGTTAAGTTGCTTTAACAAGCCTCCTTGATTCTTTGATCTGGCTTCTAGTTATCTGCCTGTATATGATTCTTTGTGATGCCTTTGATTATAGTTTCATTGTTATCTTGCTGATTGTCCTACTCCTTGATGCGTTGATTATCCTGATACATGTTTGTCCTATTTTAAATTCTGCTAAAAGTATCTTCTATGCTTGTACCCAGATTATAAGTTTTGCTTTCTTTACAGCACCAGTTATATATCTGCATATCCTAACTGTGATTATATATCTGTTGATCTTCATGATTGCCTATCTGATTATTCTAACCCCTGATTATTACTATCCTCTAGTATTGTATACCAGTAGGTACGATCTGCTATTTCTCGGCTCGTCGTGCCCACTGGGATACACTCCGGTGTGTCTCACACCCTCGGGTGACTGTTTTTCAGGCCGAGCGGGTGCTGGGATGTCGGGACGTGTTGGTGAGATTCCGTGTTAGATGCTGACCCTGGACAGCCGAAAGTTCATGTATTATTTGATGTTAAAGGAAAGAGTTGTAATTCAGATGTAAATAATTGTAAAGTTAATTGTAACTTTTGCATGTAGTTGTACGTAGTTAGTACTCTGATGATTGTTGCCAAGCTAGCCGTGCATATATAGAAAAGGCTCAATTCCATTGGGGATTGGGACTCTTCTATATATGTGGCGGTCTGTCATTGCCCTGGTTGTTTTTGCAACTCTGATTTAAAAAAAAAAAATTTATACACTAGTTTTTGGACTCGGGGCGTGACAGTGAGTTGCAGTTAGACAGATATTGTACCCCTTTTACTCAGACTGTAGTAGTTCACTTTTATTTTGTGGTCTGGCTTTGGCCAGCTGGGTGTATTATTTTGGTGAGCTGGGAGTTTATTGTATTTTTACAGCTTATTTCTTTTCCAGTCTGAGATATTATGTAGTTCTTTTAGTTCAGCTCTGTATTATGCTCTTTTATTGTACATTTATATCTGAGCAGGTTACCGACGCTTCGTGTACATGGAAAATTCCGTGTGCATGGCGGATCTGTTGGCGAGCCCGGGTTCTGGTTTCCACCCGGGGCGTGACACTGAACGCGATGCTCGCGTTAATTTGGGTATGTGTGAGTCATTTTCTTATCAGTATTCATGATCCAGGTCTTTGCAGTCTGACCCGACCAACGAGCCTTCTGGTGGAGTCGTTGTTCCTCCTATATACAGGTGGGTTTATCTTCGGTCCGCATTTTATCAGGTCGGCCCTATTGGGTGTCGTGGTAAGTCGGACCCCTGTTCTTGGTGTAGCCCTGAACCTATGCTTTAGCCTTACTATATGCTTTAATTCCCGCATTCAGTCATTACAGCTATATTGCTTGATTATACTGATGAGCCTTTCGTTATACTCTATTCTTCACTGCATGTTTAGAATAGGTGTTCTAGTCTCAGTACCTGACATGATTTGCATCAGTATCGATATCCCGATGGGGATTTCCTCGGCTTCTCGCCGACTGTCCGGTCTACCGACCGTGGATTGAGATTTAGCATTATGATTGCTATTGAGTTATACCTGCTCTTACTACTTGCTTGTATATCAGCACAAAATCCTTACATCTGCATAACCTTGATCCCACAAATGAGCTTTTATTATGCCTTGATTTCCAGCAGTAGTTATACATTATGCTTATATTCCAGCAGTTGCTTGTTATCATATTGAGATATATCATGCTTCTTCAGCAGTAGATATGCATTTCCTGGACACATGCCATGCTTGATTGGTCACAAGCATAGTTCTATACCTGTCTCTATTCTTCATTGCATATTTAGAATAGGAGATACTACTTCAGTATGTGGCATGTTATACTTGTATCCCGGTGGGGATTTTCCTCGGCTTCTTGCCGTCTATATGGTCAGTGGACCATGGTTTGAGCATCAGCATTATGATCGCCGTGTTGAGCCCGCTTTCAGTCACGCACACCGACGGTTTGGCCACCGTCACGGTGTTCTTTACTGGTAGAGAGGTCTGATTGACCCGTGAGCCCTGTGGGGGTTATGATAGCTTGCTGGGTGTCCAAAAGTGGCTTTAGGCCTGAGGCCCCGATGACCAAGAGTGGTTTAGCCTGAGGTCATTATGCTCCATGGTAGTTTAGCCTGAGGCCTTTGTGGCCAAAAGTGGCGTTTGATTGGGTATATTTGTGGTACTACCTTTGATGCACCTTCTTGATATTCCTGCTTGTTTGATTACCTGCATTTCATATCTGTTATAGATTTATCATGCATAGTATGATTGTGTTATATATGCATACTCTGTTCTATTGATCCATATTTGATCTTATTTGGCTTAGACTGTATACCTGCATTGATCTTCAGTATATCTTACTTTTGTTTCCGCTTATTATTGTATCCAGTAGGTACGGATTGCTATTTCCCGGCCCGTCGTGCCCACTGGGATACACTCCGGTGTGTCTCACACCCTCGGGTGACTGTTTTTCAGGTTCTTCGGGTGCGGGGACCTTTGGACGTTCTGTGTGAGGACGCGTGGTAGATTTATCCCTGGTAGGATGTACCCCTTTTGATTTAGTAAAACATTGCAACTGTATTTCCATTTTGAGAACTGGATGTATTAACTTATGAATCTTGTGGTTGTAATAGAGTAGAACTTAGTTAGTATAGCTATCTCGTATCTACTCTGATTGACTGTTTCTGTTAGCCGAGCACATATAGGGAAGGCTCTGTTTGATGTACAGAGACTTTTCTATATGTGTGGCGGTCTGTTCATGCCTTGGAGAAATCAAGATTTTAAACTTTGATTTAAAAAAAAAAAAAAAAAATTTAGACCCACTTTTGAATCTAGGGGCGTGACAACTACCCGCTGAAATATATTCCGCTTCGGCAGTCGAGAGTGCAATGCAGTTTTGCTTTTTACTATGCCAAGCAACAAGGCAATGGCCAAGATAAAAACATGCACCACTCGTGCTTTTCCTATCATCCACTAATCCTGCCCAATCGGCATCTGAATATCCTATTATGTCAAGAGTTGTTCCCATAGGATACCAAATTCCAAAATTCAGTGTTCCTTTGACGTACCGGATGATCCTTTTCACCGCTTTCAGGTGAACCTCCTTTGGTGCTGATTGATATCTCGCACAGATCCCAACACTAAAGGATATATTCGGGCGACTAGCCGTGAGGTAGAGTAGACTTCCAATCATGCTGCGATAAAGCTTCTCGTCTACACTTTCACTAAGAGATTCACTTCCTAATCCCTTATTGCTAGTTCCCATTGGAGTCGGAAAATCTTTAGAGTTTTCTAAATCGAATTTCTTCACCAACTCCCTTGCATACTTGGATTGGCACAAATGAATGCCTTCTTCATTTTGTTTCACTTGCAATCCAAGAAAATACGTTAGTTCCCCTATCATAGACATCTCAAATTCGCTTTCCATGGTTTCTGCGAATTTAGAAGCATCATTGTCCCTTGTTGCACCAAATACAATGTCATCGACATAGATTTGTGCCACAATGAAGTTATCCTGATAATGCTTCACAAAGAGAGTCCGATCTGCTCCCCCTCGAGTATAGCCCTTTTCCAAAAGGTGCTTTGTCAACCTTTCGTACCACGCCCGCGGTGCTTGTTTTAGACCGTAAAGAGACTTTTTCAAACGAAAAACATGGTTAGGTTGCTTATGGTCTACAAAACCTTTCGGTTGAGCCACATAAACTTCCTCGTTCAAAAACCCATTTAAAAACGTGCTCTTAACGTCCATTTGAAAGAGTTTGATTTTAAAATGACAAGCGATCGCGAATAAAATACGAATCGACTCAAGTCGAGCAACTGGGGCGAACGTCTCATCGAAGTCTATACCTTCTATTTGTGAGTAGCCCTGAGCAACTAGGCGTGCTTTGTTCCTGATAATGGTACCATCCTCATTTTTCTTGTTCTTGAAAATCCATTTAGTACCAATCACAGTGTGTTGCTTCGGTGGCTTCGTTAGTTCCCAAACTTTGTTTCTTTCGAACTGATGGAGCTCTTCCTGCATTGCTTCAATCCAGTAGTCGTCCTCAAGAGCTTCATCGACGTTCTTTGGTTCTACCATGGAGACGTAATAAGCGACTCCACAAACCAACTGTCTCTGAGTCCTGACTCCTTCTTGTGGGTCTCCAATAATGTTCGATTCCGGATGATCCTTGGAGATACGTAGCGTTTGAGGTAACGGAGTACTCGGAGGTACATGTGATGATTCCTGCATATAAGATAAATTAGAAGAACCATTAGATGCATCAACTTTATCGAAAGAATTACTATGAGAAGATGCATTTACAGGAGTATCATCATCTAGAGACATATCAGGGGTAGATTTATCAGATGCAAAATGAAAAGCTTCATCTACTTTAACATTAATAGATTCTACCATCGTTTTAGATTCCAGGTTAAATACCCGATATGCTCAACAGTTTGTAGAACAACCCATGAAGATCCCTTCGTCACTTCGAGAGTCGAATTTACCAAGATTTTCGCGATCACACAAAATATAACAACGACTCCCAAAGATACGAAAATATTTGATATTCGGTTTTCTACAAAACCATAGCTCATATGATGTATTTAAAGTTCCCGGGCACAAATACACTCGATTAATTACATAGACGGCGGTGTTCACAGCTTCAGCCCAAAAATGTAACGGGAGTTTCCGGCTATGAAGCATAATACGTGCCATCTCTTGAACAACGTGGTTCAAGTTCTTGTGTGCAACCCTTGATTGTTTTCCCTTTAGACAACCTCCAGACACAATGTTTTCTTTAAAAGAAAGTTTAGGAACCCACTTAACCACGTCTTTATTTGAAATCGTTGCTAGTTCTTTAAAATTAATGTGACCTAATCTTTCATGCCAAAGAGTTTCATTATATAAAGAAACAAGGTTACACTTTTCAGAAATTTTATTTGAAACAACATAGCAATTATTTTCAGATCTAACCCCTTTCAAAAAGAACAAATGTTCCTTATCAGTTACAATACATTCTACAGAAGAAAAATTAACTGAAAAACCATTGTCACAAAGTTGACTTATACTAATGAGGTTAGTCTTAAGGCCTTCAACAAATAAGACATTGTTCAAAACCGGGCCTTCTGGAATAGCAATTGTTCCCTTTCCAATAATTTTAGAAGAACGACCGTCTCCGAAAACAACATGTCCTCCGGAGATTTTCTCTAAAGTTTGAAAACTGTTTTTGTCACCAGTCATGTGACGGGAACATCCACTATCCAGGTACCAAGACGAATTGTCATAAGCATGCAAAGAAGTATTAATGACAAAACAAGGGAAGATTTCACCTTTGCGCACCCAAACCTTTTTGGACTGCGTTGGCAATGAATGTGAAGTTATTCTCCTTGGTGAAAGCGTCTTGTTTGATTGATTGTTTTTCTTTGATGACGTCGTCTTGTTAGATAAACTACCAAGGCTCTTTTCCTTTGAAAGGTTCTCCTTTGATTTCTGGGGAATCACCTTTTTGGTAGTTGTTGCAAGAGGTGCTTGATGTGATCTTTTTGCTCCAATCTTGCAATTTCTTCGTATGTGCCCTGCAAAACCACAATGAAAACATACATTTGAACTTGTCGAACCCGAAGATGGTGAGGTAAGGTTGTTGTCGTTGATTGCAGTGAATTCCGTCGTCGGAGGAGGAGATACCGACTGGGGGGCACAAAAACTGTCCCAACCGAACTAGGACTGTCTCCACTTCGATTGTATCCAAGGCCGAAACGGTTTGTTTGACCAAGACCAGGCATCTTATCCAACTTGCTCCTTCTAGAAGAAAATCGCTTCAAATCATCTTTAAGTTGGAAAATGGTCTTCGTCATTTCCATTTTTTCCTGACGAGCCTCGGAGTAGAGCTTCAAGAAGTAACTTGCTTTATCCACCAGTTTTACGTGTTCCTTCTCGAAATGCTCATTTTTCTCTTGAAGGGAAACATTTACTTTGATCAAGTTATCCCTTTCCTCTTCAAGAGCGTTTGAGAGAGAAGTTGCCCTTTTTGCTTCTTTTTTGAGATCCTGCAATCTCTCTCTCAAACCCTTGTTTTGCTTTGCCAGTTTCTTTGAATCCTTTAAAAGTTTATGGTAGGCAAAAGCAAAGTCTTCACCTTCGGAATTACTCGATTCGTTGTCCGTTGCATTCTTTTCAACTTGGGAGGAGTTGGACAAGGAATCGGATGTACTTGCCATTAAGCATACGAAGGGTGAAGTTGTGGATACGTGGAACGCCGTTGCGTTGTTTTCTTCATCACTGGAAGATGACTCATTTGACGTTGAGGTGTCATCCCAAGTGACGGCTTGCATCGCTTTCTTCTTCGACGGATTCTTATTGGGACACTCCGTTGAGATATGGCCGTACCCTCGGCACTTGAAGCATTGGACTTGTCCCTCCGAGCTTTTCTTATCCTTTGAAAAACTCTCTTGCTTTCTTGACTTATAGCTTGAAGAACCTTTGAATTTCTACGACTTTACGAAGGATGAAGTTTTACTTGAATTACCCCTTCGAAAGTTTCGGCGAAATTTTCTTGTCAAGAGAGCAAGCTGCTTCTCGAAATCCTCCATAGTTAGGTTCTCGTTGTCGTCTGAGGAGGATGAATCCGCGTCTTCTTCTTTTGTTGTTTTCAATGCAAAACCTAAAGACTTAGAAGAGGATGCCTTTCCAGAAGAATAGTTAGTAGGAAATGTCATTTCATATGTTTGAAGTGCACCAACTAATTCTTCTACACGGATTTCGTCCGGGTGTTTAATAGTTTCAATGGCTGTAACCTTGTAACGAAATCTTTCAGGAAGAGTCCTTAAAATCTTTCTTACAACTTTAAATTCTGGAATTTTCTCTCCCAAGTTAGCACATGTATTCACGATGTCTTGCAATCGCGTATAGTAATCTGTGAAAGATTCATTTTCTGCCATAAAAATAGAGTCAAACTTACTCGTAAGCATTTACAGCTTTTGAATCTTCACAAGGTTTGTTCCTTTAGAAACCGTGATTTTAAAAAAAAATCCAAAATTTAAGTAATTTCCTAGATTATTTAAATGGCAAAAATGGGAAATTAATAATATAATAGTGGCCCTAAAATACCGACTTTTGATCGGAGCCTGATTTCGAAAATGTGAGATCACCAGTGCGACCGTCTCGTCGAAACAAGAAAAGTTGATATCCACATATCAACGATCCAACGGTCGGATCTTCCGCAAAACAGCGAAAGAAGAGTGGGCCCCACAACTTAAGTTGTGAATAGTAACCCCTGATTTAAATACCCTCTCGACCAACGTCCGCCGTTTCGCCGTCTGGACCCTAGACATAGGGGTATGCGTAGTCAATCCTAGCTATTTTCGACGTTTTGAGCACAATGGCACTGACGAAATTCGCGTTTGGCGATCCGGGTGCATCGAAGTGCGTGCATTGTACTATAACTTATCGAACTTTATGGCTCGAGATTTTATTCGAGCACCGTTTCAAGCAAGAAAATACGCTACTTGATAGGTCTCGACGAGCCGGACGTCGTGGAGAAGTCCGTTTCGCAATTCGACGAACCATTTTTCTCGAAATGCGTGAAAAGTGCCGAAAAGTAGGTATTTTCGCAAAAACCCTATTATTTTATGTGTCAAATTCGAAGAGGCTTATAGGTTAGGGTTCTGGGTACAATTGTTACCTACAGGTGGGACCCTAGAGTTTAGGGTTGATTGTGCAAGGGTGTGGATGCAATTTTTGCAAAATCTATGCATTAAACCCTTTGTGACTTTTGGGCTTCCTCGTGGGAGGTTACACGAGGTGGCTCTTGGGATTTCTAACTCCAAAGAGTTATTCCTCATAACCCTGGGTGCTGTGAGGCCGAGAAGACACAAACCCCATTGAGAAAAATCTGAGAGAGAGAGAGAAGAGAAAAGGTTGGAACCAAGTTGAACCAAATTGGTTTCTGGAGTTCCTGAGGTGTTTTCCTGCGTCTGTGGATCACCTTGGAGCTTGCCGTGGCTGCGCGAAGGAGGGAGGAGAGAACCGGCTTCTTCCATTCTCTCTATCTCCGGCGAGGTAAGTCTCCTTAAATCAGTGGTTGTATGAACCCTAGACCCCTAGTAGTAGCTTATTTATGTTCTAAGGATGCTCCCTGCCTAGCCCCGAGCCCCCCATGCACGCTAGGTAGCCGGCGGGAGAAAGCCCCTCGCCGGAACCCTAGAATAGCTCCGCCGCGGCCAAACTTTGCAACCCGTGGTCCAAACGCCAAACCAAAATCATAGGGAGGAACTGTAGGAGATAAGGATCAACTCTACCAAATTCGGTAGAGTTTGATCAAGTGGTTAAGTTGCAGATCGAAACCCTAAAAATCGGGTTTCTTGCACCAAAGCCGAGCTTATTGCTCCGGTGCCGGCAAGCCTTATCACCTTCGGCCAATGGGCCGAGAAGCTTCCTAGGAGCAAATAGGTCCTATCCATGCTCTTGCATGGCATCCATGCAGCCCTGAAATGAGGGTGCCATGGATAACCCGAGAAAGAACTAAAGTGCGGTGGCCGGCTCTCCGGCCATCTCCGGCGGGTGGGGAGTGGACCAGAAGTTTGCTGGGACTATAAGGAAAATATCCATGTATGTTAAAAGGCTTCATGCAGCCTCGGGAGAATTTCACCATTAGAGGTGGTGAGCTCAAATCGAGCTTTGCTCCACCGCCGCCGCCGTGCCCTGTCGCCGGGCACGGGTTCAGGTAAGTTGGTATTGAGCTTTGGCAACTATGGGTGCAAGTGGTTGGGTCCTAGAGTCTCTTGTTGAATGGTCACAAATTTCGAAGCTAAAGCTTCATCTTCAACCTCGGATTCCGGCCAACCAGAGGAGCAAGTATGGCCCAGACTTGCTGGGGTTGCTCCTGCAGCTCTAAGGAATAATTCCATCCATGTTAGAGAGTCCCAGATGCTGTCTTTGCAGAGAAAGAGCTCGGGCATTGGTTTGGGTGTTTGTTAAGTAATTGTGCACACTAGGTGTTTGTGATAATGCCTCAATGAGTTTTTGTATGGAATTGGACTTCGAGTATAATATGAAAGTTGCTCTATTTTGTCCTCTGAGCTTGATGCTCACTTCAGATCAAAGCAGATCTGTGTAGATTTATGTATGGAGCAATGTTGTTATGTTAGAAAGCAAAGGTTTTGGATCTGCTTGATCCAGCCGTTCTGGGCTGCACTTTGGCAAGCCCCTGTGTCCCTGAGGTGCCCTGAGCAAAATGCTCAGGTTGGTTTGCAAACAGCACATGTGTTTTAAAGAGTTTAGCATTTAAAAGCCTTAAATAAAGTTGTTTGGCTATAGGTTTGTTTTGGACTGTTTGCGAAGCCACGACAGTGAGCTCCTAGCTATTTTGGGGTCACTGGACGCGATGCTCGCGTCGGATTTAGGTTTTGGTGAGCCGAAGAAATAAAAATGCGTATAAGCTATGTTAGAATAGAGAATTATGGCCCGAAGTTTTCCTCGGATTCCGTGCTGCTGCAAATGGGTGAGCACGGTGTTCAGCAAGTCGAGTGTCACCTACTGGAGGTGACGGTTCGTAAAAATATTATCTCAGTTAAGAGAACGAGCGTAAATGGCTCTCAAAAAGCTTTAAAAGTGTGATTTTTGGAAACCCTAAGGGTCTTAACGCAATTGTAGCATCATGAACTGCCTAGGGTAGAGTGTTAATGATTCCTAAGCTTTCGTTAGGAATCCAACGGCTCCGTTGAGCGAAAATCGGATATCGGTCCGAGAATCGGCAAAATCGTCGATTTGACGGCATCCTGGTGGCAATCGCGCAATTCGGGAAATTGCGGCGGTTTCACCTAGCCGACTGTTGAGTCCCAGTAGAATCTGGTTGAGCCAGCGGCAAAGGGTTAAAGCCCGAGTCTCCCGGAAATCCAAAGGAATTCCCGGGAGGGGCATTTGGTAATTTTTACAATAATTGAACATAGGGCTGCATTGTCTAAGTGTGTGTTGTCGAACTCTGATTTTTTAAGTAGTCCAAGGTTTCGCGTTGATCTGGAAAAGATCTGGGTTTTAGTTGAGTTGGGGTTAGTGTGATTGAGTTGTTCCCTGATCAGCATTTTAATTCAGGTTGGTACAGTTTTCGAGCTTTGTTTTGGAGTCGAAAGTTCACCTGCAAAACGACAGGTGGGTTTATCTTCGGTCCAGGCTTTATCATTTCGGCCTCTGGGGTATTATAGTATTGGTTGGACCCCTGTTCTTGTAGCCTAGGTATATTTTGAGCCTGCTTTTTTTATGATCAGTTTCATTCTGCTATATGATCCTTATCGGCCAAAATTGATTATATGATACCTTGCTGATTGATCTAGTTGCTTCCAGTTATTATGATATTATTCTGGACATTGCCATGCTGCTTGGTCATTAGCTAGTTTGCATACCTGATTATCAGTATTCCCTGATTATATCTGATTCATGTTATAGTAGTTGATGAGTATTTCTGCATATGAGTTGAGATTCAGTTGGTTTCTGATATTGCATCCCTGTTGGGATTTTGTCATTAGCTAGTTTGCACACCCTTTTGATTATCGATATATACTGATCCTGTTATAGTAGTTGATGATTATATTCTGCATTTCATTCTGTTGGAATGTTCTGGCTAGTTGTTGATCATTGGAGTGAGATTCTGTGGCATACTACTGTTGCATCCAGTGGGGATTTTATGATTATTCCTGCTTCTGAGTTGCGATTCGGTTGGGCCCTACTACTGTTGCAATCCCAGTGGGAATTTTCCCGGCTTGTTGCCGATTAACCGGTCAGCGGACCGTGAGCTTGAGCATTTGCATTTGATCGCCCGCACCGCTGTACTTCACGAATATTAGCGGAATTGCTACCGCAGCGATGTTCTTTACCGGTAAAGTGGTCAGCAGTGGCGACCCGTGACACCCAGGGGGGAATGTCAGCCAGGTGGTGCCAGGTGGGCAGTTTACCTGAGGTCTGGTTGACCAATATGGTGGCTTGATTGGGTGTTTGGTAGTTCTTTCATTGATGCATATGTGTGCCTGTTTAGCCTGCTTTTATCATATCTCATGATTACATGGTTCCTATTCCTGCTATAGTTATCAACCTATGCTTGCTTCAAGATTTTGTAAGTTGCTTTTAATTACAGCTTCAAAACTATATCTGCTTATCCTAACGTGTTGGACTATTACTATCCGCTAGTATTGTATGCCAGTAGGTACGATCTGCTATTTCTCGGCTCGTCGTGCCCACTGGGATACATGTACAGTGTATCTCACACCCCCTGGGTGACCATTTTTCAGGTCGGTCGGGTGTTGGGATGTCGGGACGTGTTGGTGAGATGCCGCGATAGAATGAACCCTGGATAGCCGTTATACTTATTGGCAGTTATCAAATTGTAAATAAATTGTAATAAGTTATTGTAATATTATTTGAGTTGTTTGGTTGTACGTAGTTAGTTACTCTGATGTTATTGCAAAAGCTTAGCGTGCATATATAGAAAAGGCTCAATTCCAAGGGGGATTGGGACTCTTCTATATATGTGGCGGTCTGTCATGCCCTGGCTGTTTTAAACTCTGCTTTGGAAAGAAAAAAAAATAAAATTTAGACTCTGTTTTTCGAACTCGGGGCCTGACAGTTCCCTCATGTGTAACTTGTAGAACATCCCAGATTTCTTCGCAGTCTCACATGCCGAGACGCGAGAGAATTCAGTTTGCGACAAAGCATTAAATAAGCGTTAATTCCTTTGCCATTGTAAGAAGATGAGCCAATCTCTTCCTTGGTCCATTTCGACCTAGGTTTGATGGTGTGAACTCAACAATAATTTCAGTTGGATTTGACCATCCTAACTCGATTGATTGCACACCCGTTCGTCGATGGAAATCAAAAATGCTTTCATTCGTCCTTTCCAGTAGGCATAGTTTGCTCCATCGAAGAACGGGGGTCTGTTGTGTTTCCACCTTCAACCATTGTTTACAACCCTATCCCGCTCTGATACCACTTGTCGGGTATTTCATATGGATGGATCTAAATAGGGGAAAAAATACCTAGAGGGGGGTGAATAGGTGTAAACGATAAACACTCAAAAATCTTTGCGTAATAAAACCCAATGTGGAAATGAAAAATAACACGCAAGATTTTTACGTGGAAAACTCCAAAACCAGGAGTAAAAACCACGGGACCGATAACACGGTGAAATCAACTAAGATTATAACACGTACAAAGGTGATATAACGCACTCACAGACGACTCATCCTTTTTTATACGCTCGAGTTGATCTTCTCCGTCGCTCCGCAACGCGCCTCGAATCCACGATTTGCGTCCAACGCCGAATCCACGCGTCCAATGTCGAGTCCATGACGTCTGACCTAATCCACGGTCTCCACCAAGTAGTACGTTTCGATCACACGAATCGTACCTCGCTCCGAATCCACGAGAGCGGTAGCACCTTGAATCCACAAGGCCACGCGAATCCACGCGCCGATTTTGGAAAAATCGTTGTTTTGTTTGGTGGTGATGATCCACCGAATACTTAGATCAAAGATAGATCGAAAATGCCATCTAAGTATTCATTAATTTGATTCTACTCAAAATCTGAGTATGAAACCTACAATCAAATTAATTAATATAGATGAAGAAAGATAGAATTAAATCTAGTTATTTCCTTTCTTCCTCTATATGTGGATCTATAAGTTTTTCTCCGTTATATTTTTTCCGTCATTCCCGGAGTATAAACTTATTGTGGATTACCTAAAAGAAAGAAATTAGGGTGGACTTATAGGTTAGAAACCATTGGAAGATGATAAAAATAAAAAACTAACCTTATCTGGAAAATTTTCGGGTCGACAGTCCGGACTGAAATAATGCGATCCGGACTGTCGTCATTAAAGAGGAGTTTTTCCAGAAAGACCACGTTCGGGGTCGTGACTGAAAAGCCCACGGTCCTAACTGTTCATGCAGTTTCTGCAAAAATCCACGTTCGGGGTTCGGACTGAACAAGATGTGTTCCGGACTAAATTTGGCATGAACTAACTATGTTCGGGTTCGGACTGTAGTACTCTGATCCGGATCCTGAACTATAAAATGTCCAGTTTTTAATTTTTATGCGATTAAAAACCCATCCAAGTGTTTCTACATTATAAGAAGTATTCGGATCACCAAGATTGTTTAGTTAAAACTACCGATCCTTTTGATTCTTCTTTCTTGAGATTGAGGTATATGATCCAAGTTTTCTTCATCTTCAATCTTCAATCTTCAAGGCAAATGTGTACCGATACGTGATATAGTTTCGGAACACACCCTATTTCGGTACCATAAATGTAAGCAAAACCCAGACCTTCAAACTTTCAATTATCAAAGGTGCAAATGTGTGTACTGGACGTGATATAGTACCGGAAAACACCCTTTTTCGGTATGCATAAATAACCACAAAATCCGAGAGCTTCAAGTTTTCAACCTTACCAAAGGTGCAAATGTGTGTACCGGTATGTGGATATAAGTACCGGACCAAATTCAATTCCGTTATGCATAACCTGTACCGCAAAACCGGAGAGGTTCGGAATTACGTCATACCAATGTGCAACTATGTACCGGTACTACATATAGTACGGAATCATAGTTCCGGTACGAATAAATGTACGCAAAATTGAGAGTTTCAAGCTTCAACCATACCAAAGGTGCAAATGTTGTTCCGGTACGTGATAGTACCGCAACACATCAATTCGGTACGCATAACTGTATCGCAAAACCTGAGAGGTTTGGAATTATATCCCCATACTAATAATTTAATAATTTAATAATTTAAGT
>CM055062.1:10078887-10112836 GCA_029204045.2 Tillandsia leiboldiana
CCCTATTGGGTGTCGTGGTAAGATCGGACCCCTGTTCTTGGTGTAGCACTTGAACCTATGCTTTAGCCTTTACTATATGCTTTAATTCCGCATTCAGTCATTACCTATATTGCTTGATTATACTGATGAGACTTTCGTTATACTCTATTCTTCACTGCATGTTTAGAATAGGTGTTCTAGTCTCATACCTGACATGATTTGCATCAGTATCGATATCCCGATGGGGATTTCCTCGGCTTCTCGCCGACTGTCCGTCTACCGACCCGTGGATTGAGATTTAGCATTATGATTGCTATTGAGTTATACCTGCTCTTACTACTTGCTTGTATATCAGCACAAAATCCTTACATCTGCTAACCTTGATCCCACAAATGAGCTTTTATTATGCCTTGATTTCCAGCAGTAGGTATACATTATGATGGGGTATATTCCAGCAGTTGCTTGTGTATATCATATTGAGATATATCATGCTTCTTCAGCAGTAGATATGCATTTCCTGGACACATGCCATGCTTGATTGGTCACAAGCATGTTTCTATACCTGTCTCTATTCTTCATTGCAATTTAGAATAGGAGATACTACTTCAGTATGTGGCATGTTATACTTGTATCCCGGTGGGGATTTTTTCCTCGCTTTTGCCGTCTATATGGTCATTGGACCATGGTTTGAGCATCAGCATTATGATCGCCGTGTTGAGCCCGCTTTCAGTCACGCACACCGACGGTTTGGCCACCGTCACGGTGTTCTTTACTGGTAGAGGGTCTGATTGACCCGTGAGCCCTGTGGGGGTTATGATAGCTTGCTGGGTGTCCAAAAGTGGCTTTAGGCCTGAGGCCCCGATGACCAAGAGTGGTTTTTTAGGCTGAGGTCATTATGCTCCATGGTAGTTTAGCCTGAGGCCTTGGTGGCCAAAAGTGGCGTTTGATTGGGTATATTTGTGGTACTACCTTTGATGCACCTTCTTGATATTCCTGCTTGTTTGATTACCTGCATTTCATATCTGTTATAGATTTATCATGCATAGTATGATTGTGTTATATATGCATACTCTGTTCTATTGATCCATATTGATCTTATTTGGCTTAGACTGTATACCTGCATTGATCTTCAGTATATCTTACTTTTGTTTCCGCTTATTATTGTATCCAGTAGGTACGGATTGCTATTTCCCGGCCCGTCGTGCCCACTGGGATACACTCCGGTGTGTCTCACACCCCTCGGGGGGTGACTGTTTTCAGGTTCTTCGGGTGCGGGGACCTTTGGACGTTCTGTGTGAGGACGTGGTAGATTTATCCCTGGTAGGATGTACCCCTTTTGATTTAGTAAAACATTGCAACTGTATTTCCATTTTGAGAACTGGATGTATTAACTTATGAATCTTGGGTTGTAATAGAGTAGAACTTAGTTAGTATAGCTATCTCGTATCTACTCTGATTGACTGTTTCTGTTAGCCGAGCACATATAGGGAAGGCTCTGTTTGATGTACAGAGACTTTTCTATATGTGTGGCGGTCTGTTCATGCCTTGGAGAAATCAAGATTTTAAACTTTGATTTAAAAAAAAAAAAAAAAAAATTTAGACCCACTTTTGAATCTAGGGGCGTGACAACTACCCGCTGAAAATATATTCCGCTTCGGCAGTCGAGAGTGCAATGCAGTTTTGCTTTTTACTATGCCAAGCAACAAGGCAATGGCCAAGATAAAACATGCACCACTCGTGCTTTTCCTATCATCCACTAATCCTGCCCAATCGGCATCTGAAATATCCTATTATGTCAAGAGTTTGTTCCCATAGGATACCAAATTCCAAAATTCAGGTTCCCTTTGACGTACCGGATGATCCTTTTCACGCTTTCAGGTGAACCTCCTTTGGTGCTGATTGATATCTCGCACAGATCCCAACACTAAGGATATATTCGGGCGACTAGCCGTGAGGTAGAGTAGACTTCCAATCATGCTGCATAAAGCTTCTCGTCTACACTTTCACTAAGAGATTCACTTCCTAATCCCTTATTGCTAGTTCCCATTGGAGTCGGAAAATCTTTAGAGTTTTCTAAATCGAATTTCTTCACCAACTCCCTTGCATACTTGGATTGGCACAAATGAATGCCTTCTTCATTTTGTTTCACTTGCAATCCAAGAAAATACGTTAGTTCCCCTATCATAGACATCTCAAATTCGCTTTCCATGGTTTCTGCGATTTAGAAGCATCATTGTCCCTTGTTGCACCAAATACAATGTCATCGACATAGATTTGTGCCACAATGAAGTTATCCTGATAATGCTTCACAAGAGAGTCCGATCTGCTCCCCCTCGAGTATAGCCCTTTTCCAAAAGGTGCTTTGTCAACCTTTCGTACCACCCGCCCGCGGTGCTTGTTTTAGACCGTAAAGAGACTTTTTCAAACGAAAAAATGGTTAGGTTGCTTATGGTCTACAAAACCTTCGGTTGAGCCACATAAACTTCCTCGTTCAAAACCCATTTAAAAACGTGCTCTTAACGTCCATTTGAAAGAGTTTGATTTTAAAATGACAAGCGATCGCGAATAAAATACGAATCGACTCAAGTCGAGCAACGGGGCGAACGTCTCATCGAAGTCTATACCTTCTATTTGTGAGTAGCCCTGAGCAACTAGGCGTGCTTTGTTCCTGATATGGTACCATCCTCATTTTTCTTGTTCTTGAAAATCCATTTAGTCCAATCACAGTGTGTTGCTTCGGTGGCTTCGTTAGTTCCCAAACTTGTTTCTTTCGAACTGATGGAGCTCTTCCTGCATTGCTTCAATCCAGTAGTCGTCCTCAAGAGCTTCATCGACGTTCTTTGGTTCTACCATGGAGACGTAATAAGCGACTCCACAAACCAACTGTCTCTGAGTCCTGACTCCTTCTTGTGGGTCTCCAATAATGTTCGATTCCGGATGATCCTTGGAGATACGTAGCGTTTGAGGTAACGGAGTACTCGGAGGTACATGTGATGATTCCTGCATATAAGATAAATAAGAAGAACCATTAGATGCATCAACTTTATCGAAAGAATTACTATGAGAAGATGCATTTACAGGAGTATCATCATCTAGAGACATATCAGGGGTAGATTTATCAGATGCAAAATGAAAAGCTTCATCTACTTTAACATTAATAGATTCTACCATCGTTTTAGATTCCAGGTTAAATACCCGATATGCTCAACAGTTTGTAGAACAACCCATGAAGATCCCTTCGTCACTTCGAGAGTCGAATTTACCAAGATTTTCGCGATCACACAAAATATAACAACGACTCCCAAAGATACGAAAATATTTGATATTCGGTTTTCTACAAAACCATCTCATTGATGTATTTAAAGTTCCCGGGCACAAATACACTCGATTAATTACATAGACGGCGGTGTTCACAGCTTCAGCCCAAAAATGTAACGGGAGTTTTCCGGCTATGAAGCATAATACGTGCCATCTCTTGAACAACGTGGTTCAAGTTCTTGTGTGCAACCCTTGATTGTTTTCCCTTTAGACAACCTCCAGACACAATGTTTTCTTTAAAAGAAAGTTTAGGAACCCACTTAACCACGTCTTTATTTGAAATCGTTGCTAGTTCTTTAAAATTAATGTGACCTAATCTTTCATGCCAAAGAGTTTCATTATATAAGAAACAAGGTTACACACTTTTCAGAAATTTTATTTGAAACAACATAGCAATTATTTTCAGATCTAACCCCTTTCAAAAAGAACAAATGTTCCTTATCAGTTACAATACATTCTACAGAAGAAAAATTAACTGAAAAACCATTGTCACAAAGTTGACTTATACTAATGAGGTTAGTCTTAAGGCCTTCAACAAATAAGACATTGTTCAAAACCGGGCCTTCTGGAATAGCAATTGTTCCCTTTCCAATAATTTTAGAAGAACGACCGTCTCCGAAAACAACATGTCCTCCGGAGATTTTCTCTAAAGTTTGAAAACTGTTTTGTCACCAGTCATGTGACGGGAACATCCACTATCCAGGTACCAAGACGAATTGTCATAAGCATGCAAAGAAGTATTAATGACAAAACAAGGGAAGATTTCACCTTTGCGCACCCAAACCTTTTTGGACTGCGTTGGCAATGAATGTGAAGTTATTCTCCTTGGTGAAAGCGTCTTGTTTGATTGATTGTTTTTCTTTGATGACGTCGTCTTGTTAGATAAACTACCAAGGCTCTTTTCCTTTGAAAGGTTCTCCTTTGATTTCTGGGGAATCACCTTTTTGGTAGTTGTTGCAAGAGGTGCTTGATGTGATCTTTTTGCTCCAATCTTGCAATTTCTTCGTATGTGCCCTGCAAAACCACAATGAAAACATACATTTGAACTTGTCGAACCCGAAGATGTGAGGTAAGGTTGTTGTCGTTGATTGCAGTGAATTCCGTCGTCGGAGGAGGAGATACCGACTGGGGGGCACAAAACTGTCCCAACCGAACTAGGACTGTCCACTTCGATTGTATCCAAGGCCGAAACGGTTTGTTTGACCAAGACCAGGCATCTTATCCAACTTGCTCCTTCTAGAAGAAAATCGCTTCAAATCATCTTTAAGTTGGAAAATGGTCTTCGTCATTTCCATTTTTTTCCTGACGAGCTCGGAGTAGAGCTTCAAGAAGTAACTTGCTTTATCCACCAGTTTTACGTGTTCCTTCTCGAAATGCTCATTTTTCTCTTGAAGGGAAACATTTACTTTGATCAAGTTATCCCTTTCCTCTTCAAGAGCGTTTGAGAGAGAAGTTGCCCTTTTTGCTTCTTTTTTGAGATCCTGCAATCTCTCTCTCAAACCCTTGTTTTGCTTTGCCAGTTTCTTTGAATCCTTTAAAAGTTTATGGTAGGCAAAAGCAAAGTCTTCACCTTCGGAATTACTCGATTCGTTGTCCGTTGCATTCTTTTCAACTTGGGAGGAGTTGGACAAGGAATCGGATGTACTTGCCATTAAGCATACGAAGGGTGAAGTTGTGGATACGTGGAACGCCGTTGCGTTGTTTTCTTCATCACTGGAAGATGACTCATTTGACGTTGAGGTGTCATCCCAAGTGACGGCTTGCATCGCTTTCTTCTTCGACGGATTCTTATTGGGACACTCCGTTGAGATATGGCCGTACCCTCGGCACTTGAAGCATTGGACTTGTCCCTCCGAGCTTTTCTTATCCTTTGAAAAACTCTCTTGCTTTCTTGACTTATAGCTTGAAGAACCTTTGAATTTCTACGACTTTACGAAGGATGAAGTTTTACTTGAATTACCCCTTCGAAAGTTTCGGCGAAATTTTCTTGTCAAGAGAGCAAGCTGCTTCTCGAAATCCTCCATAGTTAGGTTCTCGTTGTCGTCTGAGGAGGATGAATCCGCGTCTTCTTCTTTTGTTGTTTTCAATGCAAAACCTAAAGACTTAGAAGAGGATGCCTTTCCAGAAGAATAGTTAGTAGGAAATGTCATTTCATATGTTTGAAGTGCACCAACTAATTCTTCTACACGGATTTCGTCCGGGTGTTTAATAGTTTCAATGGCTGTAACCTTGTAACGAAATCTTTCAGGAAGAGTCCTTAAAATCTTTCTTACAACTTTAAATTCTGGAATTTTCTCTCCCAAGTTAGCACATGTATTCACGATGTCTTGCAATCGCGTATAGTAATCTGGGAAAGATTCATTTTCTGCCATAAAGAATAGAGTCAAACTTACTCGTAGCATTTACAGCTTTTGAATCTTCACAAGGTTTGTTCCTTTAGAAAACCGTGATTTTAAAAAAAAAATCCAAAATTTAAGTAATTTCCTAGATTATTTAAATGGCAAAAATGGGAAATTAATAATATAATAGTGGCCCTAAAATACCGACTTTTGATCGGAGCCTGATTTCGAACTGAAAAGAGATCACCAAGTGCGACCGTCTCGTCGAAACAAGAAAAGTTGATATCCACATATCAACGATCCACGGTCGGATCTTCCGCAAAACAGCGAAAGAAGAGTGGGCCCCACAACTTAAGTTGTGAATAGTAACCCCTGATTTAAATACCCTCTCGACCAACGTCCGCCGTTTCGCCGTCTGGACCCTAGACATAGGGGTAATGCGTAGTCAATCCAGCTATTTTCGACGTTTTGAGCACAATGGCACTGACGAAATTCGCGTTTGGCGATCCGGGTGCATCGAAGTGCGTGCATTGTACTATAACTTATCGAACTTTATGGCTCGAGATTTTATTCGAGCACCGTTTCAAGCAAGAAAATACGCTACTTGATAGGTCTCGACGAGCCGGACGTCGTGGAGAAGTCCGTTTCGCAATTCGACGAACCATTTTTCTCGAAATGCGTGAAAAGTGCCGAAAAGTAGGTATTTTCGCAAAAACCCTATTATTTTATGTGTCAAATTCGAAGAGGCTTATAGGTTAGGGTTCTGGGTACAATTGTTACCTACAGGTGGGACCCTAGAGTTTAGGGTTGATTGTGCAAGGGTGTGGATGCAATTTTTGCAAAATCTATGCATTAAACCCTTTGTGACTTTTGGGCTTCCTCGTGGGAGGTTACACGAGGTGGCTCTTGGGATTTCTAACTCCAAAGAGTTATTCCTCATAACCCTGGGTGCTGTGAGGCCGAGAAGACACAAACCCCATTGAGAAAAATCTGAGAGAGAGAGAGAAGAGAAAAGGTTGGAACCAAGTTGAACCAAATTGGTTTCTGGAGTTCCTGAGGTGTTTTCCTGCGTCTGTGGATCACCTTGGAGCTTGCCGTGGCTGCGCGAAGGAGGGAGGAGAGAACCGGCTTCTTCCATTCTTCTCTATCTCCGGCGAGGTAAGTCTCCTTAAATCAGTGGTTGTATGAACCCTAGACCCCTAGTAGTAGCTTATTTATGTTCTAAGGATGCTCCCTGCCTAGCCCCGAGCCCCCCATGCACGCTAGGTAGCCGGCGGGAGAAAGCCCCTCGCCGGAACCCTAGAATAGCTCCGCCGCGGCCAAACTTTGCAACCCGTGGTCCAAACGCCAAACCAAAATCATAGGGAGGAACTGTAGGAGATAAGGATCAACTCTACCAAATTCGGTAGAGTTTGATCAAGTGGTTAAGTTGCAGATCGAAACCCTAAAAATCGGGTTTCTTGCACCAAAGCCGAGCTTATTGCTCCGGTGCCGGCAAGCCTTATCACCTTCGGCCAATGGGCCGAGAAGCTTCCTAGGAGCAAATAGGTCCTATCCATGCTCTTGCATGGCATCCATGCAGCCCTGAAATGAGGGTGCCATGGATAACCCGAGAAAGAACTAAAGTGCGGTGGCCGGCTCTCCGGCCATCTCCGGCGGGTGGGGAGTGGACCAGAAGTTTGCTGGGACTATAAGGAAAATATCCATGTATGTTAAAAGGCTTCATGCAGCCTCGGGAGAATTTCACCATTAGAGGTGGTGAGCTCAAATCGAGCTTTGCTCCACCGCCGCCGCCGGGCCCTGTCGCCGGGCACGGGTTCAGGTAAGTTGGTATTGAGCTTTGGCAACTATGGGTGCAAGTGGTTGGGTCCTAGAGTCTCTTGTTGAATGGGTCACAAATTTCGAAGCTAAAGCTTCATCTTCAACCTCGGATTCCGGCCAACCAGAGGAGCAAGTATGGCCCAGACTTGCTGGGGTTGCTCCTGCAGCTCTAAGGAATAATTCCATCCATGTTAGAGAGTCCCAGATGCTGTCTTTGCAGAGAAAGAGCTCGGGCATTGGTTTGGGTGTTTGTTAAGTAATTGTGCACACTAGGTGTTTGTGATAATGCCTCAATGAGTTTTTGTATGGAATTGGACTTCGAGTATAATATGAAAGTTGCTCTATTTTGTCCTCTGAGCTTGATGCTCACTTCAGATCAAAGCAGATCTGTGTAGATTTATGTATGGAGCAATGTTGTTATGTTAGAAAGCAAAGGTTTTGGATCTGCTTGATCCAGCCGTTCTGGGCTGCACTTTGGCAAGCCCCTGTGTCCCTGAGGTGCCCTGAGCAAAATGCTCAGGTTGGTTTGCAAACAGCACATGTGTTTTAAAGAGTTTAGCATTTAAAAGCCTTAAATAAAGTTGTTTGGCTATAGGTTTGTTTTGGACTGTTTGCGAAGCCACGACAGTGAGCTCCTAGCTATTTTGGGGTCACTGGACGCGATGCTCGCGTCGGATTTAGGTTTTGGTGAGCCGAAGAAATAAAAATGCGTATAAGCTATGTTAGAATAGAGAATTATGGCCCGAAGTTTTCCTCGGATTCCGTGCTGCTGCAAATGGGTGAGCACGGTGTTCAGCAAGTCGAGTGTCACCTACTGGAGGTGACGGTTCGTAAAAATATTATCTCAGTTAAGAGAACGAGCGTAAATGGCTCTCAAAAAGCTTTAAAAGTGTGATTTTTGGAAACCCTAAGGGTCTTAACGCAATTGTAGCATCATGAACTGCCTAGGGTAGAGTGTTAATGATTCCTAAGCTTTTCGTTAGGAATCCAACGGCTCCCGTTGAGCGAAAATCGGATATCGGTCCGAGAATCGGCAAAATCGTCGATTTGACGGCATCCTGGTGGCAATCGCGCAATTCGGGAAATTGCGGCGGTTTCACCTAGCCGACTGTTGAGTCCCAGTAGAATCTGGTTGAGCCAGCGGCAAAGGGTTAAAGCCCGAGTCTCCCGGAAATCCAAAAGGAATTCCCGGGAGGGGCATTTGGTAATTTTTACAATAATTGAACATAGGGCTGCATTTGTCTAAGTGTTGTTGTCGAACTCTGATTTTTAAGTAGTCCAAGGTTTCGCGTTGATCTGGAAAAGATCTGGGTTTTAGTTGAGTTGGGGTTAGTGTGATTGAGTTGTTCCCTGATCAGCATTTTTAATTCAGGTTGGTACAGTTTTCGAGCTTTGTTTTGGAGTCGAAAGTTCACCTGCAAAACGACAGGTGGGTTTATCTTCGGTCCAGGCTTTATCATTTCGGCCCTCTGGGGTATAGTATTGGTTGGACCCCTGTTCTTGTAGCCTAGGTATATTTTGAGCCTGCTTTTTTATTGATCAGTTTCATTCTGCTATATGATCCTTATCTGCAAAATTGATTATATGATACCTTGCATGATTGATCTTAGTTGCTTCCAGTTATTATGATATTATTCTGGACATTGCCATGCCTGCTTGGTCATTAGCTAGTTTGCATACCTGATTATCAGTATTCCCTGATTATATCTGATTCATGTTATAGTAGTTGATGAGTATTTCTGCATATGAGTTGAGATTCAGTTGGTTTCTGATATTGCATCCCTGTTGGGATTTTGTCATTAGCTAGTTTGCACACCCTTTTGATTATCGATATATCCTGATCCATGTTATAGTAGTTGATGATTATATTCTGCATTTCATTCCTGTTGGAATTGTTCTGGCTAGTTGTTGATCATTGGAGTTGAGATTCTGTTGGCATACTACTGTTGCATCCCAGTGGGGATTTACTGATTATTCCTGCATTTGAGTTGAGATTCGGTTGGCATACTACTGTTGCATCCCAGTGGGAATTTTCCCGGCTTGTTGCCGATTACCCGGTCAGCGGACCGTGAGCTTGAGCATTTGCATTTGATCGCCCGCACCGCTGTACTTCACGAATATTAGCGGAATTGCTACCCGCAGCGATGTTCTTTACCGGTAAAGTGGTCAGCAGTGGCGACCCGTGACACCCAGGGGGGAATGTCAGCCAGGTGGTGCCAGGTGGGCAGTTTTACCTGAGGTCTGGTTGACCAATATGGTGGCTTGATTGGGTGTTTGGTAGTTCTTTCATTGATGCATATGTTGCCTGTTTAGCCTGCTTTTATCATATCTCATGATTACATGGTTCCTATTCCTGCTATAGTTATCAACCTATGCTTGCTTCAAGATTTTGTAAGTTTGCTTTTAATTACAGCTTCAAAACTATATCTGCTTATCCTAACGTGTTGACTATTACTATCCGCTAGTATTGTATGCCAGTAGGTACGATCTGCTATTTCTCGGCTCGTCGTGCCCACTGGGATACATGTACAGTGTATCTCACACCCCCTGGGTGACCATTTTTCAGGTCGGTCGGGTGTTGGGATGTCGGGACGTGTTGGTGAGATGCCGCGATAGAATGAACCCTGGATAGCCGTTATACTTATTGGCAGTTATCAAATTGTAAATAAATTGTAATAAGTTATTGTAATATTTATTTTGAGTTGTTTGGTTGTACGTAGTTAGTTACTCTGATGTTATTGCAAAAGCTTAGCCGTGCATATATAGAAAAGGCTCAATTCCAAGGGGGATTGGGACTCTTCTATATATGTGGCGGTCTGTCATGCCCTGGCTGTTTTAAAACTCTGATTTGGAAAGAAAAAAAAAATAAAATTTAGACGCTGTTTTTCGAACTCGGGGCCTGACAGTTCCCTCATGTGTAACTTGTAGAACATCCCAGATTTCTTTCGCAGTCTCACATGCCGAGACGCGAGAGAATTCAGTTTGCGACAAAGCATTAAATAAGGCGTTAATTCCTTTGCCATTGTAAGAAGATGAGCCAATCTCTTCCTTGGTCCATTTCGACCTAGGTTTGATGGTGTGAACATCAACAATAATTTCAGTTGGATTTGACCATCCTAACTCGATTGATTGCCACACCCGTTCGTCGATGGAAATCAAAAATGCTTTCATTCGTCCTTTCCAGTAGGCATAGTTTGCTCCATCGAAGAACGGGGGTCTGTTGTGTTTCCACCTTCAACCATTGTTTACAACCCTATTCCCGCTCTGATACCACTTGTCGGGTTATATCTAATATGGATCTAAATAGGGGAAAAAATACCTAGAGGGGGGTGAATAGGTGTAAACGATAAACACTCAAAAATCTTTGCGTAATAAAACCCAATGTGGAAATGAAAAATAACACGCAAGATTTTTACGTGGAAAACTCCAAAACCAGGAGTAAAAAACCACGGGACCGATAACACGGTGAAATCAACTAAGATTATAACACGTACAAAGGTGATATAACGCACTCACAGACGACTCATCCTTTTTTCATACGCTCCGAGTTGATCTTCTCCGCTCGCTCCGCAACGCGCCTCGAATCCACGATTTGCGTCCAACGCCGAATCCACGGCGTCCAATGTCGAGTCCATGACGTCTGACCTAATCCACGGTCTCCACCAAGTAGTACGTTTCGATCACACGAATCGTACCTCGCTCCGAATCCACGAGAGCGGTAGCACCTTGAATCCACAAGGCCACGCGAATCCACGCGCCGATTTTGGAAAAAATCGTTGTTTTGTTTGGTGGTGATGATCCACCGAATACTTAGATCAAAGATAGATCGAAAATGCCATCTAAGTATTCATTAATTTGATTCTACTCAAAATCTGAGTATGAAAACCTACAATCAAATTAATTAATATAGATGAAGAAAGATAGAATTAAATCTAGTTATTTCCTTTCTTCCTCTATATGTGGATCTATAAGTTTTTCTCCGTTAATATTTTTCCGTCATTTCCCGGAGTATAAAACTTATTGTGGATTACCCTAAAAGAAAGAATTAGGGTTTACTTATAGGTTAGAAACCATTGGAAGATGATAAAAATAAAAAACTAACCTTATCTGGAAATTTTCGGGTCGACAGTCCGGACTGAAATAATGCGATCCGGACTGTCGTCATTAAACAGAGTTTTTCCAGAAAGACCACGTTCGGGGTCCGGACTGAAATCCCACGGTCCTAACTGTTCATGCAGTTTCTGCAAAATCCACGTTCGGGGTCCGGACTGAACAAGATGTGTTCCGGACTAAATTTGCGCATGAACTAACCTATGTTCGGGGTTCGGACTGTAGTACTCTGATCCGGATCCTGAACATATAACATGTCCAGTTTTTAATTTTTATGCGATTAAAAACCCATCCAAGTGTTTCTACATTATAAGAAGTATTCGGATCACCAAGATTGTTTAGTTAAACTTACCTGATCCTTTTGAATTCTTCTTTCTTGAGATTGAGGTATATGATCCAAGTTTCTTCATCTTCAATCTTCAATCTTCAAGGCAAATGTGTACCGATACGTGATATAGTTTCGGAACACACCCTATTTCGGTACACATAAATGTACCGCAAAACCCGAGACCTTCAAACTTTCAACCTTATCAAAGGTGCAAATGTGTACTGGTACGTGATATAGTACCGGAAAACACCCTTTTTCGGTATGCATAAATGAACCACAAAATCCGAGAGCTTCAAGTTTTCAACCTTACCAAAGGTGCAAATGTGTACCGGTATGTGATATAGTACCGGAACACATTCAATTCCCGTATGCATAACCTGTACCGCAAAACCGGAGAGGTTCGGAATTACGTCCATACCAATGTGCAACTATGTACCGGTACTACATATAGTACCGGAACTCATAGTTCCGGTACGAATAAATGTACCGCAAAATTCGAGAGTTTCAAGCTTTCAACCATACCAAAGGTGCAAATGTGTTCCGGTACGTGATATAGTACCGAAACACATCCAATTCCGGTACGCATAACCTGTATCGCAAAACCTGAGAGGTTTGGAATTATATCCATACTAATAATTTAATAATTTAATAATTTAAGTTATTAAATTATATTAATTTAATATAATAATTTAATAATTATTAATTTTATAATTTTATAATTTAATAATTTAATAAGTTAATTATCTAATTATTTGATAATTAGTTAATAAAATAAGTAGATTAGTTAAAATATTAGATTAATTAAAGAATTAATACAATAATAAAAATTATATTTAATTTAATTAAATTTATTCTAAAATGTGAACTAAATAAATTGTAATATTTTAATTAAATTGTATTATTTATTTTAATATAATAATTAAATTTACTTTAATTAATTTAATAATTTAAGTTATTAAATTATATTAATTTAATATAATAATTTAATCATGATTAATTTAATAATTTAATTAGTTAATTATCTAATTATTTGATAATTTGTTAATAAAATAATTAGATTAGTTAAAATATTAGATTAATTAAAGATTTAATAAAATAATTTAAATTATATTTATTTTAATTAAAATTTTACTTGTATGATTTTAAATATTTAATTTAAGATATTTATTAAAAGAATTTATTAAAATTTATAATTTACTTGTATATAAAAAAACTATTCAAAAATTTTAAAATTTTGAAATTTTATAAATTTTTAAAAATAAAAAATTTAAATTTTATAAATTTGAATATCTTAAAATTTAAAATTTTTTAATTGAAAAAATAAAACAAGGTGGGAACAACAACTTGTCCCACCCGCCGGGGTGGGGGCCTCCCTTTTCTCTCTTTCTCGTTTAGAAATGGCTACCTGTACACCCCATAGCAGAACTCTTCTCGTTTGGGGTGTTAGGGTTTATTTAGGTTTTTACACGTATACCGGAACGAGAGTGGGCATGCTGGTACTCAGCTTGCGGAATCACATTATATTACCGGTGTCCGCTCTTTCTTCCTCCACCAGATACTCTGTAAACTCCCTCTTTCTCTATCTAAAAATCTCTCTACCGTAAATCTCCCTTAGATCTACTAGCAACTTGCATATATTTGTAAGTTTAACCTTTTATTTCTCAAGTTGATACTCTAAAATCCTAAATTTTAGGATTTGAGAAATTTTGTTATGTTTTTTTTTTATATTTATTTTTTCTAAATTTTCTTACACATCATACTATAAATTGATTATTACCAACTATCATAAAGTGTTCCAATCCCATTTTGTTCTCTTTTAAGGTTTGAGTAATTTTGTTATGCTTTTTTTTTTGTTATATTTATTTTTTCTGAAGTTTAAATATTTTGCAGAAGGGTAAGGGATTGCCATGAGGTATGCATCAGTTGTTCCTTTCTTTTATTTGCTAAGAGTTTGATAAACTTTTAATAAAGCTTGTTTGTATATGTTTCTAGAATATTTGTGGAAGTAAACAAGTTTGTGTAAAATAGCTTGTAACTTTTACCATTGAGTTCTTCTGTAGTTATCATGTTGATGCATTAAATAAATGATCATGAAACTCCATCAGGTGACTAAACCTTCCTACAGCTACTTTCCCATTGAATTTGGTAGTGCTTAATTACAGATACTACAACCCTCTAGAGGAAAAAATTCTTTTCTTTTTACTTTATATTATGTTGTTATAACTTCTTTGGTTCAACATATTTCCTCACCGGCAGCCATATCAATTATTGGATTTATTGTCTAAAGTCGAACCAATAATCATTTTGAAATATACTATGAAACATATTTTGGTGCAATTCCACATTTTTTCTTAAAAATATAATTTCTAGGTTCGCATGCTTTCAACATATTTTATGCACAATGTAACCGATGACACATTGCTTTCTCCCTGCTAATGACCCTCATAGAGCTAATGGCCGGTGGTGGCCGTCATGGTGGGTGTGGGTGTGGGTGTGGCCATGGCCGTGGCCGTGGAGGGAAACAATCTTCCAAGAGGTCACGTACAGATGATTCGCAGGGTAGTGATTCGGAACGATCTGAACATATGTCTGATGTAGAAATTGAGTCCATAAAGGGCAAAGGAAAAGCACCTATGACTACAAGTACACATAAGGGTGCGGACTCTCCTCCACGATAGAGCACACTGGTGGCCCAGTCATATCTGAAACGACACAACGAGAACGTCGATCAAAACGATCGGCAGATACGACACCTATTGATCCAAAATGATAAGAAGCATTTGCAAGCAGAATGTGCATTGGAGAGCGATATGTGAACTTCGAGGAGCTTACTAGAGAAGTACATGAATTTGCACAGCTTATGCAAAGGGCGCCCATCGAACCGGTCGGCATCATACATGGTCGTATGGGTTTCTGTGTTGAGCTGATTCGAGAATTTTATATGAAAGGTAAAATAATTGAGTAGAATTCAGACACCGAAAATTATATATTCGAAACATATGTTCATGGTGTCAAAGTTGTAGTGACTCCAGTAACAATTGGTGCCATCTTTGGATTAAATTTGGGCACAAGTGGAGTGCATTATACAGGTGGAACGATTCAACATTCCGCACATTGGAACTCAATTGTAAATGCTCTCTACAAGTAAGGAACAATAACAAATAGATTGTACGTTGAATCAAAGGATTTGAGACTCGAGTATCACATCCTTTCCTTAATAGTGTGCTACAATATTTTGCCTACATTGGGTACAAAGAGGATTTGATGGGATAAACTTGTTGTATTATATTTACTTGGTCACCCAGAGCAAGCAGATGGAATGAACATCAATATTCCATCACTGATTTGGCAATCAGGATGGCACATTTGGTTCAAGGTACAGTGCATCGCGATCTATTACCTTACCCTCTTTTGATCACACGAATTTTGGATAATCAAGGGGTAGATATAACTTGCGACAAATATGATTATAGCTTGGGTTCTATCGACGGAGTCACCTTGGCAAAATCAATAAGTACTTTGAGGAAGTTTCAGCAAGTAAAGGCCTACACTGAAGCAACTTCGAGGCCTCCGGCTCGTCGTCAGGAACATCACAACTTGTCCGGTCCCCAAGAGATTGTTACATTGGAGTCTTTGCATCGAGATGTGTAGTCACTGAAGAAAAGAGTAGAAGGCTTCAAGAAGCTCGAGGAAGGTTTAAAGAATTTTTTTTGATTTCCTTAGGTGCCGAAAGGACGATGCAATTCCAAGTGCAGCCGAACCTAGTTCCTGACATCAACTTGATCCGGTCACTGCATTAGAGGGAACACGGCCTAGTGGAGAAGGTGATGATCCCGACGATGATACCAGCCATGAGAACGAGTGACTTCTATGTTTATTTTTAAATTTTAACTTTGATTGTTTGACTATCGTGATCGATCGTTGTACCAAATTATGGTACAGTGCTATCCATTATGTTGTACAGAATATCATTCTTTTATTCAGGCATTAGATGAATACGTTGGTTCTGTTATATATGTTGTATTGTTATTTATGCTGTCCAGAACTTGAATTGTTGTATATGTTTGTTCAGTGTTGACATAAAGGTATTTGATATTGCAAGATACTTTAGTGAGTAGTGTGCATTGTGTACGTATTCTTATACCATTCTTCTATATGGCTGTACTAATCATTGATGCCATCTAATATATGACGCACCCTCTCATGTGGGGTTTGTAATGTGCATTTTTTTAGTATTAATGTGCGTAGATGCTATTTGTGTGTTACGGGTTTAATGCTGTCTTCTAATATTTGAATCAACCTACGCTAGAGCGGGTACTCCTCCATACTAGAGATTACTGTGGAGGAATCTCCTCTCTAAAATGTGAATCAACTGGCATAACATTGTGCATCATGTGCGTATTACTGTGCCTATATGTTATATGGGTCTACTAATAAATGAGCGGTCTCCTATTGAGCTATAGTACAACCATTGATTTTGTACAGCTATATATGATATTTTGTATAGTCTAAAGTGAAAAC
Source organism: Tillandsia leiboldiana (assembly GCA_029204045.2). NCBI lineage: Eukaryota > Viridiplantae > Streptophyta > Magnoliopsida > Poales > Bromeliaceae > Tillandsia > Tillandsia leiboldiana. The sequence continues at coordinate 10,095,304 of CM055062.1, forward strand.
GGGCACACTACTATCAGTCAATCTAAAGTAGGGGCTAAGATGTTCCCTTTTGGCCGATGAGAGACCGCCAATTGATCGATACAAGTGTTTCCATTTGCTTTTAGACTGTACAAAACCTCATATTTAGCTGTCAGCTACCAATTTACAGCTATATATGAATCTAATGTCTGAATTCACCTGCAATGTTGGGCCAGGACATCTTACTGACTGATATATATGATAAATAATTAGATCAGACGACATATGATAGATATTTACATATAAAGAGTTCAATACGCACTACATGATAGTGGGGCATACCCTATAAGATAATACATGCATCTACCAACTTTATGACTGTTCCCCACATAAATATAGTTGTACCTTAGCAATTTTATAACAATCATTTTTTTTTTGTAATTCACAAGTGATATATATTTCATATACGACTATACAATGTATCAAGATACATGCTGCCACCACCTTATCTAGTAAGAGGGAATTTTGATTAAATGAACACTATTGCGTGACAATACATACCCCTTAATTTCATTGTGTCAATTCAATTCAGACATTATACGTGTATATCACCTACACGTGAAGTTTTGTAAACATTATATAATAAAGTGTACCATTCATATATAACCAATATATAAATTCATTACAAGGGGCGGGATACTCATATATCTTTCCCACATAAGTTATAACATGATGAGAACAAAAACCCACTGAGAACAAAAAATACAAGTAAAAAAGACCACCCCCAACTTCTTTTACTAGCAGCAGTTGCAGCAGCTTCATCGCGCAATCTATTGTTACTTAATAGTAATCCATTAAGTATAGAAATACTTGGGCTCATAAACGATGCATCATACCAATTGAAATCATTGCATGCACCATGCTCCTGCAAATTGGGAGGCAATCTAAATTATAGGTCTCAAATATATATAATGGATGACAAAATAGTATGTACGCTATATAGATTACCCTATATCTCGGACAGCCGTAAAACCTCCGCCCCGGATTATTCTGCGTCCAAGATATTTTCATGACACAAAACAATCCACAATGGCAATAAGGTGTATTTGGGATGCTTCGATTGCTCAAGGATGTAAAGCTCGAATCCATCTAAGGTATAATATTAAGATAGTATAAGACATGCATACAAATATTTGAAAAAGAGATATGAAATAAATATAATAAAATATGAACTATTATACATTGTATTGAAACTAAACGTACAATATTAACGCACAATTATACAACGGTGAACTATTGTGCATTGGGATGAAAAGAAAATTGTAATTATTTTTTAATAGATACACAATGTTAAACCATTTTACTATATTTCATACAAAAAATAGAGAGGACAAATTCTATACCGAAGAGGTAGTATGCGGCGGTTATCTGTTGAGCGTAAGGGCGACGTAGGAGGGCAAGGATCGAGAGGTTCGCTACCACCTGTCGAAAGCGTTAAACGAAATAGGATGCGGGGAAGGCGGAAGCAGCCCGTCTAGGGCTCCACCACGAAAAACCTGTGCATATCCCGTTAGAAATAACAAAACCGAAATCATTCAAAAAAATAAGAGAATGAAAGAATAATAGAAACACAAATCTAAAAAACTCACAGAGAAAGAAAAATAATTTCACAAATAGTTGAAAGATTAGGAAAAAACTAATTTGTAGATAAAAAGGAATAAACACAGGCAGGGGCGATGTTGTTGTTGCTAGGAGGGCTGGGATGCCCGGACAGAGTTCTGAGAGGGAGCGCCCCGCTTCATTGGATGGGGGACAGGCCAGTGGATGGGGATCGACTAGCCCACAACGGCCTCAGTTTCAGGGCCATGGGCATTCAGACCGGCAGGGGCTTGGTGGACCCCAACAGCGACAGCAGCGACCAGAGCGATGACAGCGACCGGAGCGACGACTCGATGGCAGTTTCTGCAGCAGCGATAGGATAGGTGTGTCATATGCGGTGGGTTGCACTCACCGCCGCAGTGTATGTGACGCCCCAACTTTCCAGGGGGTCACCCATCCTAGAACTACTCTAGCTCTAGCACGCTTAACTCTCTCAACCTCTTGGGTCTTACTACCACCCAAAATGCTATAGCCGGGTTAAGAGATTTAGTCCTATTATATTATTTATATATAGGACTAATACACATTCCATGGGTGTCACATTCTCCCCCCCTTTAAGCCCTGACGTCCTCGTCAAGCTCAACGACACTCACAAGCACCAGGCGATATGAGACTCTTCTCGCTAGCCTTAACCGACCTTGTGGGGAGCTACACTCCACCCACAACGGTCATTAGCCGGGGTGCCTCGCTCTACCCACTATATAACCCTGGCTCAGCAGAGACTCATCTCACATTTCCGGTTGGTGAATGGCACTGATACCAACTGTGACGCCCCAACTTCCCAGGGGGTCACCCATCCTAGAACTACTCTAGTTCTAGCACGCTTAACTCTCTCAACCTCTTGGGTCTTGCTACCACCTAAAATGCTATAGCCGGGTTAAGAGATTTAGTCCTATTATATTATTTATATATAGGACTAATACACATTCCATGGGTGTCACAGTGTGACCACAGGTAGGGGAGGTGTTTTTCTTGTCGACAGTCGGGACATCTCCAGGCAGCGTGCCCCCGAGTAGTGCTCACGGTATTGCCGCTTGCGACGGCACCACCATTACCCCTTCAAGATGTAGGAGCTTCTCCGATTTACTGCCAGGCAAATAGGGCCACGACATCGAGGCAGACAGAGCGACGACCACCAGCACCGAGTCGATGAGTCTGCGCAACCCGATTGGAGAGGTATCATTTTTCATTACAGCTGTCTGAGTTAGAGCATGTTTGCTACCGACGCATCTCATGCATGTATTAGTAGAGCATTTTGCATCCCTACATGGACTAGAGGTAGGGCCGTTACCACGTACACTTGAGGTGTGGGCTCCTAATTAGGTTTTGTATGTGGAGGAGATTTGTGGATTATGTTCAGTGCAGTTGAGGCCGTGGATTATACCAGCAGACTTGCTAGTTCTGCGGCAGCCACAGGACTTTGACTCGGTGCGTTGGATTAATTGGCGCGGTATCATGTGATGTTTGATTATGGAGAGAGGACTTTGACCTTCTACGAGCCGGACAGGAGGAGTTTGTTTACAAAAGCTGTTAGAGTACGCTGTTTGCAACATTGACCTCATCGGCGAGGGTCAAGCAGATATAAGCCGAGGATGTATTGCCTTTTTAGCGACAATGGCAGAGGTGCCTACGATGGCACCAGGACTCAAGGGTATCTTTATTGTCCACGAGTTCCTGGGTGTGATCCACCTGAGCTAACGATGATGCCGCCGAACATGGAGATTGAGTTTGTGATTGATATGGTTCTGGGAACTGCGCCAATTTCGAAGGCACCTTATTTGATGGCACCAGTAGTGCTGAGAGAGCTGATGGCATAGTTGCTAAAACTGATGGATAAGGGGCTGTTAGACCCAACGTATTTTTGTAGAACACCGGTGTTGATCATGGGCAAAAGGAAGGATAACTGAGGCTTTGAGTAGACCTGTAGTCCGGTTACCACCAGTTAAGGGTGAGGGCCGAGGGTATTTCCAAGACAGTGTTTGGAACACGGTGTGGGCATTATGAGAGTACAACGAGGCCAATTGGATGGGCTAATGCCCTGCTGTGGGTTATGAATAATTTGGATCTGAATAGGGAAAAAATCACCTAGAAGGGGGGGTGAATAGGTGAAAACAATAAACACACCAAATCGTTGCGTAAAAATAACCCAATGCGGAAAATAAATAAAGTACGCAAGATTTACGTGGAAAACTCCGTCACAGGAGTAAAAAACCACGGGACCGATAACACGGTGAAATCCACTAAGATTAAACATGTACAAGGTGATTTACCGTAACCCTACGACTCAACCTTTTCCATACGCTCCTAGTTGATCTTCTCCGCTCGCTCCGAACGCTCCTCGAATCCACGATTTGCGTCCTAACGCCGAATCCACGACGTTCAACGTCGAATCCACGACGTCCAACCGAATCCACGGTCTTCACCAATGCGGCACGTCACGATCACACGAACGCGCCTCGCTCCGAATCCACGAGAGCGGTAATACCTTGAATCCACAAGGCCACGCGAATCCTTGCGCCGATTTTTGATAAAATCGTTGTTTTTGTTTGGTGATGATCCTCCGAATACTTAGGTCAAAGATAGATAAGGAAATACCATCTAAGTATTCTTCAATTTGATTCTACAAGAAATAGGAGTTTTGAAACCCTAGAATCAAATTGAACAATAGACGAAGAAACATAGATTAGATCATGTTTTGCTTTCTTCTCTATATATGAGGATTTTTATCCTACGGTTTTTGATAACCGGGATTATTTTGGATTTGATCCTTTTTCGGATATATGAATTTTTTTCTAAAAGATGAAAGATAGGGTCTATTTATAGGTTAGAAACCTTTGGAACGAGATAAGCATAAAAAACTGACTTAACAGAATTTTTCCCGCACGGCGGTTCGGACTGGATTTGGCTGATTCGGACTGTCGTCTTTTTTCAGCAATTTTTCTGAAAAAATAGTTCGGGGTCCGGACTGAAACAGGAGAGGTCCGGACTGTCCATGCGATTTTGCAGAATTAAAGGTTCGGGGTCCGGACTGAAACAGGGGTGGTCCAGACTGGAAAATTGCATGAACCAAACCATGTTCGGGGTCCGGACTGGACGTAGCTGGTCCGGATCCTGAACTTCCTTGTTGTCCCGTTTTTGATTTTTATGCACTAAAAACTTATCCAAGTGTTTCCAAACTACACAAATGTATTCGGATTACCAAAATTATTTAGTTAAACGTACCTGATCATTCCGAATCCATTTTTATTGAGATTGGTGTATATGATCCACAATTCTTCATCTTCAATCTTCAAGACTTTTACCACTTCACGAAATACGCCAAAACAAAATCCTTAACACCTGCTGCCTTTATGGATTTGATGAACCGTGTGTCTCAGCCGTGCTTAGACAAAGTTGTGGTGGTTTTCGTCTTTGACATCTCGGTTACCCTGGAGTGTTATGGAGCTAGAGGAATCCTTGAGGATAGTGTTACAGCTCCTGTGATAGAGGAAACTGTATGCCAAGCTTGAGAAGAGTAAGTTTTGGCTCCGAGAGGTTACCCTTAGGATCTTGTTGATTCAGCCGTTGGTGTGGCAGTGGACCCGGCGAGGCTTGATGTGTAGTCCCCTCTGTCAGACAGGATCTGAGAGTGACAGAGTAGAGGAGCGAGAGCAGAGTGATAGCCACATCGGGAACAACTTCAACACTTCTCTCCCATTTTCAATTCCTTATGCCGTGGCTTTGCGAATGGGCCGAAAACTTCGAAAGGCTGCTCTAGAAATGGAGACTGTGCCGGAACCTATTCTTGTTTGATTGGGGTGAAGGCACTGGCCTTTCGAGATTTTTGGACTTTTCGCCATTTTCGACGATTTTCTAAGTTGAGAGTGGTGGTTGATGATGTTCCTAGTGTTGGACTCCTTCCTTTCTTGGATGGTTGTGTGGGTATGCTCCAGGTCTTTTTGGATGAGTTGGTATCAAGGATGTGATTTTGGAGTGTTTTGGATCAGTGGTTACAGGATTGCTTCTTCTCCCCCCCACGACTTGTTGGAGTCCTTGATGTTTTCTGTGTCTCAACTCAGAGGAGACATGAATTGATTCCTCGCCCATGATGCACTCGCTCCACTTGAGATCAGTGAGGGTCTGGGGTACGAGGGATGCCGCTATGAATCCTAGCGTGAGAGATGAGGGGATTGCGCAACTGGGCCATACCGTACATGTTGATGTTGAGGAGTAATCACGAGGTGTGAGTGGTGGTTTGGGAACTAGAGACGGTGTTGATGGATACCTACCCCTCCGGGTTTGAGACTCCCGTTTGAGTTATGTTAGTTTTGAGGACGAAACTTTCTTTTAGTAGGGGAGGATGTGATGCCCTGAATCTCTGTGAAGGTTACCAGCATCATTGCAACATGGTCAGTGGCTTGTGGATGCTCATTTTTTTGTGTTAGAGTTAGTTTCGCCCAAAACGGACGTGACAAATGGATTCGGCGTGAAAAAGGATCAATTTGACCAAAAATTGCATTTGCTGGCGGATTTGGACACCCGGAATCGTGTGTATAGAGATGTGGACCACAGAGGCAACCGGAGGGGCCACGAGTCGCGCTGCTATTGGTGCCGTACAGCCACGTGGCGGCGCGGGAGTGGCTGGTGTTGCTGGCTCGGTAGGCGCGATCCACGCGATCCATGTGAGCGTCGCGGGCAGCGCGGGTAGGTGCGCGGAGGCCATGACATGCGTCAGCGCACGATTAGGCGCCGGGAACGCTCGTGGATTGTATAATGTGCCACGTGTCATCATGCGATTGGCGGAGGTCGATTGCGCTGTCGGGCCGCGATTGGATAAGCGGGGGACATGCAGCTTCTTCTGATTGCCGGAGTTGTTGACCGCGGGATCAGGCGCAGATGGGCTGTGAGGACCCGAATCCCCACTTAAGGGTTTATTGATGGATTAGTGGCTTCTGGGAGTGTCTGTGCGTGTGTCGGGCCCAAGAAATGGATTCCCGGTGTAAATTGGGAGCAAGTTTGCTTAACCGGAGGCCTTTGGAAAATTTTAGAAGTGGAATTGTGCCAAACGGACATCGGATTTGGATTCAGCGCGCGAAAACGATGAAGATGGACTATTTACTTGTATTTTTCGGAGCCCGGAGGAGAAAACACGGATTTCGAGGTGTTTGGGCACTGTTCCGGCGGCCGGAGAGGTGGCGGCGGCGGAGGCGCAGCCGCTCGGTCCACCGCGGAGGCGTGCACCCGGGCGCTGGCCATGTGGCGGCTTCCTGTTGGCCGGCGCAGCAGGCGCTGTCCACGGAAATGACATAGGTGTACGGTGGACCGAGGGGTGGACACGTGGCGGCTCGTGACTGGCTGGCTCTTGTGCACGCGGTCCACGCAGCGGCGGAGGCAGGTGGCCGTACAGACAGGGCGGTCGGGGGCGACGTGGGGGCACCACGTGGCGCCCCGCGATTGGCCGGGCGCAGCCACCCCACGCCCGCGTGTCGGGACACGCGGCGCTGCGCGGGTGAGCGGGCGCGCGTGCGCCGGGCGCGGGCAGTGTCGGCGGGACGCGTGGCGGGCTCTGGAGCTTTCGGGCGGGCACAGTGTTGGGCCGGGCCCAACACTGTAGCGGCCCGATAGTTCCGGGCGCCCGGAATTGGGCCCAAAAAGCCCAATTTTGGGATTTTTTCGGGTTGAGCCTATTTAGACCCTCTTTCAGCCCATGTGAGAGGCTTTTCCCGAGCTCCCCTGCCCTTGGACCCTTCAGTAAAGTTGGAGCTCCTCGTGTTGCGCATCGTTTGGCAGAGGCTCGAATTTTTTGGAAGCCGCGGCGTTGACGACTTCAGCATCGTAGAGCAGAGCGACGATCTTTCATCGGAGGTCCGTTATCGTCGTAGTTCGGTATGAGAGGTCCACAGAGCTACTTCGACAGTATTTTTGGACGATTTTCACGGTGTTGGATTCACGAGAGGTAGATCTACGATTTCTGTATTGCCCACTTCTCTCGGATTTGAGCTTTTGTTGTGGTTTCTGGTACATTTTTAACCCCCTTCTCTGCTGGTGGAGTTTATGGACAGCAGCCCTTGCCGGAATTTTATCTCCGTGCTCGAGCGTTGGATCGAGACGAGCTTATACACTTTTTGCATCTACTCGTCGCGAGGATTATCGTCGTATTTTTACGGGATTTTTCTGAGACTTGCCCGAAGGTATATTTTTTCCCCTTTGCTGTGCAGAGTATTACAGTTGTGTGATTGTGAGGTTTTGCGCACCCTGTGTTGTGGAATTTGTAACTCAGCCTACGGGGCTCGGAATTGGACATGCAGGTACCCGTTTCGAAGGACTCGACGCGACGATCGTAGCAGTATTTTTATTGGATTTTTTGGATAATTGTTTATAGGTGAAAAATGCGCATTTTTGGGACTGTTCTAGCAGATTGGTTGTACTTGGGTTTTTGGTGGAATAAAGTGTAATCATGGACTTTTTGTTGTACACAGGGGCATTTGCGGGTGTTTGTGAACCCGTTGGTGTTGAGGATTAGTGGAGGTTGTTGCTCCTGGTATTTTTTCAGCTGTTGGACCTTGGACAGTTAGCGTTCTCAGGTGGGTGGCCTTGTCTCCAAGAATGATGGACTGTACATTAAATCTGCTATTGTAGGACTATGCATGATAGTGAAATTCTTGTGTAGCATGCTAGAATGTAGGAATTGCTATTCCTTGTATTATCTGATGATCTTGTCATCTCCTTGCTTTCTATCACCTGTAAAATTATTGTTATCTTGGAACTTGACCTAGCACCCCCGTCATATGCTGCATGTGTAACCAGACCAGTAGAAAACTCCAACTTGGGCTAGGTTTATTCTGCTCTAGACATCCACACTTCTTATTTCTTTCCTGGACATAGTGTTATACTCGCCCGGGTAGTGGGCCGAGTGGTCGGGATTCTTTTTAGTGTGGGATGCATGTTACACTCGTGCTTGGGAGCAGAGTGGAGTTTGGTAGATGTAGTTGGTCGTCCATCTGTGGCGGGAGTCGTTTGGGTAGACGGTGGTCCCGAGATGTTTTATTTTCCTGTTTTATTTGTCGCCGCTGTGTTAGTGGTGGCTGTATATCAGTGATAGCAGGACCTTGAACCCAGAACCCTTTTGGACACACACATGATTTTAGTCAACCAATGTTTTCTTCCAAGCATCGTAGGGTCGCATGAGTCTGTTCTTGTTTGATTGGACGAAGGCATTTGCTCTTCGAGGTTTGGATATAAAACTTGTTTTCAATTGTTTTCCTAAAAAGAACTAAAAATCATTAAATATGGATTTCTTCCAGATCAAATGGCTTTCAGTAAGAAATGTCACCTTTTTCCTATAAATTTAACCTCTGGAGATGATTCGAGTGGTCTGGGTTCTAAGGGCTGCCTTTTTCTTTGGGACGAGAACAACGAGATGCTATGCCTAGAGCCTGTTCTTGTCTGATTGGGTTGTAGGTTCTAGTCTTTCGGGGTTTCCGGACCCTTTATTGTGTCTGTATGTGGAGTTTATCCTGTTAGTGAGTCTGCAGGTTGGGTTGATGTTCTGTTGTTGGGAACCGTTGGAGTTGACGGTGGTCCCGGGTCGTTGAGTGTTGTCCGACCAGTTTTGTTAGCCCTGAGTTGTGGGTCGATCCCGGTTGTGGAGTATCTCCAGCCAGTGTGTTTTGTGCTGTGAGTTGTTGGAGAGGCTAGTGTCTTGTGATTCGAGAGAGCTGATCAGCTGAGTCGTCGAGAGTGCTCCGACCGTTGTGCGAGATGTTTGAGGATCCTGAGTTTTTCCGTTCTGAGCGTGAGCGTGGATTTTGGACTATAGCCTGCAGTGCCACTTGAGCTCGACAGAGTGCGCGGATACCTTTGTCCTCGTTGGGGTCGCTCCCCTCGAGTGCCACGTTCGGGGTGGGTCTGCACTTTGGTATCGCGACTTGTCGACGCCGTCCCTCTGACTGGGCCAGTTTTGGCAGTTACGGACACAGTCCTTCTGGCTGGGCCAGTTTTGGCAGTCACGGACGCCCTACGACAGTCCGGTCCTACGTGGATGTAACGACAGTAGGTAGGCGCAGGTTTGACTGGACCCGAGGAGGCAGTCAGGTAGATTGGGTGATCTGAGTTGAGGGATAGTAGATGCACCATGTTTTCATCTGTTCCACTTCTTGAGCATCTAGATAGGGGCATAGTAGCTGTAGAGTTATTCTTTTCCAGCTCTTTCTTTCAGTATTTCATTTGTTACATCATGCCTCTAGTAGACTTAGTGGGCAGACCGTTGGGCTTGTTGGCGGCACTCACTGAGAACTACTGTGGGATGTAGTTCTCACACCCGTCGTGGTGTCTTTTTCCCCAGGGACTTCTACTCCTGTTCCTGCTGCTCCAGCTGCTGCTTCTTCAGATCGAGGTAAGGGAGTCGCGAGCTAGATCCCTACCAGTCATCGTCCAGAGCGTAGATGTACCCTTATTATTTTGAGAGTTTCTTGTTGAGAGACTTTTGTAGTGAGGTATAGAGTTGTACTTTTCTTTCATAGTTGAGAGACTTATGTACTTTTGGTGAGGACTTGGTGTTGTATTTTTATTATTTCAGCTTTTACTCTTCAGCTCTGATATCTGTTTAGTATAGTATCTTTCTTTTGCAGGTTTGACGCTTCGTCTATACGGGGTTCACCGTATGGGCGGCGGATCTGTTAGCGAGTCCGGGTCGCAGTTTCGACCCCGGGGCATGACATGGGCGACGCTTGGCGGTGATGGACGGCTATGGTTGATCCGGGCGCTTGTCGCAGGGCAACCATAGGAAGATTCGGGCGCCCGAATCATCTTCCTGGGCCCAAAAGTTGGGAATTTCCTAGATAGTTTTTGGGCCGTAAATAGCTCCCAACGTCTACCATTTTGAGACTTTTGGGACTCAGCTTTTGGAGAGCTCTTGCAGAGGAGAGGCCTTCCACCTCTTCTTTATCTCCACTACCATTGAAGTATCCAAGGAAGCTTCTACACCATCTTCTTCCTCAAGTTGGAGAGCTCCACCATTGTTGCTGTTTTCAGCCAACTCCGTCACAGCTCAGTGCAAGGCTTTTACAGGACAAATCCTTTAGATTTTCTGGTTGATTTTTAGTTTGGGATCTTCACAAGAGGTAGGCCTACAACTTTGACACTGATCACTCTGTCACGCCCCGGGTGTAAACCAGAACCCGGGCCGGTGCACAAATCCGCCGTGCACACGGAATTTCCCGTGTACACGAAGCACTGGTAACCTGCTCAGATATAAAAGATATAATAAAGGAGCATACAACAGAGATGAACTAAAACTAATACATCTCAGACCACAGCTGGAAAATAAAAGTACAATAAAACTCTCAAGTAAATACATATGTCTCTCCCAGCTCACCAAATAAAATACAACCAGCTGGCCGAAGCCAGACCCAAAATAAATGAAAATACATCTGTCTGAGTGTATAGGGGATACAACCAAAATACTACTATGCTCGCAGACGGGTAGACGACTATCTAGTCCGCTAACCTTTTACCTCGATCTGCCGAAGATGGTCCAGCTACTCCCGCAGAAAACTCTGCAAAACAGGGGAGAACAAAAAGAAGAAGGATAATGGGGGTAAGAACTACTATGAAAACAGTAGCCTCCCCTAGTGGGTTAAGCCTCAAACTCAAATAAGCCCACTAGGACAACCAGAGGCGAAAAGGAAAGAGAGGTGTATGAATATAAATGCTGAAGAAAGCTACCACTAATATGCCTCTAAATGCCAAGCTAATAAGAATAGCTAAAAGTATGCATCAGTATCTAAATGCCTGCCTGAATAACCCAATCCGACCGCCAGTAAACACTGGTGCTGCCTGCTCTGCCTGCCGCATCGGGTATGCCATCCCACGCATAACATCGATGCAAGGAAGGAGTCTCAAGGACTCAAAGCCAGCCTGTCGCACACTCCGGAGTGGCACTCGAGGGGAGCAACCCACACGAGTAAAGTAACAAGTAACCAATATCAATATATAGCAGGACTGGATCACGACTCTGATCAAAGTGGGAAAACCCCATCCACTAAAGAAAGCCCGATCACCCCCGATCTGATGCAACCGAAAATACCCGGTCGACCGCCCAATGCCCGCGGTCGCCGCAATACCCCACAAATCCCCCAATCAAGTCCGACCCGTCATCCCTAATCCGATGCACAAGTCACTATCCGGTCAACCGCCCAAAGTTCGCGGTCGCCGCAATACCCTGCCCTCAAGCCAGCCTGTCCCAGATCCCAAGAATCTGACTACACTATCTCAAACCCCCTGCTAGCACCCGAGCTACAAGTACCCTGAGTCTAAAATGAAGGAGAAAAGTAGAAAGTATGGTTTCTCCTAAGGCAAGTTCCAGCATGATAGTGTAGTATAAAAAGGTGGCCTATCTAGATGTCCATACAAGCATGCAAGTGTTCTCAGATAGAATAAAAGGAAAGCATCTAATAGTACTCTCAAATAGGTTAGATCATTTGTCCCAACATGATAATCCCCTTTTTGCATAAATAACTAAGTACTAACTAGCATGCATATGTATCCCCACAATAATATTCCAAGATGACGATAATTGCATAAGAACCCTGAGTACAAAATAGAGTATGCCTGCCTATACCACATGCACCATGCTTACAATAAATAAATCGGCCCTTTTCTTTATTTTCTTGACATAATAGTACCCCTTTCTAAAACCATAACCCTCATACAAGCAAGTTCTAACATACAGTCCTCTTTGTCTCAATAGGCATGCAAATATCGATCCTAGGGTGCAATTAGCCTTTTTAACACAGGAATCACTCCAATATGCCTAGTGGGTAGTCAAAAAGTGAGAGGTTCGCAACAACACCCACCTCAAACGCTAACTCCAAATCCAGGAAGCACTCTCGCCCAAGAATACGTCGCCCGCCGCAACAACTGCAAAAATACCAACCGGTGCCCAATTAAACATACAAACCCACATTCAACCGTTGTCCAAAAACAGTCAAGAACAGGCTCGGTTTTCACCTGTAGGATGGACTCCGAAAAATCCAACAAAAATACCGCTATGATCGTCCCGTCGAGTCCTTCGAAACGAGTACCTGCAGGTCCCAAACCGAGTCCCGTAGGCCGAGTTATAAATTCCACAACACAGTGAGCGCGAAACTCCACAAACAAAAACACTATAGCAATCCGCACAGAAAAGGTGGAAATTATACATTCGGGCAGGCCTCAGAAAATTCCCAAAAAAATACGCCGATAATCCTTGTGATGCGTAGATGCGAAAGGAGTATAGGCACGCCTCAATCCGCTGCTCGAGCATGGAGAAAACCTCGAAACAATCCGGTGCTGTCCAAAAACTCCGCCGCAGAAAAGGGGTCACAAGAAGCTCGAAAATCTCCAAGAAAAACTCGAAATGAGGGGGAGATAAAAATACAAAAATCGTAGCCCTACCTGTCGTGAAGCGAACGGTGCAAGAATCGCCTAAAAAGATAGTCGGAGTAGGCCGAGGGAGCTCGCGCAGCAAAACGGGACGGAGAAGATCACCGGCGAAGGAACGTCATGATGCGCCGAAGAAATGAAAACCTCAAAGTGCGTGCCACGTAAAATCCCAGGAATCCTCCAGGTGGTGCAGCACAGGTGGGGGAGCAACTTTCCTGAAGGTTCAATAGTGAGATATAGGCTCGGAGAAGAAGAAAAGAGAGAAAGAGGGCGGCTCGGGCCTTTATATAGGCCAAAAGAAACAAATCAAAAAAAGACCAACATGTCCCCGGATTCGGGCACTCGGACAAGATTCGGGCGCCAGAATCCGCGGAAAGATCCCCTCTACTGTGTGCGCCCGAATCTCCCTAGGCTTGAAACGTGTCCCGAACACGGGACAGCCGTGCAAGCCCAGCCGGGCGCTGCCACGTGTCGCCGCAGTCAACGGGGGTAGGTGGCGCCCGTGAATAGCGGGGCGCCACGTGCCCCCCCCCCCCCCCCCCCCCCCCCCCCCCCCCCCCCCGCGTCATGGGCCGCACGTGCGGGCAGGCGTCTCTGACCGTCCTGCCACGCACGCGCCCCGAGGCGGCCCCCGGCGCCTCCTTGCACCGCAGCCGGTGTGCCCGCCAACCAGAGGCCGCCACCTGTCCCCTGCACCCAGACCATGCACCCACTTTTGGGTTCCATGGACCGCGCCGCGTGCGCCGACCAACCGGGGACTGACACGTGTCCCCCGCCCTGGTCCATGCACCGTCCGCACTGTAGATTTCACACCAAGAGCCCGCCTATCCTGTGGCGCCACGTGTCCCCGCGCTGGGTCTATGCACCCTGCCGCGCCGCTCTGTGGACCGAGCGCTGCAAGCCGGCCAATGACAAGCCGCCACGTGGCATGCCAGTGGTCTACGGTCCCCCCATGCACCAGAAACCACTGAAAACTTTCGGGAGTCCGATTTTGGGCCTCCGGACTCAGAAACAAACAAGCAAATAGCCGTTTTCAAGCGTTTTTCCGCGCTGAATCCAAATCCAACCTCTGTTTGGCCCAAAACCTTTTCTAAAATTCGGCAAATGCAGCCGAAGGCCAATCCAGCACTAGATACCACACATGGTCCATCTGTGGCATCCCTTGATGGACTATGGGCCAGACACACCAACAATAGGTGTTTCACATTGTGGATTCACGGGAAAACAGCATAGGGACCCGGACCACTACATCACTCCTCCCAAATCTTGAGCTTTCATGGGATTTTTATGCCATCTTTGGAGCCTTCGTGCACAGAGCAGATTTTTGGACAGTGCTTAGTATTTATGGATTTGTTCAGTGATTTGTGCATGGATTTTGGAGTTCAAAGGCTTGATTTGCATGTATTCTCGAAGAAGAATACATTGAGACCCTTTTTACTGGATTTGGAGTTTGTTTGCTTAGATAACATTTTTGATCGTCTTGCCCCTGTGACAGAGGTTGCTGCAGCTTTTTGATTTGGGTTTTGTTTTGGTGATTAAACCTTGGGATGCAGATTTTTTGGTGATTACTTGGTTATTTTTGGGATTTTAAAGTTTGAGCATCTTTTTAAGTTCAAGGTGAGAAAATCCTCTTTTGATTTCAATTGGAAATACCTTTTAGTTTGGTCTCTACACTCCTTAGAAGTTCTTGCTGAAATCTTGTCACAATTCTGGACAGCATTGTATACTTGGGCTAATTGGATAATTAAAGGGATTTAAGGATGGGTTTTTGAGGCTTTGGATATGTTTATTTGACAGAGGACAACTTATATTTTCAGTTGGGAGCTTCAAATTGTGGTATTTAATGCAGAATATGCATTCTATTTATCATTTGAGTAGTTGCTGAAATTTTGGGATTTCTATGCAGCGTGTGTTGTTTTTGCGATTGCGCCCAATCCGACGGGAGATTTTGGGTGATTCTTGCGGCATTGGATTCTTAAGAGGCTGAGAATTAAGCAAGCCGAATTTCATCTAGATCGGGCATCGGATCGACAAGTTTCAGGTGGGTTGGATTTCCTGCAAAATCGGCACACTATTTTCTAATTCTATCTTGTAGTGGACATGCATGATAGAGTTGTGCTTCATTTTGGTTATGATGATTGTAGGATAGAGTTAGTGATTTTATCCATTGTTGAGATGCATGTAAGATAGAGTTGGTGTCTTGTTTATTGCTTATGATAGATGTTAAATCGTTGAACCTTGACTAGCACCCCGTCAAATGTTTGCATGATATTTAACCAAACTAGTAGAAAATCCTCACTTCAACTAGTTTATTATATTTGGCCATTCCTACACATTGCATTACTATTTTCCCTTGACTTAGAGTTTCTCCTCGCCCGGGTAGTGGGTCGAGTGGTCGGGATAGTGTAGGATGTGTTACGGAATTTGAGTTGGCGTATTTCGTGAATTCGGTTAAGTCTTGAAGATTGAAGGTAAAGGAAGTTGGATCATATAACTCAATCTCAAGAAAGAAGGATTCAAAAGGATCAGGTATGTTTAACTTAATATCTTTGGTGATCCGAATACTTCTTATAGCGTAGAAACACTTGGATGGATTTGTTATTGCATAAATATAAAAAACTGGACATGGGACATGTTCAGGATCCGGATCAGACTGTTCGATCCGGATCCCGAAGGTGGTTCGTTCATACACCAGTTCAATCCGGATCGTAGCTTCCCTTGATCCGGATCCCAAACACTGAGTTTACCATTTTATTTGAACGATCCGGATCAGGCTACTGCAATCCGGATCCCGAACGTTGATGTTTGGTAAACTGTATGAACGATCCGGATCAAGCACTTCGATCCGGATCCCGAACCTTCGTTTTTCTGGAATCTGTTTTTCTCGCTACTGCAATCCGGATCGTCGATCTCCGATCCGGATCGTCGTCATGAAAATTTTCAGAAAAGGTTAGTTTTTGATCCTTATCTTCTTCCAAGGGTTTCTAACTTATAAATAGACCCTATGATTCTTTTTCTAGGGTTAATCCAGATAGCCGTCATAATAAAATATAATCTTATATACGGTCTAAGATCCACATATAGAGAAGAAAGAAAATCATAGATTCTATCTTATGTTTCTTCATCTATATTGATTGATTTGATTCTAGGTTTTCATACTCACATTTTGAGTTGAATCAAATCAATGAATACTTAGATGGTATTTCCGATCTATTTCTAATCTAAGTATTCGGCGGATCATCACCACCCAAAAAATAACGATTTACCCCAAAATCGGCGCGTGGACTCGCGTGGCCTTGTGGATTCAAGGTGCAACCGCTCTCGTGGATTCGGAGCGAGGTACGTTCGTGGATTCGAAGCGTGCTACTGGGTGAAGACCGTGGATTCGGTCGGACGTCGTGGACTCGACGTTGGACGCAGTGGATTCGGCGTTGGACGCATATCGTGGATTCGAGAAGCGTCGTGGAGCGAGCGGAGAAGATCAACTAGGAGCGTATGGAAAAGGTTGAGTCGTCTGTGAGTACGGTATATCACCTTGTACGTGTTTAATTCTAGTGGATTTCACCGTGCTATCGGTTCCGTGGTTTTTTACTCCGGTTTGGAGTTTTTCACGTAAAAATCTCTGCGTGTTATTTATTTTTCCGCATTGGGTTTTATATCGCAAAGATTTTTGAGTGTTTATTGTTTACACCTATTCACCCCCCTCTAGGTGTTTTTTCCCCTATTTAGATCCTATTATTCATATAACCCAACAAGTGGTATCAGAGCGGGAATAGGATTGTAAACAATGGTTGAAGGTGGAAACATCAACAGACCCCCGTTCTTCGATGGAACAAATTATGCGTACTGGAAAGTACGGATGAAAGCCTTTTTAATTTCCATCGACGAACGGGTGTGGCAATCAATTGAATTAGGATGGTCTAATCCAACTGAAATTATTGGTGATGTTCGCACCATCAAACCTAGGTCGAAATGGACCAAGGAAGAGATTGATATATCTTCTTACAATGGCAAGGGAATAAATACTTTATTTAATGCCTTATCACAAACAGAGTTCTCTCGCGTCTCGGCATGTGAGACTGCGAAAGAAATCTGGGATGTTCTTCAAGTTACGGATGAGGGAACTAACCTTGTGAAGATTCAGAAACTACAAATGCTTACGAGCAAGTTTGACTCTATTTTCATGGCAGAAAATGAATCGTTCACTGACTATTACACACGATTGCAAGACATCGTAAACTCATGTGCTAACTTAGGAGAGAAGATTCCAGAATTTAAAATTGTAAGAAAGATCTTAAGAACTCTTCCTGAAAGATTTCGTTCCAAGGTTACAGCCATTGAAACTATTAAACACCAGGACGAAATCCGTGTAGAAGAATTAGTTGGTTCTTTACAAACTTATGAAATGACATTTCCTACTATCTATTCTTCGGGAAAGGCATCCTCTTCTAAGTCTTCAGGTTATGCTTTGAAAACAACAAAAGAAGAAGACCCGGATTCATCCTCCTCAGCG